>ML805932.1:321249-337457 GCA_009831015.1 Picea engelmannii | reverse complement strand
TATTTAAATAATAAAGTTAATGGAGAAATTACTAAGTGGACAAGTGGTTAGAAGTGGGTTAGCCCTAAAATAAAGAAAGTGGTTTAAGAGATTTTAGAAGGTAAATAATAAAGTGAAGTGATGAGTGTACTATATGTCAAAGTGGATACAAAAGAAATTATTTAAATAATAAAGTTAATGGAGAAATTATTAAGTGGACAAGTGGTTAGAAGTGGGTTAGCCCTAAAATAAGCAAAGTGGTTTAAGATGGTTAGAAGGCAACCCCTTGAGGAATCTACATAAAAGTATAAATAAGAGGCAATGGTCTCTCATTTTAATTATACTTGAGCATATTGAATATCTACAAGTGATTGAGGTAACCAAAGGATATCTAAGCCAAATTTCAGAGGGAAGGTGAAGTAAAGAAGGCCGAAATTCAGAGGGAAGTTGAATTAAAGAAGGCCGAAATTCAAGGGAGGATAAATTCTTTTAATGATGCTTTCTAAGGTATGTTATTTATAGGTCATCTCACCATTTTCTCAATAACTTTTTTCCTAGAATGATTAAGAATGTGAAATCTAGAGGCCGTTGAGGAAACATATCCAAGTATATGTGATACAAAAGTCATCTTGTGGGTCGTTGTATTTTTGGAGTTACACTCATTTAAAAATAGGGTTTGTGGCTAGTCCCAAAACTAGTCTAAAACAATGTTTCGGGTAAAAACGTCATAACTTCTTCATAACAGATTCAAATTCAGTAAGACCAATTGTATTGGTTAGAGTATATCATGTAGTATTCTGTGTGCCATTTTCATATCCATACAACAAATATTCTGCACGGGGCACACTCTAAAAGTTTGATCTCTAGAATAAGCCAGAATTCAACAAGGTATGTGATCATATACACCAGGTCTATTATAGAGTTACAAATCAGATTTGGATGATGAAATTGATGAGGGATTTTGGTTGAGGTATGTTACAGATAGAGGTTGTATAAAAGTGAGGTTGTGGCACATGGTTTGATGTAATGGTTTATGGTATTTGGTTATGGATAGTCTGATGTATTGCTAGAGAAATTTTGATGGTTATATTGGTATATGGTTGAGGTACATGTTGGGTACATGGTTGAGACAAGTAGTTGATAAGTTGGAACATACATGAGGTGTATAGTTGATGATGTTGGTACATCTTGATGAGTCATAGATTATGTGTATTTGATGCATGATTGGCACATATTTGGTGCATGGTTGATGCAGTCGTTGATGGTACAGGTTGAGGTACATGTTGGTGCATGGTTGATGCACTTGTTTATGGTCCAGGCTGATTACAGGTTGTTTGGTACAGGTTAGTGCATGGTTGATGCACTTGTTTATGGTATAGGTTGATTACAGGTTGATTGGTACAGGTTTACAACAGTAAATCTCACAGTGATAGTGTGATAGTGGTTCCATAATTCTATGACATGGCAGTTGGACGGGGCAAGGATAGGTGGTTTTAGCCACCTTCTGGTTGTATCCGGAGAACATAGGGGGTTGTAGTCTCCTTCTGGTTGTAGCTAGAGAATTGGGGAGTTGGAGATTCCTTCAGGTTGTAGCCTGAGAAACTAGGGGGTTGGAGCCTCCTTCCAGTTGTAGTTGGAAAACAAAGGAAGTTGGTGCTTCTAACGAATGTAATTCTTAAATAAATATAAGAAAAAACATTATGTGGTTTTCTCCCACTTTGGGTTTCCACGTAAAAACACTGGTGTACTGTGTATGTGTACGATTTCTCATTTGTTCATTGTTTATTTACTCTGCAACTATTGGATGATAATGCTACATTGATATAACACTTGCATTTTATGGTTAAAAAGGATTAAATTGCTCTATTACTGATTCACCCCCCTCTCAGTAATCCAACACTACGAGCTCTTAACTGATCGATCTATTACTGTCTAATGTTTCCCAAATTCAAACTTACATTCCGAAAATTATATTAAAAAACCTCCCCCCATACATGGTTTTGAGCAAAAATTTATATACATTCTGTAGTCTAAGTGCACATAGGTCAATTCGAGTGGATCCCTTTATTAACACATCGAGCTCATCGAATTATATCACAATATCACAAAAAATAACTCAATTAAGACTTAAACATCAAGATACTCTGGGAAATCATTGGGAAGAAATTCTCATGTCATGAAATGCATGAGGATATCTCCCATTCTTGTTCTTGATCTAATTCGACTATTGGCGTTCCAAACTTGGGGACAATTGACCAGAAATTTGCTTGCATGCTATCAAATTTCCTCTGACTTCTAAAATCGCTGAGAGGAGCTTGAGGGCATGTCGAGGCCGCTGTGGAGAAAACCCATATCTTTCTTTTCCTTATAGAAGTGTGGATATATGATAAACTTCAACATGGGTTATAGGAATTCCTCGTATAGATTACATGACCTGGCTCCATTAACCATCATTAGTAATAATTTAACTTTAACTCCCCCAATTCATCAAAGGTTATGGAAAAACACACAAAAAACCATCATAATTACCTCATGAATCTTGGATGACCATTTTAGACAAAATGTGATGAAAGAGTAGTTTTTGTAATGGAAAGAGTGGTTTTGGAGTGGTAAAAAAGGATCAATTGACAGTGAAAATGAATTAATTTTGGAGCCCAACATGGCCAATTCCCAAAACCTTGTAGAAACTTAGAGGATTCTTAGGGTTAACAGGCTATTATCACAACTTTTTCAAGAATTATGGCTAAATAGTAGCACCTCTAACAACATTATTAATGAAGGAAGCATCTTCTTCGACCGAAGAAGCAACCAAAGCTTTTGAAAAACTTAAGGAGGCTATTTGTACTACTCCCATACTGGCCACACTAGACTTTACAAAAACATTTATTCTGGAGTGTGATGCCTCGAGACATGGAATTGGTGCAGTTTTAATGCAATAAGGAAGACCCCTGCTTTCCTTTGAAAACAACCAACTTAAAGGAAAAACGTAGTCAAACCCATTTATGAAAAATAAATGTTGGCCATACTACATGCAATTCAAAAATGGTGCCCTTACCTAATAGGAAGGCACTTCAAAGTAAAAACAGATCATGATAGTTTGAAGTACTTATTGGAGCAATGATTATCTTCATAAGAACAAAAAAAATGGGTTACAAATATGCTAGGTTATGAATTCAAGATTATCTAGAAAAAAGGAAAACATAATGTTGTGGTAGATTGCATTTCAAGGAAAAAAGAATAAACAAAAGGTTCACTATGTGCTATTTATTTTCCACAATTTGATTGGGTGGAAGAAGCAAGGATATAATGGAATCAAGATCAAGAGGTATGCAAGATCATTGAACAACTACATTAGGATCCCAGTTCATTAGACAATTTTGTATGGAATAATGATTTGATGTGGTATCATGATCGCCTATATTTATGTAAGAATTCCGAACTCAAATAGAAGGTCCTTCTGGAATTTCACACTTCTCCTATAGGAGGACATTGGATTATTGAAAACATACCACATCATCAAGAATTATTATTATTATTATTATTTATTTATTTTTTCTGGGAAGGTCTTAAAATTAATGTTCAAAAGTTTGTGTCTGAATGTTTAGTCTGCCAAAAAAATAAGGGAGAAACAATAAAGATTATAGGTCTCCTACAACCATTAGCTATACCAAGTCAACATTGGGAAGAAGTTTCAATGGATTTTATTACAAGTTTACCCAAATCCGAAGGAAACACTGTCATCATGGTAGTAGTGGATTAACTGAAAAAGTATTCCCACTTTTGCTCTCTTTCTCATCCTTTTAAATAAAGTACAGTAATTGCAACATTCATGGAAACAGTTCAGAAGCTACATGGAGTCCCCAATATTATTGTAAGCGTCAGAGATCCAATTTTCACTGGAAATTTTTGGGTTGAATTATTTTCTTGTTTGGGTAATCAATTGGCTCAAAAATCATCTTACTACCCTCAATCCGATGGGAAAAATGAGATTGTGAATAAATGTTTAAAAGGATATCTTCTTTGTTTTGAATCCGATAAATATACACAATGGGTCAAGTTGTTTCCTTTGGTAGAATGGTGGTGCAACACATCCTTCCATACTTCATAAAAAATGTCCCAATTTTTGACACTTTATGGGTATCATCCTCCATCCATTACATAACCCTTGAAAAATAATACAAAGGTTCAATAAGTGGAGGACCACATAGGGAACCAATAAGTTCTCAAACTATTGAAGGACAACTTGTTTATGGCATGAAATAGGATGAAACAACAAGTAGATAAACATCGTAGTGAAAGTGAATTTGAAGTGGGGGATTGGGTATTTATGAGGCTACAACCATATAAAAAAATGCCCCTCAAGCAACAAAAGGACACTAAATTAGCACCCAAATATTATGGCCTCTATAAGGTGTTGCAAAGGATTGGAAGTATGGCTTACAAATTAGAGTTGCCTCAATATTCACGTGTACATCCGGTCTTCCATGTTTCTTGCTTAAAGAAGGTAATCGACAACAAGATCCCAGTCCAAACTATTTTACCAAAGATTAATGAATAAGGGAAAATCATACTAGAACCATAAACAATCCTTCAAACGAGGATTAAGCAACCGAGAAATCGAGCAATCACAGAGTACCTCATAAAATGGAAGAACCTACCAATGGACGATGCAACATGGGAAGATGAGTTCTTCATGCAGAAACACCCACAATTAGTCAAGTGTTGAGGACACCACTTATTTGAAGGGGAGGGGCATGTTAAGACCTAGAAAAATACCCATTTTATGTGTAAAACTCCTTATTAATCCCTAGATATTGAATTCTTACATTCACACTATTATAATTATATGTCAGATAGAACCCTTCATGGTACCCTTTCACTATAATTGTACCTTTTGTCTCCTATATATATTGATGTTGGTGGTAGCATCAGACATGTACTTCTGCATTGGCATGTGTCTAGCATGTGTAATTTGTCAAACAATATTCTAGTCTTGAGTTTACATTAGTTAAAAGGAATTAATTAAAGTAAATGTAACACCCCCTCTTTGAACCGCTGATTATATATAATTAATTAATGATTTCCATGCTATGGAAAGCAAACAATGTAAATGTATTAATGATCAATTGAGAATGCCAAAAACTGACTATGGGGGTGAAGCCTTGAAGTACTGGCCATGATATCACTAGGGGAGAAAGAGGATATTCTATTAGACAAAGAGAACCCAAGCCTCCTTGTTGAATATTTAATTTGGAAATATTCAGTCATTCCCCTTCACTCTGATTTCAAGGAAAATAAGTCAATGAAGAAGGATGGTAGTTGAGAAACCAACTACTCCCCAATGAATTTGGGTATGGGGAAACCGATAAGGACATCATAAACTGTCACACATAGATGCAATATAGTATTGATCTCTGCAGTCCTAGTTTGACTCCACGGGTTCCTTCTGACAAAAGGAAGAGGACGTCCCAAAACCTTCCTATGTAGAGAATACATGAAAGGAAAAAGGAAAGGGGATGAAATCTTGAAAAGGGAATTTTTTTGGGGGTCTGGGGCTAGAGGTCCCTAATGGGAGAAAAAGAGGTGGCGGGCCAGATATGGGGAGGGTGCCTGATAAACCCTGACGAGGTCAGGTCTAGGAGAATATGAGGAAACCCTTATCACATTTCTGGGAGAATCAGAGGAAGAAATCCCTGGTGGTATAATGGCTTGGCATGGGGGTGGACGTACTGTAGAGAGTTGTTTCTTTTGTGCTTATGGTTGGGGGGAAAACGACCAATTGGTTGGTTGAATTTTGTCAATAAACATATAAGTAACCCTTACGTTCTTTGTAATGCACAAATGAATAGATTGATGCCTATGATCACATTCTTAGATGCATATGTTTTCCCGAGGCATGGACTAATGGTTTCCTTGCATGCCTGTGTGTTTAATAAATGGTGGAAGTGTATGAATAACTACATCTTGTGAATACTTTCGTGAATATATATGCCTGCTTAATTGAACTAAATCTCTCTATAGTATATGCAAGCCTTTAGATGGTAAAGTGCGTAATTGGTATGCTTGTGTAACTTATTCAAGTTTTGTGAAGTAAACATGTTTTTTCTTTCCTGGTTAATGATAATTATGCATATTCTTGAACGAATCCCTGAATTTGAAGTTATAACGAAACTACACACGAGTTTTATGCACTGATTATGAGGGTTCTGTACCATCCTAAGTTAAAGAATATAAACATAGGTTAAAGATTTCATAACACACCTTTAAGAGGTAGATAGTGTTAGTGAGACCCCTTGAGAAAGAGGGTCATACCCGTGAGAGGCCAGGTAAGACCACATAAAATATGTAGGGAACTTATGGAATTGCCAAGTCTAGATCCAAACTGATAATGTGTATAAAAATAGTGTTTGGAGTCTCAATAATTTGTATCCATCGAATTGGAATAACAATAGAACCCCGACCCTTTATTGGAATAAGATGTGAGGCCTAGAGAAAGTATGCCTAGAACCATTCGATCTATTGGAGGGTCGAAGGTTGGAAGATCTCGAATGTTACTCAGAGGGTCGTGGTTAGATAAATCATAGAAACCCAGAGTAAAATCACTCTCAAAGGGTGATGTCCGAGGGGCAATCCTGGTCATTGATTGGAGACAATACCATAGGAACATTTGAGTGTGGGGTTACAAGGAAGCCCCAATGGAGGGACTCTAAGAGTAATTGTAGACCATAGGATCTCCCCACTATGAGCGTCTTCGGGGATGGATGTTCGGAGTAGCCTTGGGTTTAGGTACTCTGATGAGGGAGATACGAGGGACAATCTAGACCGTTAGATTGATTAGAGTAAGCATTAGAGGATTTGGTACGTCGCCCTTAGCAGGGGCATCATATTCAAGTCATTGGAGTAAACCTGATGAAAGAAATATGATGGGAGTACTATGAGGACTGATCAGGATCATAGATCAAAGAAAGGGGGAATTGGATCCTAGCCATCGATCTTGAGCTATAATCCTATGAATTGAGGAGGACCTTACGTCCAACGAATATGTGTCAAAATTCAAATAGTCCACATGGCGTGCGAAGAATGGTCTACGTGTCACACGAGAATTGTGACACATGTCAAGTGGAATCGAGCTTTAGGCAACACCTTGTATTTGGTTGAGTGCTGGATGTCACAACCAGGATGTGGGGCCACGTGTCAAGATAGGTGGAAACTGGCATGTACAGAGGTGGGCACATGTTAATTTTTAATGCATAGTATAGGTCAAGTATAGGCCTCGTTGATTTCATGCCTGAGAGCAAGTGTCTTAATCTCTGTCGTTAGATCTCATGAAGAGATCTTGGCCATCCATCGTAGGGTAATAATCAAAGAAAATTATGGAGATACACTCCGAAGGAGAAACTCCGATAGGAGTCCTAGACCATTGATCTACCGAGATCAGAGGGGCTTTGAGAGTGAATCCTAGCCGTCAGTCACAAGGGGTTAATTGGAGTGGGTCACAGAGAGACCCTTCAAGGATGAATTTCAAGGAAACAATTTGACTGTCGATTTGTCGGGGATAGAGTATCTCCAAGAGGAGATATCGACTGTGCATGGAAAAGTGTTATTCATAGTAGAACACTTGGATACACTATGACGAGAATTTGTGATATGCGACCCAAACCATTGATCCACCAAGATCTGAGGAACCCCATAGTCGACTTAGACCATTGATTTTTCGATTGAAGCTATAAGATGGTTACGTGGAGGGGGGAACGTTTCGAATGAAAAAAATATTCCACGTGGAATGATAATTTAACATCTGCAGGTGCACTTTAGAAGTAAATACAAATGTCACATGTTGAGAAACGATAGTGCCACGTGTCCTATAGGGATGGTGCTATGTGTCAAAGTATGAGGTATGGATGAGAATATTTTTCAAAATCTTGGATGTGCATCGCCAAAACCATGGATTCATCTGATCTGTCGGAAGAGGTGGCCATCATAATCAACTATTAGAGTGTGTTGGGTTTCTTGTTGTGGGAATACGATGAAAGGAGGATCCCAATAATGACGAAAGGTGATGGAAAGGGTTCGATAGGTGTGGGCTGATGCATGACATTACCAAAACCACATATGTGCCACAAAGAAGAGTGTATGTACTATAAATCCATGTCATCACCACATAGGAGGACATGAGTGACAGTGTGCCACATGGCAGAAAGATGGCCTGAACTTTGAAAGGCCATAACTTTCGATTTGGGGCTCAATTTTGAGTGAAATTGCAATCGATGGAAAGCTCTTAATGAAAAGAAGATGATGGTACCTTTGAAAGGAAGTTTTGAGATTAGTTAAGGGGAACACAATTTTAATACCCCATTTCCTTAAATGATACTTAGGGGATTGGGTGTGTTACAGTAAAATTGTATTTATTAGTGAATTGAGTTATTTAAGGAACATGCTTAGCATGCAACATGTAATCTAATATGAAGTGAGTGTGAGAAGTAATATCAACCATAGATCACTTTGGAGATTATAAATAGATTGTAATTCATGATTATAAAAGAAAGTCTAGAGTGAAGGTGGAAGAGACTTGTGTTGAGGGAATCGACACAGTTGAGACTTTGAGAGGAAGTCAATTTTGATGAGAGATCAAAGTAAGATAATTTTGATGAGAGGTCAAGGTTGAGAGACTTTGGTGAGAGACCAAGGCTGAGGATAGAAAATAAGGACTTTTTCTAGTGTGAGGAGTGTAGGAGCAAAGAAGGACTTTTACTTACACTAGATTGAGGAGATCTCACAGGTTGGGTGAAGATATTTCATCCAAGTGTTGATCAGAGGGTTGTATCACAAAGGACTGTGATTCAAGATCTTGGATAGGTGGAGAAGGAATTCCATCTAGATTTCATACAAGTCAAGGAGGAGAGAGAGTAGAAGCATCCGTAGGTGGGTTTCAGAGAACAAAAGATACAGGAAAAAGTTGGATCACACGGAGCTTGCGGTATAGACTTTTTGTACAGATACACGATTCACAATGGGTCGAATTGTGTATATACACGAATCACAAGAGGGTGAATCATGTATGCCTCGGGAAACATGCTAGAATAGGTTGTACAACAACACAAGAGTTTCTAGGTTTGTCTGCAGTGTATAATTCTCTCAGTGGGCCATTTTCCCTGTTACGGGATCCCTATTTGACCTTAATAAGAGCATCTTGGAATTGGTTTTCCCTATGGGTTTTTTCCAGGGGTTTATACCTGAAAATATTGGTGTTTATCTGTGCTTGATTTTGTGTCCTTGTTTATTTTTTTGCTGCATGTTTAGTTGATTACTCAGCTATGATTTTAGTATATAAAGTGATTTTATTTTAAGCTAACTTCTAGGTGTTGATTAGAGTGGTAAAATATCAACATGGTATTAGTGCATACAAAGGGTTGAATCCACTGGAAAATCAACATGGTATCAGAGTCGAGGATTTGAAGGAACGATGGAGCCTAGTCTTTGAAGGGAGGAAACTAAGAGGAAATAATCTTATCAGGTTGATAACCAACAAGGGAAATCAAAGGACAAATTTCAGGGAAAAGAAAGTTTCAACAGAGGGTTATCAGATCAGATCTTGGAGATGGTGAAAAAATTGAATATTGAGGACAGATTGGAATGGGTAACAAACTTCCGGGTTTGGAAGGAAAGTGTTCTTATTCTATTAGAGGAGAATGACATCAAAGAGTATTTTGAGGTTGTTGTTGCAAGTCTTATTGATCTGCATGAATTGGAATCTCACAAGAAGAAGGAAGTGAAGGCCAAGTGGGTGTTGCTAGAATCCGTAAAGGATCACTTGATTCTGCACATTGCTGAGAAAACATATTCTAAGGAAATGTATGATGCTTTGTTGAATCTATACCAAAACAAGAATACATGTATGTTTATACATTTGAAGCACCGAATTCAAGTTATCAAGATGTCCAGTTAGGACACGATTGTGAACTATCTTATGAATATTACATAGATCCGAGATCAACTTGCAACCATTGGTGAGATAATACATGATGTTGAGTTGGTGAATGTAACATTGAGAGTTATTCCCAAGTCTTGGGAACCTTTTGTGCAAGCGATCTATGCACGAGAGACAACTCCAAGTTTTGATAGACTATGGACTAATTGTATTTAGGAGGAGACTAAGTTAGAGTCCAGGGATGGTTTGAAGAGTAGCCACGATGATAACTTTTCTCTTGCCATCCAGGAAAGGAAGGGCAAGTTTTAGAAGATTTCCAGTGAAGAGCCTATTGCATAAGATGGAAAGAAGAAGAAGGACATGAGAAAAGTCAAGTGCTTTGCATGTCACAAGTTTGGACATTGTGTATGGAAATGTTCGCACAAGAAGAAGGGGGTGGAAGAAAAACAATTGGATGTAGCTGTGTGGAAAAGACTTAATTGGATGAGTTTTGCAAGAAGTTTGAACAGATAAAGTTCTTACTTGTTTCCCATACTTCCTTGGGCACTATATTAGATAGTACATGGTTGATGTATAGTGGAGCCACGTGTCATATGATAGGAGCACAAGAGGTGTTTAAGAGCTTCACAGAGTCTGACTCAGAGATGCATGCATAACTTGGTATGGGGACCAATCATGTAGTGAACGGATCTGGAATAGTTCCATTCCGGATGGAGTCAAGAGGTGTTTTGAGAGTAAAAGATGTGCTATGGGTGATAGAACTTAAGAAGAGTGTGATATTAGTCTCAATGATTGAGAAGAAGGGATATGAGGTATTATTCCAAGATGGACATGCGCTCATCATGCCCATAGGATCTAGCTTATACAAAGCAAATGTCTTTGGAGTTAAAGAGAGAAACTTGTATATGCTAAAGGGCCAACCTATGAAAGTAGTGGAAAGTAGTAGAGTGGCAGAGAACAAGGAGCAAGTAGCTCTGAAGGTTGAGCATCTAAGAGGGAGTTAACCTTTAGGTTCAGGTGGGAAGGATCAACCTTCCAAGTCTGTCAAGAAGGATTCATGGTACGATATGGCCATACAGGATGCTCAAGAGAAGGAGACTTCCGGGAGCATGTTCAAAGGCAGTGAGCTTTCGTAGACAGGTCAAAGCATCATTGAAAGGATATCTTCTATGTCATGGATTACCCAATCAGGTATATTGGAGAGCAGATATGGTAGCGAAGATTGATCCAAATCCAGGTGGGAGAAGTACCTTCCTCGCTCAGAGGGAGAGTTGATTTTGGTGGTAGCATCAAACAAGTACTTCTGCATTGGCATGTGTCTATAATGTGGAAGTCATCAAAGAATCTTCTAGTCTTGAGTTTAATTTAGTTAAAAGGAATTTATTAAAGTAAAATTGTGTTTATTAGTGAATTGAGTTATTTAAGGAACATGCTTAGCATGCAACATGTAATATAAATCTTAAGTGAGTGTGATAAGTAATCTCAACTATAGATCACGTTGGAGATTAGAAATATATTGTAACTCATGATTATAAATTCAAGGCTAGGTGTAACACTCTGTTTCCCCCAGTTTGTAAATATAACTATATTGGCCAAGAGACTATGGAAAACTCAATATGTGTGAATGTTTGATTTGATGGACCATTATATAAAAGGTCACTGAATGTAAATTTTGTTATTTACTAGAAAATGGATAAGTGTTGCATGACTATTGGAAAGGGGGTGTTCTGAGAGAGACCACAAATTCTATGAAAGAGATGGTGAAGTGGACCATGAATGGTTGCGTTAACCTCCACCAAACTAGTACCTTACTGGATTTAATTGCTCAGGACTAGAATAGTCCTCTAACCCAGAAATGAATTACAGTCAGGCTGGTAGGTGGGAAGACCTCCTCAAGAGTTAATGAGGGGATGGGGTAGAGCACCCATCTGTAAGGATTTCAGACCTAACCATAGACTAAGAATTCAGGCCACACACAATCTTGATGAGGAAGACAAGAAAGGAAGGTGTGGTGGGTATAGGAAGACCTGCGAAGAGTGCAAAGATGAGAGACTAAGCTCTTGGGTTCAAGGAAGAACTAAGAGATGAGCGCGTTCTGGTCACAGGAAATGGATAACAAAATGATGATACAAGCTGATAAAAAAGGCTGCTGAGTGACTGAGGAATTACTCGGGCGGTCCTCCTTGCTTGGTATTGTGCAAACCGTTCCCAAGATCCTATGGGAGGGGGAGAGTAACTTCTATCCCTACTATCACTAATCCGGAAGAAAGGATTATATCTTAGAGCATCGTGGTCTAGCTCAGGGGTGGCTAGTGGTAAATCTGTTAGGAGTGACTGAGCCTATGGTTGGGTGGAAACAAGCACCCTTTTCAACAGTCGCTTCACATTATCTGGTTCTGATAAGTGTTCTCATACTCTATGCATTGAATTGGGAATGATGGATGCATGCATGTATTTATATATCTATAAATGGTTTTTGTATTGAAATGGTTAAGTTATGTGTATGCGTTTGTTTCCTTGAGAACCTATACTTCTACTTGATTTTCCATATGCTCCAGTTTAACCCTCAATGGTGTTTTTCCCAGGGAATTACCTCAGAGTCCCAGAGTTGGAGAAATCCTTTGGGCATTGTTACAGTTTCGGTAATTCCACAATATTTCCCTGCCCTACTTCAGAACTTAAAGTTCTACGAACTAGGAAGGCGATTCCTTCAAACCAATAGTCTAAGAGACCTTAGGCTCGTGCCCATGGCCTTAACCAAATCTTGGTTAAGATTAGAGTTTGTATCCCAAGATTCATTAGAGGGTCCATATGACTAGGGTCTAGGAACCTTGTGCTAAGCCCAAGAGGAGCTAGCTCTTGATAGTTTTGGAGATTCGAGAGCTCGAAGCCTTTGGATTTCAAACTTCATGATTGTCAAAAATAACCGAATGCCAGAGTCATAGAAGGTTGTGATTCGTTGATGTCGACAGTCCGTTGGGGCCCCTTCTCGATTGTTCGAACATTTAGTGGAATGTTTCACACATGGTACTTCATCGGAGTCCCGCCTCAAGAAAGAGGAGTGGAAATGAAGCCAGAACCTCCGAAGGTCGGAGCTGTGAGGTGGCCAGGATTGTTGATCTGGGGAACCTTTGGGTTCCCTCCTAGTCGTCAAATCTGGGCTATGGTCATCCCAACACTGACTAACCTTAAGAGAAAAGAGGATTCTGCACCGCCAAACCCCCGAACACCGAACTCCCGAAGTAACACGAGTCGTAGCTCTATGGATCTATGTGGCCAGATATCGACCGTGATATCTAAGGGATGTTGGAAGGCTATGAGTCCGAGGTGAAGTGGCATAGTGACATCACCAAAGGACACATGGACCTCAGTTTGAAGCACTACGTATTACCAAGATTCGTGTGTATCACATACCCGATATACCTACTGAAATGTGACACGTGTCACCTAGATGAGGGTGCGCGTCACTCCTGGCCCTTCCACGTGTCAGCTCATGGTATGTGCCCACCTAGCCTAAAGGGTTGGTGAAGCGAATGGGACTCTGGGAGCCTGAGACTTTGGGATTCCAGAGGGTTTGGGGTGTAGTATGGTAGAGAGACTGAACGACCTGAAGGCAAAATCCACGTGGTGAGTTTACGGGACTTTGGAAGTCCAGAACTCTGGGTGGTCTCGTGCATAGATAGAAAAGTGGCATGAAGCGCTGAAGTGATGAAGTGTCGAAGCACCAAATTTCCTCCACAACTAATATAGGAGAAAGAGAGTAAGTCCATTCATGGGATCAGACGGTGGATGGTCTTCCACCACAGAGGAAGGAACTTGGAAATAGCACGTGTGAGGGGGATCCAAATGGGCGCCATGTGGCCCTCAACCAAGGAATGCCTGAAGAACATCGAAAAGGTATATCCGCTGGTTCTGAGCTCCATTTTGAGCATGAAGACCGTGGTTGGAAAACTCTGGATGAGTAGAGTATGATAGAGATCCCAAATGAAGGATTTGACCACTTAAGGAGAACAAAATTTTGATATCCCATCCTTAGGAAAGCCACTCAGCGGTCGGGTGTGTTAAAAATTGGTATCAGAGCATGGTTACAACACTTGGCTTGCTTGGGCTCATGGACGAGTCACTTAAAAAATGTGTTTAAAGAAAATATTAAGGGTGACACCCTACCTTACCTCTTTCCTAAAGAGTCTAGTTAAAATATTACCAAAAGAATGAAAAATTTCTACTCCGTGTGTGTGTGTATTTAATAAATATGAACTATGTGTTGTTCATGAACGAATAGACTGTTAGCTAAAAAAAAGTGTTTTGTCATCACTCAAGCAGTCCGTAAACTGTGGGAAACTACAATCATAAATGATGGTGACATGCCATGAGGTGGGGGATGGCTCCCACAATAGAGACAAAGAGTGTGACGAGAGGAGGGCGATGGAGACCCCTCTGAATATGGATGAAAATGTTAGGAGCATCATGGCCAAATTACAGAGTTGCAAGGCCGACAACGAGAGATTGATAAAGGAGAAAGAAAAAAAATGAAAATTAATGGAGTCTTGCTGCAGAGCTTATCCGATATATAGAGGCAACTGCATCATGTACCTGCAACCAATCATATGGACCGATGACATACAAAGAGAAGTCAAAGTCCACCTGAGATACGAAAACATGGTCCGATAAGTGGCCACACTAGGAGGAGTACCTCGAGGAAGGTCCAACCTGGAGACATGGGACACTCATCGGCATAGTCCTCTGAAAAGGAAACTGGCAACTCTGAGGGATCTTCTATTAGAAAAACTAGCTCACATTCTCAAAGGAAAGGAAAGAAGCGAAAGCATTCCAAAAGTCATGATCCCGAAGAGTTCAAGAAAGACAAACAAAGCTCTTTCAATGAAGAGATTGAGAAAGGGGAAGAGGCAGAAGCTTGGCTGCTTGGTTTAAAGAAGTACTTCAGAGTCCATGACTACTTTGAAAACTTGAAGGCTCGAATAACAATCTTCAATATGAATGGAAAATATTCTATTTGGTGGGAAGACATTAAGAATGTGAAAGGAATCCATGAAGAGGATTTTTCATGGAAAAAATTTGAGAAACACTTCAAGAATAAGTATATGTCAGAGAAATACTTTCATGGAAAGATGAAGGAGTTCTATAAACTCAAGATGGGACAACTCATCATAGAGGAATATGTCAATAAATTCCTTGAGCTAGTAAGGTATGTACCCTACATAAAGGATGAAAAGGTAAAAGTGCAACGATTTATCAGTGGGTTACCTCAGACCTACCAGATCAAGATTGAGTTTGACGAGCCAAAGACCTTAGAAGACACTACCCAGAAGGCAAGGTATTGTTATGAATAGTTCGAGAGTCAGACATAACCTCACGAGGACTGGAAGAAGAAGAGTAGTTCGGGATTCAAGAAGAAGGGGTTGAAATCCTCAAGATTTAAGAACTATAGGAAGGATTATAGGATGAGACTTCCTAACTGAAGTGTGTATTAGCAAAATTTCCCCTCCTAGAGTGGAAATAAACCTTTTGGATCAACCCTAGGAAAGACTGATAACCCAAAGAGAGAACCCTTGAAATGTTGGGGTTGCAGAGAAGAACATCTGCTGAGAAATTTCCTACACAGATAGCAGAACAATAGGAGAGTCTACAACATCCAAGAAGCTACCACAATCAATGATGTGGCTAGGAGCATGCCACGGATTTATGCAGCTTTGGATAATAAACAAGCCGACCACCAAGAATCAGTGGTGGATATGGAAGGTATGATCGTGACAGAACTCCTTTTACTACTTCGACAATACATTCCTATTTATGTATACTTTACAAACCCTTACAATAAGGCCTAAACATGGGGAAAACCCATGGGCCGACATCTCATAAACTCGTTACAAAACCCTTGAGGACCCCTTATTGGGTCCACATCACCCTCAAAATAGGTGAGGTCTGCAATCTCAGCTCTGCCTGGGCGCTCCTACTTCGACCAACATGTCGAACTCCAAAAGTGGTCCAAAACTGACCAAAGTTTCCCCAAAACTTGGTCGAGGGCCAACAGGATTCAAGTGGTGACCATGTCAGCTTACAATAATTTGAATATGGGAAGTTAGTAACATGTGGGAATCTACTAAAGAATTGAATCATGGAGGTTCCAATAGAGTTTCAAAACCCTAAACCTAACCCTAATTCTAGCTATCAAAAACCTAGCAAAAGGAGGGAAAAGGGTCACATCATTGGTTGTTCCAAAGTATGAGCAAGAGTGTGGAGGAGATATTAACATAGAAAAGAGGCATGTAGAAGACCACTA
>ML805932.1:308921-319866 GCA_009831015.1 Picea engelmannii | reverse complement strand
ATTATTTTCAGCACGAAATGAGAGCGGAGATATAATAAAGATTTGTACAGAGATGTATCAGATATCCAATAATATAACATAAATGTATCATAGATGCAACCATAAACATAGAGATATAGTAATATGCAATTTTCTATTAATGAGCGAAAATGTACAAAGACTGTAAAAATACAGAGTGAAAGACACACTAGAATGGTGGCATCTTATCTCTGATAAGAGATGTGTCTGCTACTCGCATTCACAAGAAGATGATTTTACAATGAGGCTCCAAAGTCCTTTTTATCGTAAATAAAATCCAAAACCCTAACCCTGGAAGATGAAAATCCAACATTTTTGTGGACCCCGTTTTGGGTAGTTTGGTGTATGAACTTCCCGGGGGCTTAACTTTGGCATAGATCTTTGTTTTGGGTGCACGATAGCTCATTCGAAAGGTATCATCAAGGAGATTCATTTAGGGGGCTCAATCAAAGCCTTTGGCTATCATTGAGAAGCTTGATCCCAAAAAACCTTCATTTAGGCCCTCAAAATGGCCCCAAAAGTTAAAAACTGCTAAAAATAGTAAATTACCAAAATTGCCAGAAAATTGTTTTGAGCCAGTTGGAAAAGGTGGGTGGCCACCGATATGCACCTAGATCAATCCTCCCTCCTTAGGAAGCAATGGTCTCCATTTTGTTGAGTGCCCGGGGGGGAGGAAAAAGCGTTTGTTGAATCTGCATCTTGATGAGTTGCTTGCCTTGTTGGAGAAGTTGTGTTGCTTAGCTTGTTGAAGGTTGTCACGAGCTTGTTGTTGGCGAGGTTGACTCTGTTCAACTAGTCAGGCTACCTGATGACTATGTGCAGAAGGAATATTTGTGTTTTGCTTGAATCTTGTTGACCTACTTCTATTGAAAAAAAGGTGTTTGTGTCAAGGTTGTAGTGGTTGCAGTATCCTTTTGTTCCCCTTCTAAACAAATTGTGAAGAAGCTAAATTTTATAGTATGAGATACTACCTTGCGGAACTGCTTAGGTGGAACAGTAGTCGAAACTACCTCTAGTATTCTGTAGAGATGACCCCAAAAGAAACAATGACACTGCGGGGTCGAGACTCATAAACAACATGGCGTTTCTACATATATTTCTGACCCAAGAGAACATCACAGACATCTAGTGGGGAAACATAACATAATACCTCATCCTTGAAGGGTTGGATGTCATATGACAATCGACACTAATGGTTGACACAAAGATCATCTCCCTAGAAAAGCCACCCGATGTTGTATGGTTGCGAGTGTGGTTTTGTCGAAAATCCCAATTGTTTGACGACCTCTGCTGATATGAGGTTCTTTTGTCTTCCGCTATCAACAATAAAATGCAGCGAGGTCCCCTTCACCCACATCTGTGAATGAAAAAGGCGCTCCCCCTCTTCAAGATCTGTTGTTTCTTCTGGTTGAATTGTTGCAGTTGTGACAATAGCAGTGGGGTCTGGATCGATGATCTGTCTTTTACCAGTATTTTCATAATCAGATTCTGAATCAGGGTTCGGCTCATTGTCTTTGATCTCGGCCACCAATGACTATTTTGAACGACGTTCATCGGTGTTGTGTCAGGGGCTTTTGTGGAAATCACATCATTTTTCGGTGTCCTTCTTTGTCTTCCCGTGACCCTTCTTTTCCTGTGGCTTGGACTGGTTTTCGAGAGATTGTTTGTTAGGGTCATCTTTATCATACTTTGGTTTTTGCGGATTTTCAGACCCGAACTCCCATTTGTTCTGGTGCTTAAATTTCTGCTCAATTTTAACAACATATCGATAAGCAGCACCAAGTGATGAGATGTCTAGAAAATCCATTTCAATTTGGATGTATCTGTGTAGAGCCCCACGGTATTTCAGAACCAAATGTCGTTCGGAGTCTTTGATACCCAGCTTGGTGCGCAAGGTATGTAAAGTATTGGTGAACTCTGGAACTTCTTGGCCCCTTTCTTGTCGCAGTGTGGTCCATCTCATATACTGGTCCTCATAGTTGCCAACAGGGTAATGTTGTTCCTTTACCGTGTCCATAAAAAAATCCCAACTGGGATCGGCCCCATATATTCCAGACTCTTCTGTGGAAATTTTCTCCGAGTAAGTTTCCCACCAATGTTTGACATGGGGGAGATCCTTACGGAGTGCGAAGGTGATCTTTTCACTGTCAGAAAAATGGTGAACAGAGAAATAACCTTCTAGCATATTTAACCATTTGTCTAGGGCATCCACATCTATCTGACCTTCAAATACGGGAATATCAAAATTAACCTGTACCTTGAAAGGAGAGGTGCT
The DNA here is from genome assembly GCA_009831015.1 of Picea engelmannii. NCBI lineage: Eukaryota > Viridiplantae > Streptophyta > Pinopsida > Pinales > Pinaceae > Picea > Picea engelmannii. The sequence goes on along the minus strand of ML805932.1, from coordinate 317,573 downwards.
TCCAAAGTGGTTGTTTGATGAAGATGTGTTTGTTTCTATCAGCAGACGTTGAAGGATGTGGGGAAAATTCTCCATCATTTCATCCCTTTATCGTGTGAGAGCTTGCTCAAGCAACAGATTGATAGAATCGTATGCTCCATCTTTTTTCTTTTCTTCCACCATGGAGGGTTTCTTGGGCGTACGAGAGCAATTGTATTCAAGAGAGACAAGCTCGAAACCCAACTTTCTATACTTAGACCTCGTCGGGAACATGCGCTGAAAAAACAATCAAGAGCAGTCTGCTCTGATACCACTGATCTAGACTATTTTCGGCACGAAATGAGAGCGGAGATATAATAAAGAAATGTACAAAGATATATCGGATATCCAATAATATAACATAAATGTATCATGGATGCAACCATAAACATAGAGATACAGTAATACACAATTTTTTATTAATGAGCGAAAAATGTACAAAGACTGTAAAAATACAGAGTGAAAGACTTGCTAGAATGGTGGCAGCTTATCTCTGAGAAGAGATGTGTCTGCTACTCGCATTCGCAAGAAGATGATTTTACAATGAGTCTCCAAAGGCCTTTTTATCATAAATAAAATCCAAAACCCTAACCCTGGAAGATGAAAATCCAACAATTTTGTGGACCCCGTTTTGGGTAGTTTGGTGTATCATCTTCTCGGGGGAGTAACTTTGGCATAGATCTTTGTTTAGGGTGCACGATAGCTCGTTCGAAAGGTATCGTCAAGGAGATTCATTTAGGGGGCTCAATTAGAGCCTTCGGCTATTATTTTGAAGCTTGATCCCAAAAAACCTTCATTTAGGCTCTCAAAATGGCCCGGGAAGTTAAAAACTGCTAAAAATAGTAAATTACCAAAATTGCCAGAAAATTGTTTTGAGCCAGTTCGAAAAGGTGGGTGGCCATCGATATCCACCTGGATCAAATAATATCCCAACTTAGATTAAATTAGACTATCAAGTCTAATGTAAATACATTCTTCCTCATAGACGGATATACCAAATAACTTATAATATTTGTATATTTTCTTCATGTGATCCAAGTGTTCTAATACTAATATTTCCTCTTGCATATCACATGATTTAGCTAGTGACAAAAGTACCTCTAAATTGCCATAATTTTTCTTTGACACGTTCACATGAGAGTCTACCATATCTTCTTGGTAGTCTTGCACTTGTAGACTCAATGCAACATTATGACTCCAAGGATAAACAATGACACTTACTTTACTTTGTCATCAAGTTGTTTCCAAACAACTAGGGTTTTATATGCCATTTTTTTTATAGTTATTGATTACAATGTATTGTCGAGGAGATATGACTACATGCAAATATTTCAAATGTCGCAATTATCTATGTTGAAGCACTCAATTTCCCTAATTTCAACTATTTCCATTAGTAATCCACATAATTTCTCAATGGATCATATCAAATATTACAATTCATATAATCAATAAACTCTTACACTAGCTTGATTTTTTTTAAACCCAAAATGACATTCAACCTCTACTAAAAATCAAATATTGAGATTTTCACCATTAATTTTGAGAATCCAAAGAATATCCATAGTGCATTATCTTCCTCTTATTAAATGTAGACATAACATACAAAAATTTAAGTAGATGTTCCGTTACAAACCTTGAAATCAAATTATTACAACATTTACACCATTGTTATCAACTTCAAACAATGGCCTCGCATTCATGCAGCAACTCTAACACTAATTGTTGGAATAAATTGTCAAAAATAAACACACAACGTAGATGATTCGACTTCTAGCAATTAAGATAGAATATGTGCATGTGTTGGGATTATGATTCCTAATATAGATGTAACATGATCTTTAAATTTCAAAGAATGAATCATTAAAACAGTGTGCATACATATGTGAGTAAAAGATTGTATATTTTTGGTATATTTTTACGCACCGTCACATCATAGATATATACATTTGATAGTAAAGATTAAATACGATAGAGTAGACAATCAATAAAGATAAGATTCTTACTACGTATGAATCATTGGCTCATGTCATGGTACCAACATCTAAATTGACCTCCAACCCTAAACCCTATCAACCTAGTTAGTTAGATTCATGCTAAATTGACCTCCACCTTCTTCTATTGGTTCAATCAATATCCTACCACCTTGACATGTATTTGTGATGCTCGGTGACTAGACACCCAACTTCAACATGAAAAGTGTATAACCAAAATTAGGGAATTATTAAGTTTTTCTCTCAAGACTAGATTTAATGTATAATATATCCCCTAAACCTAGTAGTCAACTCCCAAAATATTCATTATGGTTTTTAAATTTAGTTAGTTAGTGATTAGATTGGTTGTGGATTCATTGAACTCCCTTTCATTTTTTTTAGTTAGAATGATGTACTCTCATTCTTTCCAAGGTTCATCTTGATGAAGAGCCATTAGATAAATTCCAATACAAGGATGATCTACCTTGGGCTTGGATTCAATGAATTTAAGTGTTTACATAGCTAAATTCACAAAGAATGAAAATATATTATTATAGTTTCTCCTCAATGGTAGGCTACATCTTTGGTATATGTAATCCATGTTCAACATGTTTTCCATTTGTAGGATAATGGATTTCAACATCATTTTCTTTTGTGTTATTTGCATATTGCATCATTTTGAAAATATTTGAAGTTCTTCTTCATCTTAATCTCTTTAATTCATTGGCATAACTACATGTTGTGACATCTTGAAAATATATGTAGGGTATTAATCATCTCAATATCTTTAAGCCGAACACATATTTACATGTTGCACTGTTTTGAAAATATTTGTGGGTCTTCTTTATCTTAATAACTTTTAGTCACTGACATTGGCAATGTTGTTTTAAGTTTTCTAATGTTCTATCATTTTGAAACTATTTGTAGTGTCTTATTTATTTATTTTATGTTGTTGACATGGAAAATGCATAAGTTTTTCCTTAAATATTGTGGATTATGTGGATTTTATGTGCTCCTTTTTAGATGAATTTATTGGATGATCCAAAAGATCTTATAACGGAAAATATAGCATGGAAGTCTTGATCATGTTTTTTTTAAATAACAATTATTATTGTGTGAGTGAATCTAGATTACATATTGAGCTCCCTAGATTTACATTAAGAGTGGCTAAGTCAAAGCTTAGGGTTTGTTTTGATACAAAATTGTCTTCCTTAGTGTGTTGACTTTCCAAGTCGTGTCTACAAAATTCATAATAATATTTTAGAAATTTAAGTACATACTAAAATTGTACATTGAAATACATATCAACGACTTGGATAAAATGGCAGTTGCCTCCTACGTTGTAAAATAATAGTCAAGATTGAAACAATATTTATAAATTAAACAATGATCACTTTCACGTGCTATAAATTGAATAATGATATTTTTCATCTAGTGGAAATTACGAAAACATAAATTCTATCTACTACCACATGCATTTATGATGTAGAACAAAAACAAAACTATATATATATATATATGAAAAATGAACAAGTAATAAGGAAGCTAAAAATAGAAAAAAAACAAATATGAAAACTTCCAAACTAAGGGAAGACTTGAGAATTGACACATGCATTTTGGATGCAAAGAAAAAATTATAGCTGATATTTTGACAATGGTAGTTGTATATCAATGATAACTACCACCAAGTTGACACTAAACAATGATATCTACCACCCACTAGTTGTCGATTGAACATTGTTGACATGTCTTATTGTTCAAATGCAAAACAAATATAATAATCAAGATTGAACAATGATAGTTGCATATCAATGATATTTTCCACACGCTACCACTTAATGTAGATTAAACAATGATATCTGCCACATATTGTAGATTAAACATAGCTACCACATGTTGCCACTTGCTTTTATGATGTAGAACAAACTAGATAGATGCCTCTTTTTAAGATTGACCATAAGACTTGGAGGAGAAGCTAAAAACGTAAACAAGAATCGAAAATATTTCAAACCAATGGAAGACTTGAGAATAATTTCTTCAATTGAGTTACGATGATCCTTAATTATTAGTTGGTTACTTGCATTCTCGAGAAATTGGGCCCTCTAACTAAAATTCATAATTGTCTTTATCAAATATTTTAATGTGTTTGGAGTGATTTCTATGGTTGTGTTTTCCATTACATTTGCCTTGGAGTTAAATTTCATAAGGGCATGTTTACCATCCCATTCATAGAAAAAAATTGTGAAAATATTTGTTTCTTTGCATATTTCTATCTATTTGGACACTTTATGTCTTTGAAATATTTCTATCTATTTGGACACTTTATGTCTTTGAAATTTCTAACTATGGAATATTTATCAAATATTTTAATGTGTTTGGAGTGATTTCTATGGTTGTGTTTTCCATTACATTTGCCTTGGAGTTAAATTTAATAAGGGCATGTTTACCATCCCATTCATAGAAAAAAAATTGTGAAAATATTTGTTTCTTTGCATATTTCTATCTATTTGGACACTTTATGTCTTTGAAATTTTTAACTATGGAATATTGCAATATGAGAATACTCTTAAATTATCATTTTGGAAGAGGTGACTTATTTTAGCAATGAAATTACTTTAAAGAGGGCAATAGACTTATTATTCATATATTGAACTATATTTTAGTGACGTATTCTACAAATTGTTCCTTTATGTGAGAGAATTATTCTTCCTGAAGTTCCAGGAAGGGCTCAGGGTTTTTTTTATTCTTCATCAAAGAGAAGAGTGAGTTTGCCTTAAGATTGAATGCATTCTTTATTATCATTATTCTTAGTGTTTATTGTATAATGGAATTTAGGTCTAGTTTGTTCTTTTCTATGGGATTATTACTCTATCTCAAAAACCACATAGATACCCCAAAATTCTAGGCATTTCACTTCCCTCAATGACATATCATTTTGATTTCCACTTCCTTGGAACTTGGATAAAAATATCTCATTGATCAAGTTTGCATTGAATCAGTAGATGAACGTTCACATGAATAACTTTTCTATTGTTGAAGATTTGACTATACCTATAAACCCATATATTTAGCAATCCATTATTGGAATCAATGTCCATATCACTTTGACTAATTGTTTCCCTTTGAGAGTACTTAGATAGTGACACCCATTGAACATTTGATATTTTGCAACCAACTTAAGCGATATGGGAGGCACAGATCCATAGAAGGAGGTGCCACACTGAGTTTTCTATTGAACACTCAAAGAAGATATGAGTGGAAGATTCTTCATTCTAACAATACAATGGGCATATTGTAGGACTAGCAATTCCTTTTTTATCAGGTTTTCAATATTCACTATAGATAAATTATCCATGCGGTACTAATCAAGAAACCAAATCTATTTTAGAGATAGAATCAACCAACCAAATGTTAGTCCACATGATGCCAAGGGGGGAGATCTTGAACTCCACCTAACAACTTATATTAGTCATCCTTCACTATGAAAATTCCATACTTAGAGCCACAAATAATTGAATCTTTGTCCTTTCTAAAGAGGGGGGATTTTCCTTCCAACAAGTGTAAGACCTGTGAAGGAATGGGAATCATTGAATTAGGAGTAAGGATAGGGTGGTTCCAACTTTCTATGGAGGGATTTGATAACCAAGCCAAGATTAAATATAAAAAAAGAATTGGGATATTGTTCCTACCTGTAACGCTCTGATACCATTCTGTAACGCTCCCTGGGCCGTCATCCAACCCACTGGTCGGGAAGACGCTACTTTGTGGAACAACATCATTTTATGCTTAATTAATAACATGCATTTAAAACAGGTTAAACACATTTAAACTCAGAGTCAGCACAAAATTACTGCTGACATAAATAATCCATGGAATTAACATTCATTCATATGCACAACAGAATACATGATAATTATAAGCAACACAGGCATGCAAAACATAATAAAAGCAGAAGCTGATACTTATCTTTGAAACTGTGGTAATTCCACCAACCACGTGCAGGCCTTCCACGAACCTCCCAGCCTTAGACCACGCTACTCATCACTCTCGGCAGTAGGTCACCCCCGAGCTGGGACTAAGCTCCACCCAAGGCAAGGAATCCTAGGCTAGGTTGAGGTTACAGGGAAAACTGCACAGAATCATTGGAAGGATTCTTCCCAGGATGCCATCTTACGCCCACTACTCCCGGACTCTCATTCCCCACATGCTTGTTCCACCCGGGAGTATACACCTTCACAAGCACAGTCCATCGGTGCTACACCTCCCTCTCTGGGTCTCAGCAACAGGCTGGATCAAGAAGTCTCAGAGCCCGAAGATGGTGTTGGACTCTCTCTGGGAGAAAACCACTTCCCAGCAAACTCTCTCTCTCCTGGAGAGAGCTGCTCATAGGCCTGACAACATATCGCTTCCAACAACAATCACCTCCCTCACCTAGAGAGAGGTTACACACAGGCTCAGCACGAACTTACACTGGCCAGCAAGCCAAGCACAGTCCAGCACTGCGTGGCCACAACATTCAATTGGGAAAACAGACACGGGCTTCCCAAACAGGTGACAGACACATACTTCAACCCAACCAGGCTCAGCAATTACTAGATAGACTCACGGTTATGGTTTCGGGACTGTGCAAGGTGTACAGAGATCCCACACACAGGCTCGACGGTTCAGAACAGAGGTTGTACCGGCTTTCCCCAAAACAAACACAGACCCTTCCCCCGGTTTCAGAGTTGCGTGAGGGTATTCTTGCAGAGGTCAGATGGAATTCACGTTCAGACGGTCGACGGGTATGGAAGTGGAACCCCCAACACGGCTCATTTCCACAGTTTTAACTGCATGCGCTTGGGTTGACACTTGTCACCCATGAAGCTGCATGCGCTTCATAGTGTGCGTTCCCTTTTGCACATGTTCCCCTTCCAGGAACTTAGGATAAAAACATACATTTCACATGTCTTTTTGGAATAATATTAAAATATTATTCCCAAGGACTTAAGCCCCTAGGCTCAACACTTAGCCCCTCTTTCCCACCTTCCAACCCCTAATCCCTTACCCACTTTGTGGAATCTTAGTCCCCCATCACTCATTCGTCGTGGTCGGTCTGCACGCAGCGGTGTTTATATTTTTATTAATAATGTGCATAGATATATGTACAAAATCAGGCTCTTGGCCTTCAACACTTAGGCTCTCTGGCCTAATAATCACATAAGCCCACCAGCTTATATAAACTTGGCTCACTAGCCTATAAAACATAATTACAATTCATTTCATAAACATGATTTACAACAAGGCTCGGCCTTGGGGACATTACACTGCCACATTGCATGAATGGAATAATATCATGGTAAGGCACAGGGGAGGAGCTCCTAGAATAAAATCCTCCTATATTTTAATAGATAGCCCATTCTTAAGGGACCAAGAGATTGAATCCTTGACAAGGGGGATGAATCGATACATGGATTTCGAGATGGGTAAAGCCAAGAGGGGAGGGGATAATATTAAAAAAAAAATCGATGCTCTGAAGTATTTTTTTAATATAAATATATTTTCACTATGTTTGCTCACCAATAACAACATTCCATACCAATATTGTTCCCACTACAATTCTCATAAATCTTGGGTATTTTATTCCAATACCTCACAATGTCATTGAATTATTGATTTTTATCCCATGCTACTAAAGATAATTTGTTCCCTCTTGACTGCTCCCCCCATCCATAAGAAATTCCTTATCAATCTGCTCATTTCATTTAGGATTACATAAGGGGTTGATAGAGTTGAGAAGAGATAAACATGGACACCATATAAAATTTTATGGATAAAAATTCCTCTACCTTATGGAATGAGCCAATGGGCACTCCATCTCACTATTTTCTTTTTTAAAATTTCAACTACTTGTAGCTATTCTCTAGATTTTAAATTTCCCCAATAGTGGGGTATTCCCAGTTATAAGAAGGATTTACATTCTTTCCAAACAAGAAACTCTAATATTTCATCACTTGTCATAAGAGTAGCTTCATCTACATTTAGCCTATAAGTTTTGAATTCCTTCTGATAAACTTGACCTCTCCAAGCATTCAAACAATAAATGAGGATTATATTGAATATTATTGCAATTATAATAAAGGCACCTCCTAATAGTGAGGTATCATCGACAAAGTAGGATAGGTTTAATGCTTTGGCTTGGATTATTTCAATGCTCGACAATCTTCCTTTAGATCTTTTTTCTTTGAGGGATATTCCCAATGATCCATACATAAGGATGTAATGACAAGGGGATGATGCAAAGCCCTAAAATAATAAACCTAACATTAACTAAAGGATATATCCATGGAGAGATAATAAACTCTCTCACCCAAGATATAAACTCTATAAACTCTTTAGAGAACCCGAAATCTTACATTGCTTTGAAGAAAAAATCATGATTCACCATAACATAAGCATTTTCCATATCCAATTTTAGGACCATATATTTTTTTGTTTGGTCTCTTATCCAAGAGAATGGATACCTATAATAAAATAATATTTTCATAAATCAATCAGTTTGGGACAAAACCACCCAGCTCACCTAAAATTTGCTTGGAGATTAGACGTTTAAACATCCTTGTGATTATCTCAAATCAAGTTTTATATCCAACATTACACAACACCAAGTGTCTAAATATGTTAC
>ML805932.1:254384-290412 GCA_009831015.1 Picea engelmannii | reverse complement strand
TGTACCAAATTTAGCTCGATATGTATTTTAAACAACCTCCAAGTTTATCTTTCTGAATTTTCCTAGAAAAAAAATTATAGCAAAAATCCCAAGATGACTCGTTTAAAGCTGAATTCAGGATGAGTCAAAAACGATATCTTCCATAGGTTGTATCTTTGAAATCATAATGACCCAAAAGCTTAAATTTGTACCACCGATACCTTGATATGTCTTCTAAATAACCTACAAGTTTAATTGTCTGAATCAACCCAGGAAAAACAATTATACCAAAAATGCTAAGATGATTGGCTTGAAGAAGAAAAACCCTAGGCTCATTGTTCTGATCCCAAATGTTATGATTCAACGCCTTAAAAATGATAACAAAAAATCAATGAATATAGTCCACTTTGAGGGTGAAACCTCCTTTTACAATATATCCAATTCAGAATACAATATGAGATGAGAAAATATGATCCTAAGACTAGCTCTTTATTGACATATTTCTAGCTTAGTACTTATCTTCCTCTTATTTCACTTTACTTAGAAATTTTCCAAGTCATGGCGGGTATACTTTCTTTCCAAAAGAATTGCATGTTCTACAAAGTGCGCCTCCCTTATCCCCCGCATACAAATTGCACCAACACTTAACCATTTTCATGATATTTCGTAGGTTCGCAAACTTGCAAGTTCATTTGCTTTTCATTGTAAATTCACTACATCAACACTTAACCATTTTTCTTGATTTTCTTTACACCGCGGCTTCCCGAACTCGTGGACTCGTCCTTTCATCTTCTTCACAACCACCGCCTCGCCATCCCACCATTATAAATCCTTTGTTACATTTTTTGATATTTATTTAATGCTACCATTACGGAAAGTAATTGCTAATTAAATTTTGACAAGGTCGTTATTGATTGCATATTGTAAATGTGTTGAACCTGCACAGATAAGATCTAGCTAGAAAATGAAATACACAGTTTGCATAGAAAATATGAGAAATGATAAACATGAGAGAAAGAATGGAATAATTCTCATTAACCAAATGAATGAATGATAATTTACACATGATATACTCGATATAACTCAACTAATATGCACTGGAGGATAAGCCAATGCGCCATAGTGGTGTTCTAGAGTGATCTGGACACACACCAAAAGTTACGGGAGTTAACTGCCACCTAGTCTAGTCTCTCAAGCAGTTATAGGAGTTAACTGCCACCTAGTCCAAGTTAACTAGTCTCTTAGTCTTCAGTTAACTGAATGAAACAGAGTAAAGTGAGGAGGAGATCGTGGAATCATGAGTAATGCACTAGCCTGGTGATAATACCAAGGACAATGCGCATTAGTTGGTGATGATCCCAATGATGCATGGTGATGATACCAATGTGGCATCTGGACTCCACTCAACTGATCAAACTGAAGTGTGAACTGAAGAGAATATTCTCCTAGAGGAATATTCTCCCTAGACTATAGGAGACTGAATAATGACTAGTAAACATAGGCAAAACCTTAGGAAAAAGAATTCCTAAGTGTGTGTGAAGTATATCCAACACCCCCCCCTGAACATCAATATGGTGAAAATAAAGAATGGGTCCCAGCAACGAGGCCATGTTAGGTACCCAAATACAAAAGGCACATTGAAATAAATGAGGAAAAAGGGAAAACCTCATGGTAAAAACCCCCCCTCAAAGTACAATGTATGTAAAAAAAAACTGACAGTTGCTAGGCAACTATGTCCTTCACTACAAGACGACTGCGCAGAGAATGGAACTTCTGCTCAGTGAAGGTCTTGGTGAAGATGTCTGCAACATGTTCTGTTGAAGGACATAACTGTAGGTCGATGATCCCCTCGTGTACTAAGTCCCGGATGTAGTGCATGTGGATCTCGATGTGCTTCGTCCGCTACCTCTGAAGTGGATCTCTACAGAACTTTAGAGTGCTCTAGTTGTCACACCAAATGACGATCGACCGGTGAAACAGAATTCCCAACTCAGTGAGAAAATGTTGTGGCCAAATAGCATGAATGGTTATGTTAACTACCCCTCTATACTCTGCCTCAGCTAAAGATAGAGAAATAGCAACATGCTTCTTGCTCGACCATTAGATGGGCCCAGAACCCAGACTAAGTGAGTAACTAGATGTGGACTTGTGATCAATGTTATCGCCAGCCCAGTCAAAATCAGTGAACCCGTTGAGGTCCACTGTAGAGTTTGTTGCATAGTGAATCCCAAAAGTGATGGTGTCATGTATGTATCAAACGATACGCTTTGCATCCTTCCAATGTAGCTCATGTGGCTCTTGCATGAACCTGGAGACTTCTCCAACTGCATAGGATAGGTCTAGTCTAGAGTGTGTGAGATACAACAAGCTCCCCACTAGTTGTTGGTACAGTGTGTTGTCCCCACCATCCTCAAGTTTGACTCCTAATAAGAAAGGAGTTGGGGCAGACTTGTAGTTTGTCATGTGAAATCTCTCAAGGATATCTCGTGCATACTTGGCCTGACACAGTTTGATGCATTATGCATACTCACTGGTCTCAATTCCAAGGAAGAAATGTAGCAAACCCATGTCCGTCATCAAGAACCTGTCATGCAGAATCCTCTTGACCACAATAATCATTGAATTCAATCAACTGGTGATCAACAAATCATCAACATACAGAACTAGGAGTATAAGTGAATCAACCATCCTGAGCATGTAAACATTTGGGTCTGACTTACAACGTACAAAGTTTTGTGACAATAGGTAGGAGTCCATCTTGGCATACCATGCACTTGAGGCCTTCTTGAGGCCATAAAGAGAATTCTTTAGTCGACAGACCAAAGATGAATCCTGCACAAATCCATGGGGTTGCTCCATATAGATCTCCTCGGAGATATCATTGTGAACAAATGTGTTCTTCACATCCATCTGATGGACTTCCCATCCCTTGGTTGTGGCAATGGAAAGTTCCAAACATATGGAATCAATATTCGCTACTGGAGTGAAGGTCTCATCATAGTCAATGTTGTGCACCTGCTAAAATAATTTGAAAACTAGCATGGCTTTGTATCTGCTAACATGTCCATCTGTTGCGCTCTTGGTCCTGTAGAGACATCTGCACCTAACAAGTTTATTTCCTAAAGGAAGGGGAACTAGATCCCAATTTTGGTTCTAGAGGAAAGAGTTGTACTCCTCTTGCATGGCGGATTCCCATAAGGGATTTCCAGCAGCCTCGCCATAGGATTGTGAATATGAATACTGAACCAAGAAAAGATGCATGGGTGGCATCGGTACAGTAGCAGTGAGTGCAATAGGAGGCTCCTACAAATCAGATTGAGTCCTCCTAGTATCATCTAGATCCACAACAATATCTCCTGCATCCTGAAGAGAAGTCTTGGCCAACTTGGGCCTCTGTTCTGGCTCTGCATCTGCATCTGCATACACTGACTCTGCATCTTATTGCACTGACTCAGTATCTAAATCATCTGAATCCTCTGAATCAGAACTCTCATATGAAGAATAGTCGGCATGTTCATGCTCATCATCTCTGATAGGTTGATCAAGGTGGATATCGGTGGCCACCCACCTTTTTCGACTGGCCCAAAACAGTTTTCTGGTTATTTTGGCAATTTACTATTTTTACCAGTTTTTAACTTCTGGGTCCAATTTGAGGGCCTAAATGAAGGTTTTTCGAGATCGATGTTCTCAATAATATCTTACGACATGATTGAGCCCTCAAAATGAATCTCCTCGACGATACATTTTGAATGAGCTATCATACACCTAAAACGGAGATAGTATGCAAAAGTTACGACCCCGGGAAGTTAATGTACTAACTTACCCAAACGGGGCCCACATGGCTTTTGGCACTTCATCTCCTAGGGTTAGGTTTTTGGATGTCTAGGGTTTTCGAATTCCTATTTATTGTAAAAAGGCCTTCAGAGCCTCATTGTAATCATCTTCTTACGAATGCAAGTAGCCGTCACATCTCTTCTCAGAGATATGTTTCCACCATTCTAGCTAGTCTTCACTCTGTATTTTTACAGTCTTTGTACATTTCTTTGATTAATAGAAATCGTGTATTACTGTATATATGTGTTTATGGTTGCATCTTTGATACATTTCTATTATATTATTGAATATTTGTGATATCTCTGTGCATTTCTTTATTATATCTCCGCTCTCATTTCGTTCCGAAAATAATCTGAATCAGTGGTATCAGAGCAGGTTGTTCTTGATCATTTTTTTCAGTGCATGTGCCCGACGAGGTCGAAGTATAGCAAGTTAGGTCTCGATCTTGTCTCTCTTGAGTACAATCACTCTCGCACACCCAAGAAACCCTCAATGGCAGAAGAAAAGAAAAACGACGGAGCAGACGATCCTATAAGTTTGTTGCTTGAGCAAGCTCTCAAGTGACAGAGGGACAAAATGATGGAGAATTCTTCCCACATCCTTCAACGCCTCCCGATAGCATCAGGTGCATCTTCATCAAGCGGCCACTTTGGAGGCACCTTACCTTTTAAGGTACAGGTCAATTTTGATATTCCTATATTTCAAGGTCAGATGGATGCGGATGCCCTAGATAAATGGTTAAATATGTTAGAAGGTTATTTCTATGTTCATAATTTTTCCGATAGAGAAAAGATCATCTTCGCGCTCCTTAAGGCTCTCCCCCATGTCAAACATTGGTAGGAAACTTACTGGGATCAGAGTTCCACAGAGGAGTCTGGAATATATGTGGTTGAGCCCACTTGGGATTTTTTTGTGGATGCGGTAAAGGAACAGTATTACCCTGTTGGCAACTATGAGGACCAGTACATGAGATGGACCACACTGCGGCGAGAGAGGCGCCAAGAAGTTCCGGAGTTCACCAATACCTTCCATACCTTGCTCACCAAGATGGGTATCAAAGACTCTGAATGACATTTGGTTCTGAAATACCGTGGGGCTCTACATAGATACATCCAAACTGAAATGGAGTTTCTGGACATCTCATCACTCGGTGTTGCCTATCGATATGTTGTTAAAATCGAGTAGAAATTCAGGCACCAGAACAAATGGGAGTTCAGGCCTGCGAATCTGCAACAACCAAAGTATGACAAAGATAACCCTAACAAACAGTCTCCCGAAAACCAGTCCAAGCCACAGGAAAAGAAGGGTCACGGGCAGACAAATAAGGACACCGGAAAATGGTGTGATTTCCACAAAATCCCCTGGCACAACACCGATGAATGTCGCTCAAAACAATCATTGGTGGCCGAGATCAAAGACAAGGAGCCGAACCCTAATTCAAAGTCTGATTATTGTTGATAGCAGAAGCCAAAAGAACCTCATCTCAGCAGAGGTTGTCAAACAGTTGGGATTGTCGACAACACCACACCCGCAGCCATACAACATTAGGTGGATTCACCAAGGATGAGATCTTCATGTCAGCCAATAATGTTGATTTTCATACGACATCCATCCCTTCAAGGATGAGGTATTATGTGATGTTTCCCCACTGGATGTATGTGATGTTCTCTTGGGCCAACCATATATTTGGAAGCGACATGTTGTTTATGAGTCTCGACCTCGCAGTGTCATTGTTTCTCTGAGGGGTCATCTCTACAGAATACCAAAGGTAGTTCCGACTATTGTTCCACCTAAAAAGTGTCGCAAGGTAGTATCTCATACTGCAAAATTCAGCTTCTTCACAATATGTTCAAAAGGGGAACATAAGAACACTGGAACCACTACAGCCTCGCCCAAAGCACCTTCAATCAAACAAAAGCAGGTCGACAAGGTTGCAGTAAAGCGTAAATATTCCTTCTTCACACTGTCCTCTCATGTAGCCCGACTTGCTGAACAGCCTCAGCCTCAACAGGTTCGTGACAGACTTCCACAAACTGAACAGTGCAACGTCTCCAGCAAGGTAAGCAGCTCACCAAGATGCAGATTCAGCAAAGGCTTTTCCCTCTCCCCCAGGAACTCAACGCATTGGATACCATTACTTCCTAAGGAGGGAGTATTGATCCAGGTGGATATCGGTGGCCACCCACCTTTTTCGACTGGCCCAAAACAGTTTTCTGGCAATTTTGGCAATTTACTATTTTTACCAGTTTTTAACTTCCGGGTCCAATTTGAGGGCCTAAATGAAGGTTTTTCAAGATAAAGGTTCTCAATGGTAGATTACAACATTATTGAGCCCCCAAAATGAATCTCCTCAACGATACCTTTCCAACAAGCTGTCATGCACCTAAGACGGAGATCATATGCAAAAGTTACGACCCCGAAAAGTTAATGTACTAACTTACCCAAACGGGGCCCACATGGCTTTTGGCGCTTCATCTCCTAGGGTTAGGTTTTTGGATGTCTATGGTTTTGGMATTCCTGTTTATTGTAAAAAGGCCTTCAGAGCCTCATTGTAATCATCTTCTTACAAATGTGAGTAGCCATCACATCTCTTCTCAGAGATAAGTTGCCACCATTCTAGCAAGTCTTCACTCTATATTTTGACAGTCTCTATACACGAGAACCAAATATACAGAAGTGCGTCACTTCCGGTTTAAGGCCACTCCAAGCCTCTTAGGGGGTCTTATCATTGATAGATCTATGCGGAGATTTAATTTGGTTATAGGTTTCACAATTAAGTGCTTCAACCCATAATCTTTGTGTAAGTGACTTTGCATTTAGCATGCAATATGCCATCTCTTTCAGAGATCTATTTTTCCACTCAACAACTTTGTTTTGTTGTGGAGTATAGGGAACCGTGTGCTACAATTGAATCTCGGCCTCAAGACAAATATTTTGTATCTCATGGTTGACATACTCCCCCCCATTATCTGTTAGGAGGGATTTGATATTCTTTCCCGACTGTGTTTCAACAAGGGCTTTGAAATCTTTGAGGTGTTGAAAGACCTCTGATTTTTGCCTGAGAAAGAAAGTCCATGTGAAGCATGAGAAATCATCAACAAAAATGAGCATGTACCTTGCTTTACGGATTGATGGATTTGGAAAAGGGCCCATTAGATCACTATGGATCAGATCTAAAGGAAAGGAGGCCTTTTGAGTCTTTCCTTTGTCAAGATTCTCTTGAGGGTGTTTTCCAAGAACACATACCTCACAAATTACTTTAGAGAAGTGGATGTCAGGTAGTCCATCAACCATTCCATGCTTGCTAAGTTGTTGCATATATATGAAATCTAAATGTCTGAACCTTTCGCACCATATCCTATTGCTTGCATCAGCATGGGTAAGCAGTAATGCAGAATCCGGTTCAATAAATTCAGAAAATGGAGTTTGGATTGATGATTTACCTCACTGGTAGAAACCTTGGAATTGGTTTGCATGTCATAGATATCCACAACATCAAGTGTGAATACAACTCTCTTTCCGGTGCCGGAGTTTGTCATCTGATACACAAAGAGAAGATTGACAGAAATTTTGGGAACGTGTAGCACATTCTCGAAGCTTCCGTCTGTGAGTTCAATTCTTCCTTTGTCGGTGACCTCGGCTAGAGAGTTGTCCCCCATCAGAATAGGAGGACCTTTACATGCATCCAATGAAGAGTAGACTTCTTTTGTGGCTTCCATGTGGTGTGTTGCTCTTGAATCTACAATCCAAGCATTGGGAGAGGATTTGATAATAATCAAAGCATGGCTAGAATTACCTTTGTTGAGATTTTGATCTTCTGGATTCTTCTTCATGGAACCCTTGAGGATGTGATCTCCAAGGTTTTTTTGTTGAAGTATTTGGGCCATTTGATCTATATTTTTATGCATACATGTCAATTCTGGATGGAATCCTTTAGGGAAGTAAGGGCATTTCTTCCCTTTTCTTCCCTTTCCACCTTTGGATCTCGAGGAATCATTGAATGGTTTTGAGTACCCTTCATTCTTTGGATTTGCATGTGCTTTCCTTTTGTCTTTGTATTTATATTTGTGATTTGGATGATTGCTACCATCTTGCACAGCAAGTGCATGTGCCTTTGGGACTTTGATTTTTCCCATGTTGATGAGCTTGTTCTGCTCTTGCATCAAAGACTCAATAAATACTTCAAGAGAAGTCATTTTCCAGGTAGCTCCAGAGGTGAGCCTAACTGAATGAAATGTGGATACAAACACTGAGTATTCTGGACCAAGTTTGGAGAGAATGGTAAGCACCATTTATTTCTCTTCCTTAGATTTATCAACTCTGTAAGCCTCGAGTTGTGACAACAAATCCTTATATTTGGTACAGAAATCTTGGAGATTGTCGAAGATTTTTGGATCCAAAGTGAGCAATTCCACCTCGAGCATGTGTCCCTTCATCTCATCTTGTTTGCCAAAAATCCCTTCCATGGTGGTCCAGGCTTCATTGGGGGTTTTACAGGAGGATATGTGAAAGAGGAGTTCAGGAGAAATGAGATTTCAAATAGTTCCAAACGCTTCATCCATTCGATTCAGATACTTGGATTTTTCTATGGGTGGTGTGGGTTCAGTCTCTGTGTTCATGGTTAACATGTATAATCATCTGCTTCAAAGATGCACTATCATCTTCTCCTTCCATGCAAAGAAATTGTACGATGTAAGAATGAATTATTTTGGAAATTCCATTTTTTCGTTGTCTTCAATCTTCGGTACCTGCAAAAATAATTTGGTGTGTTGTTTTCCTAGCAATATGTCGGCTCTGATACCATGTAAATGTGTTGAACCTACACATAAAAGATCTTGATAGCACATGACATACATAGTTTGTAGAGAAAATATGAGAAAAGATAAACATGAGAGAAAGAATGGAAGAATTCTCATTAACCAAATGAATTAATGACAATTTACACATGATATACTTTGTATAACTCAACTAATGTGCACTGGAGGAGAAGCCAATATGCTGGAGTGGTGGTCTAGAGTGATCTGGACACACACCAATAGTTACGGTAGTTAACTCCCACCTACTCTAGTCTCTTAGGCAGTTACGAGAGTTAACTGCCACCTAGTCTAGTCTCTCAAGCAGTTACGGGAGTTAACTGCCACCTAGTCTGAGTTAACTAGTCTCTCAATCTTCAGTTAACTGACTAAAACATAGTGAAGTGAGAAGGAGATCATTGAATCATGAGTGATGCGCTAGTCTGGTGATAATCCCAAGTACAATGAACATTAGTTGGTGATGATCCCAATGTGGAATCTAGACCCCACTCAACTGATCAAACTAAAGTGTGAACTGAAGAGAATATTCTCCTAGAGGAATATTTTCCCTAGACTATAGGAGATTGAATAATGACTAGTAAACATAGGGAAAACCTTAGGAAAAAGAATTCCTAGGTGTGTGTGAAGTATCACCAACACATACTTCTCGAGATAATATCATTAAAATGTATTAACTTCTCATCGAAAAGAACCCAAGTCATATTATTGAAGAATTTTGTATTCCAATATTCTAAAAGATTTATACATAGAGTTTGTCAGCTACACTAAGATGGCCATGAGAAAGGAGCAGTTCTATGGAGATACATTGAACTTGTTTGCAAGAGAAGACTATAGTTTTCACTAGTCAAGATCTTACTAGTATTTCATAACATTTCCCTTACCAAAAACAAATAAGAATAAGACTTGGACGTCATGTACTACTCTAGTTGGTTGTGTTCAAGAAGTTTTCGATTGTGAAGACACGGTCTCTTGGTGTGTTGATAAATTTATTCAAAATCAAAGATCAATTCTACTACACAATGGATCCTATATTTCTCTAGCTCCATCAACTTTCAGGAAGATGTTGAAGTTACTTGAGCCGATTGTTACATTTAAAGGAGACGAAGCTAGAAGCATCCTTAAGGAAAAGAATAATGGATTAGATATTCTGCAAGAATATCTAGAAGACCCCTCAACAATGCGCGAAGATATATCCAAAATTCAGGTCAGTTTATTGAAAAATATTTACCAAGAAGTAGCATAGTTGTTTGTTATAATTACAGGACAAGAGTATACAGAAACAATTCCTTGGTTGGCTATGTATATTTGATATTTTACAATTTATGAAGAAGCGATTTTCAATTGGGGAAAAAATATTTCTACTGAAATTTCTTTGCACTTATCAAGCTTTAAAGAAACTAAGAATTTCTACATGGCTTCTTACTTAATTTTCTCTATGACTTACTACCATACTTTCAAGGGGTTGTGTTAGCACTAGAAGTAACCTCTGGATTGCATCGGAGGTAAGCCCAATACCCATTAGTTTGTATGTCACAATGAATAAATTAAAGGAGGTCAAATGAGCGCAGACTCAAGAAAATATCGCTTTAACTCAGAAATATGGACCAGACAATGCATGAGCAAGTGAGGTCTTGCTTTAACTTCAGTCAGTAAATTTTAGCAAACGGTGAGTGAGGGGGAGAACTGGTGAGGAAATGTAGAGGTCTGCTATGGACATTGGGTCTTCCAGCAGCCTAAGGGGGAAAAGCTTCGAATACAAGATCTTCTTGAACCCAAAACTTCAGGAAACCGAAAACGTCATAACAATATGCAATCAAACATACATTACAATACAATCACAACAACTCGACTGGATCACCCATGCCCGAATCTTCAATATCAGAAGAAAAAGAGATGATAAGAAAGTTGACTGTCATTAAACAATAAGTCTCAAATGGCAACACATAACCAAAGAACCAGAGGCTTCATTAAAGCTTTACAATACGGGAGCTTAGCTCAACCATCGACCTTAACAAAATATCAAAACTGATTATTTATACTCAGAACAGTGGCCACCACTAAAAATGTGGCCTGGCCACTACAATCAAAGTTTTGCGTCTGCATCTTCTTCTGGCAGTCTGCACTTTCATTCTTCTGTCAAATGAGATCTCATATCAGTATGGGCTTTTGCAAGAGAATCTGTTGACAGGGGAACTTTCGGCTGACACTATGCCTCCACGGCTAGCTTTCCATGCTTTCCATTTATGGGGTGAGATGATGTTTCAACGACCTCCCCCATTTCCATTAACTACTTTCATTGGGATCAGGATGGAGCATGACACCCATGAATGCTCCAGGAGACGTTCACGACTCCTCCGAGACAAGCCTAGTGCCTCGAAGCCACACAAATCTTCTGATGATACCAAGATGAGTGTTTTTTAACCATGGTGTAGCTCCTATCCATCACTCCTCGTGACCTCGAGCCATGACCTTACGCACATCCCACGTGAAATTTAGGGACCTCACATTTTGGGAGTCTTCACTCCCCTTCATTTCAAAAATTTTGATGCTCAATATCGCAAAATGACCCGTCTAGATGGACGGTTGGACTTACTTTGGATTTGACATCCACGATCATTTCCTTAGAAAATCTCAGCTGCCCATTGTTCGACAGGTGATTTCCCTTTATTTATGGCCCTACTTCCATATGACCGCGGGTTGTGATCATGGGCCCAACTCTCAGGCACGTCACGATTTCGCGTTTCATGAACTCACATTGTGCTCCATGCTCAAACCTCTGAGTTGCAAAATCACAATCTCTTGGATCAGGCGCCACAAGTCCCCTTTGATCGGACGACCCAGATGGATATCGACATTTCGGGACCTCGGTCCATCGACATTTTGGGACTCAGGATATCAGGACCTCTCACTTGAGCTTTCCTGAAATGACTTCCTCCACGGCTCGGATCTTGTGCCACGCATCCTGCTGGATCGAATGGCTCCTGCTGATTTCCAGTTTCGGGGATTCGAATCCTTTACAAGCAACTTCAAGAATGTTTTGAATTCCTGATTCCCATGCTTATAACTTCTCGTTGATCTCTGAACTTCGAAATGAAACTTCCTCCGCCAAACTGAACTTGCTCGCTCGCTTGATTCAAGTCCATATCAGACAACTTTAAGTGTTGTTCTTGTGCTTATGGTTGCGGCCTCTATAAACAAATACTTGGATGACTGACTGAGGGCTCGGGAAAATAAGAGGATCAGTGACATAGGTAAAGAGAGAGAAGTGATCGACCTCAGAGAAAACAGAAAGGTTTAGGGCCGACACCTCTCAAGCAGGAAAAGGGGAGAAAAACTATAGGCCGAAAGGAAAAGACCCTATGATTGGGTTTACAAAAGGAGGAGAGACAAGCAAAACTACATACTTAAGCAAAAACCCCAAATTCACAAGACTCTGACAAGTTTATGTGATAACATTTGGCTCCAAAGGGGATGGCATTCTCCCTGTGAGCTACCAAGAACACGCAGTTCTAGTGCCTTTACTTTGGGTTATGGATTCTAGCTATTTAAAACACAATAAACATAAAAACAGGAAAGGTATTTACAAAGGTGGGACGCCGACTACGACGTTAAACAAAAAAAAAAACAACAAGTGCCCATTTACAGGACCACTAAAAACTTCGTCACCCTCCAAATTCTGCAACCTGTAAGTATTATTTGAAAGAGTCTCAGAAATTTTGAAGGGTCCAATCCAAAGGGCTTCAAATTTACCATGTTTTCCCTTGTCATGTCTAGGTGCATCCTATTTGAGTACTAGATCCCCCAACTGGAGATCATCCTTACCACTTTTCCTGTCAAAGGCCTGCTTGATTTTATGTTGACGGTCATACGCTCTGTCCATCACCTGCTCTCCAGTCTGTTGGACTTCTACTAGCTGATGAATATTTTTGATCATATCGTCAGGTTCTCCGTGGCAGTCTTGGAAGAATTTTGCCACAGGCAGGGCAAGCTGAGAAGGAAAAATTTCTTCAGTCCCATATACAAGTTGGAAAGGAGATATGCCCGGGGACCTCTTTGTTGTCATTCTATCATCCCACGGAGCAAATTTGAGCTTTGAATCCCATGCTTTTTGTTGTCCTCTAGCAGTCTTTTGATGATCTTTATCAGGATTTTGTTAGAGGACTCCGCTAACCCATTGCCTTAGGGATAGTAGGGGGTAGAGTGAATCAATGAAATTCCGAACGGCTCACAAAACTTGATCAATGGTTCATCCTTGAAGGATGCAGAATTATCAGTGACGATTATGTTCGGACAACCAAACCTTGCCATAATATCTTCAAGAAAACCAATAACCACCTTGTGAGAGGCACTCCTTGTGGGGATAGCATCTATCCATTTGGTGAAATAATCTATTGCAGCTGACCACTTAAAGGAGGATGGATTTCCCCAATAAAGTCTAGACCCCACTGTTGAAAGGGTATTGAAGCTACCACAGGATTCAATGGCAGAGACTTGAGTTGTTGCTTCCCAGTGAATTTTTGACATTTGATACAAGCCCTTATTTTTGCACACACATCAGTGAATAGAGTAGGCCAGAAGTACCCAGTCCTGAGAATCTTGTAGGATGTGGTTCTCCAGAAATGATGCCCCCCACACATGCTATCATGAAAATAAAAAATAATCTTTTGGGCCCCCTGTGGGTCTAAACATCTCAACAACACTCCTAGAGAGTCTTTCCCATACAAAGCCTAGTCGATAAGGCAATATCTAATCGCTTTGAGCTTTAAACCTCTTGCCTTTCTCTTCCCCATCCCATCTGGAGGTCACAACATTTGCAGAAAATGTATAATGTCTTTGTACTAGGTGCATTCTGCCAATGGAGAGTTGTCCTAAGAACCTTTATCAAACAACTCAGCTTGTTGATTTTTTGAGCAAGTGTTGATGAAATTGACCCCCAAATATTTACAATTAGATTCAGCCAATAGCTTGGTTAAACCTTGGCCTTTAACTAGTTTGGTGGGATTTATTTCCAGATCGAATTCAAGGATTTTGGCAATCCATTTTCTCCTTCTTCCATCTAAGTCAGGTTGAATGAGAATATTCTTCACAGAAGTTGAAGGAACATATACAATGATTTTTTAATGCAGAACATAGACTCTGAAAGATTTGAGGTCTTTCACCAAAGCGTAGGCCTGCTTCTCCATGATTTCGTATCTGACCTCTGCGTCTCTTAGTGTTCTTCTAAAAAAAGAAATAGGTTGCTCCAACCGTGCATCATTCTTTTGTAGTAAAACGACGGCCACTATAACAAATGAGGCAAAGGAAAAAATCAAAAAATCCTTGGAATAATCAAGACTGATTAGCACAGGTGCTTCAGTCAGTGCCTTCTTGATTTGGTTGAAGGATTCTCTGGACTCGACAGTCCATTTTACTTCATTCCCTTTCCTGAGCATGTGTGTGATATGTTTCACCAATTCAACAAAATTTGAAACAAATCTTCTCAGAAAATTGATTTTACCCAGGAAGGACTGAACTTCTTTCTTAGATCTAGGAAGTGATAAGGCTTGAATAGCTTCCACCCTACTTGAATCAATCCTGACCCCCTCAACTGATACGATGTGTCCCAACCATTTTCCTTCCTACATGGCAAATAAAGACTTCTTGGGATTTAGGTAGAGACCAAACCTTCTGTAATTCGAGAAGACCTTTCTCAGATGTTGAATATGTTCTTTATTAGATTTGGATAAGATTGTTATGTCATCCAGATAGATGACCATAAATTTGTCTCTTTCTCCAATGAAGGCAATGTCCATGGCTCGTTGGAAGGTTGCTCCTGCGTTCATCAATCCAAAGGGAAATTTGGCATACATGAATGTGCCCCAAGGAGTGGTGAAGGTTGTCTTTTCTCTGTCTTTAGGTAGGATAGAGATCTGATTGTAGCCAGAAAATCCATCGATCGTGGAGATCCTGGATATGCATGTCACCCTATGTAACATGTGTTCCATCTTTGGCAAAGGGTAATTGTCCTTCTTAGAGCTTCTGTTCAAAGTCCTAAAATCAACACAGAGTCTGATTTCTTCACTCTTTTTCCTTACTGGAACCAATTTGGCCACCCATTCATAATATCTCAAAGGGACAATGATTTGGACGTCCGACAGCTTCTTTACCTCTTTCTCCATAATAGGCAGCAACATAGGATTTATCTGTCTTAATTTCTACCTAAATGGTTTGGCCTCCTCTTTCAATGGGATCTTATGCTCAATGAGGGTTGTGTCATATGTTTTGAGGTCTTCATAGGTCCAGGCAAACACATCAACAAATTATTTTAATAGCTCAGTATACTCGGCTCTCTACTCCCTTAACAGGTTGCTTGACAACTTGACAAACTTTAGATCCTCCTCTATACCAATATTGCATTCAGCTACATCAACATCCTCAGTTGGGCCTTTAAACTTTACTGCCACATCGTTCCCATCGAACAATCTTTCTAAAGGAACTAGTCCTTTGGGAATGTGGTTGCTAGGCAGCTGAACAATATGGTGATTAGCAATTTTATTTAGAAATACATTAGCGTGAGGGTCACCTTTGGAATAATGATCCTGATCAGTGTGTAATGCAGAGAAATCATCAACAGACTCAAGGAATTTTCTGATCTCAAGATCATCCTCGAACACCTTCCAATACTTGATATTTTTAGGTACAGAGGGCCTATATCTTACCTCAACATCATACCTGAGCTTAGGTGGCGATGGGATCCTGAAATGACTCGTTGAGGCAACCAAAGAATCAACGATAGTATTCTCCTCTCTCATAATGAATGAAATGTTGAAAGCTAAGAAAAAATTGTCATTCAAGTCCCACACTTCATTTCTATAAATTTTCAGCTTGGGATGTCTAGCTTGATAAAGATTTATAATCTGATTAACAATCAATTAGGTATCCCCAAACACAGATATTTCCTTGATCCCCATGTCCTTTACAGCCCTTAAGCCCAAACCAAGAGCTTCATACTCTGCCACATTACTGGTAGCTTCAAATTCCAGTTTGTAGGACAAAAATATGGTCTCTCGAGACGGTGAAACAAAAACTACTCCGGCACCAGCAATATCCTTAGAAGAGGATCCATCAAAGAACATCTTCCAAACAGAAGTGGTGAGAGGAGAATCTTCATGAAAAGTAACGGACTACTTTCTGAGTTTAAGGGGAGGCTCGAGAGCATGAGTGCATTGTAACAAACTAGACCCCAAATCAGTGTCAAGCGCAAAGATAGGATGGTTGGTGCGGTCAGCTTCATCACTAATAATGTAGGCCAACTGAGCTTCCATGTACAATCTCCTATGCTCCCCCCCAAACACAGGAATCGTAGCATATGTGAGGTCCATCTGCAATGTTCCTTCGAGTCTTTTAATTCAATATCTTGACAACAACATGTTGAACTTTGAGGGAACATCAGCTACCACAATGTCCATGACCACACTTTTCATGGGCAGCTGAAACAAGGTCACAACCAAATCTTTGATGACCCCAAGACATTGCACTGTCCTAGAATCAAAAGAATACAAGTCATGATAAGTCTTTGTGACTTCTAGTCCCAGTTCATCCATGATAGTTTTGGGCATGAGATTATGAGATGCCCTTGAGTCCATCAAACAATTATGCAGCACCTTATCATGTATATTTAGGGATGTATAGAAGGGAGGAGATGAATCATCTATGTCTTCTATCATGGGACCTAAGATAACTGCTAGATTTTCATCTTGAAGGTTTACTGAGTCTGTGGAATAAGATGAAGGCTCGAGCTACAACAGTTTGGAGAGACATTTCCTGAAATCTTTGTGATTGACTAGCTCTGAAAGGGGCACAAGGATCCTGATTTTTTTAATTTCATGCTCAAAGTTGAAAAAGGAGGGGGGCTTTAGAATTTATCTTACTTTCGGGACAAGATATTTGGCTACTAGTGGGGGGGTTTGAATCTTCTTTCCTTTGTTGTCGTCTACTACAACTTTGGCAGGCTTTTTTGCTCTGGTAGGCTGATCAGGAACATTGGGCTTTCCTTCTTTATTTTTGGACCTGAGGTTGTATCTATTTGGGTTGTTATTGGCCTTGTCCCCCTTGCTCAACTCGTTTAATTGGTTTTCCATGAGAGACTCCTCGTATGCTAATTGAGTTAAGTGAGGAGAAGAGAATGTGTCTTCAAGACAATGGATTTCTGGATCAAGGTCTTCTTCCTCTCCACCCTAATCCGCAACAAGTTTGTTTTGAAGAGGGATCTGGACTTTTTGATCGTATCTGTCTCTGTTCCTCTGTTCCCTTTGCATAATATGAGGAGAATTGTTATTTGGCCTCTTGAAGTTGCCTCTGTTATCAACATTTTGAGGATTTTTGTATGTTTGCTTCCCTTATACTTCCAATCTTTCCATTCTAGTTGAAAGTGATTTTAGTAACTTGGTTACTTCATCCATTTGGGGGGGGGGGAGCAGAGGAACCGGAGGTGGAGGCCTCAGATCTTCCCCTTGGTATGTCCCTATCAACCTTATTCCTGAGTCGGTTTACTGCCAATACGTTAGACTCTACTTCTAGGGTTGCATCTTGCATATGAGCCAAGGAAGTAACTCTTCTCTCTCTTAACAGAAGGCAAAAATTAGGGTCAAAAGCACTAGCATAGGTAATTTTGGCAGAGGCTTCTGTAGGATTTATCTCAGCAGGGATCTAATTGTACATTTTGTTGAATCTTTTGGAGAAGTCATAGACAAATTCTCCCTCTTTTCTCTTTAGTGACCCGAACTTTGTGATATAATACATAAAGTCTTTTTTATCCCCCCATTGTCTCAAGAAAACATCATCCAAAGCCTCAATCCTGACAATGGATCCAGGGGTCAATCCCCTAAACCATTTCCTAACCTCACCATCAAGGCTCTATACAAAGTCTCTCATCCACACATCTTCATTTTCAATATTTAGATTGTTTGCATCATTGTAGAAGGCAACAAGGTGTTCTTCAACAGTTACGTCTTCTTCTCTTGTGAATTTGGGCATGTATTTCAGGTAATCTCCAGCAAGGAGGGCATTCATTGACTGAGGTAAAATTAGAGGGGCATATCTTAGAGCCATTATGGCATCCATTATGTTCCTAGGTGGATTAGCACCTGCCATTGGGATGTGAGGTGGAGGAGAATTATGAGGGGATGGAGTTCGAACATGGGAGATTGGGGGTGTGTTTCTGGAAGGAAAGGGAAACAACAGAGGATTTGAGGAAGAAGTTACAGGGCTCGAGGGAAAATAGGCTTCCCTCACTGTAAAAGAAACAACTGTGATAGGAGGAGGAGTTGTGAAGCCAGGAGTAGGAAAATCTTCTGAGATCTCGGTTTTAAACTAGGCTACAACTTCAGAGGAGATAGGAGTGACAAATATTTATCCCTTCAATCCAATACCAGGAGGGGGGAAATCAACAGGAACACTCCCAAACTTTAAACTTCGGGAAACTCCAACATATGGTATAACAGGAGAATGAGAAGCAGATATTGGAGTTTCTAAAAGAGGATGGTGAAAATCAACAGAAATACCTAGTTTAGCAGTCGAAGTACTTCCCTAGGGGGTCTTTCGTCTTCTGACAATTTTCTCTGGGTCAACTTCAGGTGTTGTTAGAGGCAGTTGTGGAGTAGACCTCATGTGTCTGCCTCTGGAAGCCATAGCTAAACCAATGGAGTCGTACAAGTGGAGTCGTCGGGTGCACAGTAGAAATCTTCAATGTACTGAGTTCTGATGCACCTTCATAATCAGTAAACTTTGTCGTTCAATCCCATGGAAAATCTTCAATTCGTCCCCAGCAGCGACGCCAGAAATGTTAGCACTAGAATTCACCTTCGGATTGCGTCGGAGGTAAGCCCAGTACCCATCAGTTTGTATGTCACAATGAATAAATTAAAGGAGGTCAAATGGGCGCAGACTCAAGAAAATGTCTCTTTAACTAAGAAATCTGGACCAGGCAATGCATGAGCAAGTGAGGTCTTTCTTTAACTTCAGTCAGTAAATTGTAGTAAAGGGTGAGTAGGGGGAAGAAATGGTGAGCAAATGTAGAGGTCGGCTATGGACATCGGGTCTTCCAACAACCTAAGGGGGAAAATCTTCAAATACAAGATCTTGAACCCAAAACTTCAGAAAATTGAAAACGTCATAACAATATGCAATCAAACATACATCACAATGCAGTCACAACAACTCGACTGGATCACCCATGCTGGAGTCTTCAATATCAAAAGCAAAAGAGATGATAAGAAAGTTGACTCTCATTAAACACGAAGTCTTAAATGGCAACACATAACCATAGAACCAGAGGCTTCATTAAAGCTTTACAATACGGGAGCTTAGCTCAACCATCGACCTTAACAAAATATCAAAACTGATTATTTATACTCAGAACAGTGGCCACCGCCAGGAATGTGGCCTGGCCACTACAATCAAAGCTTTGTGTCTGCATCTTCTTCTGTCAGTTTGCACTTGCATTCTTCTGTCAGACGCGATCTCAGATCAGTATGGGCTTTTGCAGGGGAATCCGTTGACAGGGGAACTTTTGGCTGACAGTATTCCTCCACAGCCAACTTTCCATGCTTTCCATTTATGGGGTGAGATGAGGTTTCAACAACCTCCCCCATTTCCATTAACTACTTTCATTGGGATCGGGATGGAGCCTGACACCCATGAATGCTCCAGGAGACGTTCACAACTCCTCCAATACAAGCTCGACACCTCAAAGCCACGTAGATCTTCTGATGAGACCAAGACAAGCACTTTCGACCCTTGGCGTAGCTCCTATCCATCACTCCTCGCGACCTCAGGCCATGACCTTACGCACATCCCACATGAAATTTCGAGACCTCGCATTTCGGGAGTCTTCACTCCCCTTGATTTCAAAATTTCTGATGCTCGATCTCGCGAAACGACCCATCTAGATCGACGTTTGGACTTACTTTGGATTTGACGGCCACGATCATTTCCTTAGACAATCTCAACTGCCCTTTTTTCGATAGGTTCTTTCCCTTTCTTTATGGCCCCGCTTCCATATGATCGCGAGCTGTGATCGTGGGCCCAACTCTTAGGCGCGTCGCGATTTCACATTTCGCAAACTCACGTTGTGCTCCATGCTCAAACCTCTGAGTCATGAAATTGCGATCTCTTGGATCAGGTGCCACACGTCCCCTTTGATCAGACAACCCAGATGGATATTATCATTTTGAGACCTCGGGCCATCGGCATTTCGGAACTCGGGATATCGGGACCTCTCACTTGAGCTTTCCCGAAATGACTTCCTCTGTGGCTTGAATCTGGTGCCACACATCCTACTGGATCAGACGGCTCCTGTTGATTTTGGGTTTCGATGATTCAGACCCTTTACAAGCAACTTCAACAACGTTTTGAATTTTTGATTCCCATGCTTATAACTTGTTGTTGATCTTTGAACTTCGAAATGAAACTTCCTCCGCCAAACTGAACTTGCTCGCTTGCTTGATTCAAGTCCATATCAGACCACTTTAAGTGTTGTGCTTGTGTTTATAGCTACGGCCTCTGTAAACAAATACTTGGATGACTGGCTGAGGGCTTAGGAAAACAAGAGGATCAGTGACAGAGGTACAGAGAGAGAAGTGATCGACCTTAGAGAAAATAGAAAGGCTTAGGGCCGACACCTCTCAGGCAGGAAAAAAGGAGAAAAACTATAGGCCGAAAGGAAAAGACCCTACAATTGGGTTTTCAAAAGGAGGAGAGACAGGAAAAACTACAGACTTAAGAAAAAACCCCCAAATTCACAAGACTCTGACAAGTTTATGTGATAACAGGTTGAATATTGGGAAAAGGGTACATTGTAATGTTGACCCTGCAACAATTTGGTATCAGGCCCTATGGAGGAAAAAGGGTGTTCATTTCTTTTATGAAGTATATAATGAATTTGTGTTTGTTTTTAAGAAGCTTGTGATTGGAGAGAATACATCCATGATGTCACAAGAAGCATTAGCTTTTCTGGATAAAAAGGGGATTATGGAAAAAACAGACAAATACAATATTATAAGGATTTTTTGCTCTGATGAAAAACCCATATATCTTCCTTACTATGTTCCAAATAAATTATGTGTTGTTGAAGTGGCAAGGTAATATAAAACCCGGTTGCATCTATTTTATGAGAAAAGGAGGAAAAAATTTATCCCGCTACCTTGGAAGGTTGGCGAAATATTTCTATGAGGAAATGAAAAAATTAATGAATATGCTACATAATTCGATCAGTGTAGTATGAAATTTTCAAAAGAGATTAAGGGTTTTGACCATAGTCATGTTTTTCATGATCACATGGTATCATTGGGATTCAGTAGCACACTTATAAATACTTTTATATTTGGAGAAGAAGAACGAGACAGCCATGATCCTTTGGATGAATGCATTGAAAAGAAAGCAGGCGACATTGAAACTATCATAAGTACCATGGAACAATATAAGCAAAAAGGGAAAACCCCTAATGAAAGGAACACCCAGTCTCCTATTGTTTCTCAAAAAGGCATACAATCCAGAAAGAATTCTCAGTCCACAATCTCTCAACAGAGAAGGTCTTCGATGAATAAATCAGATGATGGAGTTGATAAAAGCCCTCCTTAGCAAAGTTTGGAAAAATATCACAAGTTGCAAGTAAAAAGAAAAAGGACAAATTCCGAGCAAGAAATTGAAGAAAACATACCTGAAAGTGAAATTCACCTTGAAGATATGGACCTAGAAGTCGATATAGAAAATATTCATTTTCCTGATGAAGAGAATATACATCATGCGACTAGACCTGTTGTTCAGGAAGAAGATTTCCCAGAAGAATAATCATTTTTTGTACATAATGCTTTATTTCATAAAGATTCAAGAAAAATGATTTTTGAAAGGAACCCTTCAAAAAATAAGAAGGGAAAAAAATGTTCTACATTTAATCTTAGCAAGATGCTTGCATATGGGATTGCTAAGATTCATAAGGTTACATCGAATGCTCTTGATTTTTCAATAGATGATATGGAAGCTAAAAATGCCAGACATTTTTTCTTTTTTCTTCGAATAGAACCTTGGGAAACCCACTAGGCACTTCCCTTCATTTCAAGGATGGTACCCGGGGTAAACCAGATTTTGTATAAAGCTGAGGTTTTTTCAATAGCTTGCTCATTTAAGAGCTCAACATGTCACTTGCGGGAATTGAACCTGGGTGGGGGGGAAAACACCCCTCAACAAAAACCACTCGAGCTAAACCCAATTGATTGAAAATTCCAGACTTAAAGAAAGGATACAAGAATTAGATTTTACTTTAATGTTGCCACCAGTATTGGCCACCCTTGCTGCAACAATTCAACCTGGCAGGAATTTTGAGAAAACTCCAAAGTTAAATGTAAGATTAGGAGGGACCTCAAGCTTACTTACTACAACCAGACATTATGTTGAACAAAATATAAATAAGATAATGTCTCTTATTTTAGATACAAGGGATCTAGCGATTCATTTTGTTTCTCTTGGTTCCAGGATTTAGAACACCGGAGAATATTTGAAAGCTAATATTGAAAATGATGAAGGATTTTTCAAAGATGGACTTGCCACTTTTATTATAAAGGTTTCATCAATGACGGAATATGAAAGAAAAAAATAAGACTTGCATTCCCAAGCCCGTATAAAGCAATTAAGGGCTTGTTGGACTCAAAGAATTAATGTATTAAGAGAATTATTAAATGAACTTAATGACCTCACATCCAAAAATATCGAGGTTTATTCTAAATTGATCGTATTAGATTTTGCGGGAAACATTATTGAAGTAGAAGATATAAAGTTAATATCAAATTCAATGCTTCAAACAAGACAGTAATTCGAAGAAATTGTGGAGAATTTAAAGAAATTATCAGCAGATAAGTTCAGAAATATGATTGAATATATTGAAAATGACATTGATAATTGGCTTGTTGAATATGCCAATAGAAATGAGGATTTGAAACTACGTTGCAAAATCTTTCAATTGATTATAGGGAATATTAAAATGAATTATTTAAAATCAGAGTCAAACAAGAGGTGATTGTTGCTCCTTCACGAGAATACATTGAATAATGGTTAAAAAAGGCTATAATCAAGATTATTGAGGGCCATGTTAGAATATGAAGGATTATGCTCGTTTTACCATTGACAATACCCTTGTCACCCAACCATAGGCCAAAGCCATCCTCCGAGCACCTTGACCTTGGCAAAGAAGAATACTGGTAGCAATCAATATCCAAGCAAGGCTAATGCACCAAGCAAGAAAAGTAACCAAAGTTGATCAGATAGTCCCACACAGAAACTGGCGCAACACCTTTCCCAGAACTTGCGCACAAAGCTACCAAACTGTAGTGCGCACAACTGGCTCTCTGCAATTCTGAGAATGTGAATAATGAGAAACTGGTGCCCCATATTTATAGTAATCTGGCAGGCTTGCCTAGGCCAACTTCTCCTTCTGGGTACTAATTAATTCATATTAATCATATTTTTGCAGCCGACATCTTGTCTAGGGTTTCTTTTACTTCTTTGCTTCCTTCCAGAATATTCTAATCTCGTCATAGGTCACAATAGAGGTTCATACCTCCCGAAGCTACCATCACATCAACACTCCCTCCTAGCTAGAGAGGTATGGTCTTGAGCACAAACAGACCATTCAACTGGTAGTATCCCGAGCACCGTCATTATTATCCAATTGGATGATCTCCTATGACAACTAGTACAATATCAATTGATAGAACACAACTGTGTCTATCCACGATCGTACACAACTACTCAAACTGTGACACATAGTCACAAACAGTGGACCATATCCACCACAGTAGTATATCTCTACTGTCTGGAGACAGGCAGTAACAATCATCTGATGACAACCTCCACAGAAAATATTGTTAAAATAAACTGAACCATCTGGGCCAATATTTCACTCACATCTGTGAGATCTGAAAGAATATCTACCCTCAGTATAGAACATCAACAATGGGCTATCTGCCCTATTCTTCTCAAACAAGGAACAATGATTGTTTTTTATTTCTGAGCCTGGACCATTCCTCACCCTGGGCCATTCCTCTAACACTAAACAAAGTGTAACCTGGAGAGAATGAATCTACGCTAAGGAATGTTTGTCCCTGATTGATGAGCCTGGACCATTCCCCGCCTTGGGCCATTCTCCCTACACTAATCAAAGTGCACCCTGGAGAGAATGTATAAACCCTAAGGAATGATTGTCCCGACCATTTCCTCTATAACCACAAGAGGAAAAGATTCTCATGTATCAACCTCCAAAACGAACCATTCCTCATGTTAACCACAATGAGAAATCATTGTCCGGCAAGGCGGGACAGTCTTCTTGAGTAACCCTCAAGAAGAGAGACTGCCCTAGACCACTTCCCATGTTAACCACAATGGGAAGTCGATGTCTATGATACATCAACAATCTGGACCACTTCCCATGTTAACCACAATGGGAAATCGTTGTCCGTCAGAAATCTCAATCCACTTTCCGAACAGGAAAGAATTTGTCTGAGATGGACTATTTTTCAATTACAAAATAAAAGTTTTCAATAATATTTTCAGTGCTCCCTCCCAATATGGAGAGTCATTTCTTCCCTTTCAACTAAGGGAGTTATTTCCACAATCCCCATCTTCTCTTGGAAATATGCAAACTTTATTCTGGATAGAGCTTTTGTCAGGATATCTGCTCTCCATTCATCAGTGGGGATATACTCAAGCTTTACCTCTCCTTCCTGGACTTTATCTCGAATAAAGTAGTATTTGATCTCAATGTGTTTCGACCTTTCATGAAACACGGGATGTTTTGATTATCTTATACAACTCTAATTATCATTATGGTCGATTCTGGAATCTAATCAAATAAATCGGAGATTAACTTCCTTAACCATATTGCTTCTGTGCATGCTTCACATGCTACCATATACTCTACTTATGTTGTGTTGAGTGCGACAAACTTTTGTTTCCTGCTTCCCCAAGATATCATAGCAGAGCCCAAGATGAAACACATACCTGAAGTGCTCTTTCTGTCTTCTGCACTTCCTTCCCAATCAGAGTCTGTGAATCCATGAAGTTGGATATCACTGGATGCGGTATATCTCAAGCCATAGTTTATTGTCCCATGAATATATCTTAATACATGTTTTGCAGCTATCCAATGTTCATGTCTTGGTTCCACCTGGAACTCGCTTAGTGTGTTTACGGCAAAGCAAATGTCTGGTCGAGTATTTACCAAATACACCAATGACCCAATTAGTTGTCGATATAGAGATGGGTCTGCTGGATCACAATCTGGATCTTTCACTTTTCTTATATCCGCATTCATAGGAGTGTCCATGGACTTACAATCCATCATTCCAAATTTCTGAAGGATCTTTATTGTGTACTTTCCTTCTCCAAGGAATACTTCACCATGCTTCTTCCATACTTCTAGTCCCAAGTAATAATGCATGAGACCTAGATCTTTCATATCAAATTCAGAAGCTAGTTCCTTCTTGCACTTAATGATGAGAGACTCTTCACCTGTTATGAATAGATCGTCAACCTATAGTAGTAGGATTACAGGTGCATTGTCCACGACTTTATAATAAAGGTTTGGATCTGCATGACTCTTGGAGAAACCAAGTCTCGTTAGATAATTGTCCATTCTGGCATACCAAGCCCTTGGAGCTTGCTTGAGTCCATATAAATCTTTCTTTAATATGCAAACGTGAGTGTCTCTGGAATGTACCTGAAACCCTTGAGGTTGTTCAATATATACTTCTTCTTCAATATCTCCATTGAGGAAAGTTGTCTTTACATCCATATGATGTAAGTTCCATACCGTGGAAGCGGCAAGAGATATGATAGCTCTGATGGAGGTATATCTAGCCACCGGAGCAAACGTCTCATCATAATATTCTCCCTCCTTCTGAGAGAACCCTCTAGCTACGAATCTTGCCTTGTATTTATCCACGCTTCCATCTACTGCATGTTTGATCTTGTACACCCATTTTGAAGTTACCACCGATTTTTCTTTAGGTCTTGGTACGATTTCCCATACCTTGTTTTTCATAATGGATCGATGTTCTTCCGTAATAGCTTATTTCCATTGTCCCTTTTGAACTGATTCTTCAAATGTGGTAGGTTCTTCACCTAGAAGATTTGTCATGTGTGTTGCATAACTTGAGAATCTTTTAGGCCTTTTACTCTTTCTGAATGTT
Organism: Picea engelmannii; assembly: GCA_009831015.1. NCBI lineage: Eukaryota > Viridiplantae > Streptophyta > Pinopsida > Pinales > Pinaceae > Picea > Picea engelmannii. The sequence goes on along the minus strand of ML805932.1, from coordinate 264,566 downwards.
CCTTCTGGAACCTTGAGTCTTTCTGTGTCTTGTAAGGTAGCTTCAAGATAAGTTGGTCTTTTCTTGGTCTTAGGTACAATATTTGAATCAATGTTTTCACATGGCTCCATAGGATGATCAGGTAGTTCCTTTTCGTCATTTTCATTTTCTATGCTTTCTTTGTTAAGTTCTTCAATCTCTTCTTCTTCTATAGTTTCTTCTATGGATTTCTTGAAGGTCGTCTTCTCATTGAATGTTACGTCTCTGATGACTTCGATCTTGTGTTGTTCTGGAATATATGTTCTATAAGCTTTGGATGAATCACTGTATCCTACGAATATCCCCTTCTTTCCTGAGGGTTCTAGTTTATTCCTTTTGTCCTTGGGAATGTGAGAGTAAACTGGACATCCAAATATTCTTAGGTTTTCCACATTAGGTTTCTTACCTGAGAAGGCTTCTTTTGGTGTCATGTCCTTCAATATACGATGAGGGCTTCTGTTCTGCACATATATTGTTGTCATTGTTGCTTCTCCCCATAAGAACATAGATAGACCTTGATCATTGAATAAGGCTTTTACGGTTTCTTTGATAGATCTGTTCTTTCTTTCTGCTACACCATTTTGTTGAGGATTATGAGGAACAATCAGCTCCCTCCTAATCCCTGTCGATTTGCAGAATGCAACGAATTCCTTTGAGGTGTATTCCCCTCCATTATTTGTTCTTAAGGTCTTGACCGTCTTATTCGTGAGGTTTTCTATCTCTACTTTGAACTCTTGAAACTTATTGAATACTTCGTCTTTTGTCTTCAGTAGGTATAACCAAGTCTTTCTTGAATAGTCATCTATGAAGATTGTGTAGTAAGAAGATCCTCCTAGATACTTGACTGGCATAGGACAGCAAACATCTGAGTGTATTAGATCTAGAATCTCCTTAGATCTGTTGTTGTTGCCTGGGAATGGTTTCTTGATATTCTTCCCAAGAGAACATCCTTTGCAGATTCCTTCATGTGTAGACTGCAACTCTGGTATTCCTTCAACCATCCTTTTGACAAAAGGTAATGCTTTATAGTTAGTGTGAGTGTACCTTCTATGCCAAAGCTCATTAGGGTTGACCTCATCATGTACGAGAGCTTCTTCATTTTGTTCTAGTAATCGATACATATTTCCTTCATGACTTCCAATAACCCTAGCATTCTCTATGTTGGAGTTTTCATGCCATGATAGCACTTTTCCATCCACGAAAGCTATTATGTTTCCCTTTTCTTCTAGGCAAGATATCGATACAAGATTCTTTCCTAAACGAGGTACATATAAAACATTGCTTAAGTGAACATTGTTACCTGATTTCAACTTGACTAAGGTTTGTCCAAATCCTTAGACTGGGTAGGTGCTTTTGTCTCCAAGCTCTACCTTGTACGATGTATTCTTCTCATTTAGATTTGAGAGTCTGGCTTGATCTCCCATCATGTGCCTAGAAGCACCACTATCGATTATCCACATGTCATCTTCAATCGTTCCAGTTAGTGTTCAGTAGTGTAGAAGACTGATCGTTTTACTCATGTCTTCGATTGACTGGTAACTGGTCATGCCTTGATCCAAAACTTCAACTTCATCGTTTTTGTCTTCTAAGAGAGCCAAAAGGTGCACTGAGTTAGGGTGCATCTGAATATCTTCTCTTTGAGTGAGATGCTCCATCACAAGGTGTTGGATCTGAGATTTAGGTTTTCTACAACTGCTTCTGCTAGTAACCCTAGCGACGGTGTCTTGGAAGTTGATCCTACTAGTAACCCTAGCGACAGTTCCTCAACGAGCTCAATATCCTAGCGGCTATGTTTCCTTCCAGCGATTAGACTTAATGAAGGAGGTGTGGGCCCATAACCTGTTAGAATATGAAGGATTGTGCTCATTTTACCATTGACAATACCCTTGTCACCCAACCATAGTCCGAAGCCACCCTCCGAGCACATTGACCTTGACAGAGAAGAATACTGGTAGCAATCAATAGCCAAGCAAGGCTAATACACCAAGAAAGAAAAGTAACCAAAGCTGATCAGATAGTCCCACCCAGAAACTGGAGCAACACCTTTCCCAGAACTTGCGCACAAAGCTGCCAAACTGCAGTGCGCACAACTGGCTCTCTGCAATTCTGAGAATGTGAATAATGAGAAACTGGCGCCCTGTATTTATAGTAATCAGGTAGGTTTGTTTGGGCCGACTTCTCCTTCTAGGTACTAATTAATTCATATTAATTATATTTCTGCAGCCAACATCTCATCTAGGGTTTCGTTTACTTCTTTGCTTCCTTCCAGAATATTATAATCTCGTCATAGGTCACAATAGAGGTTCATACCTTCCGAAGCTACCATAATATCAACAGGCCCAACAGAAGCAGTTAATATTGGTCACATAATGGCAGCAAACAAAGACACAAAAGGCGCATCAACAAGCAAATGAAGTAGAAGATATTCATCACAGTAAGTCTAAAGATCACATTTATTCTCAAAATTTTCCCTTTCAGATAAGAAATCATTCAGTTACGTTTATTCTTTACTTGAAGAACATAACCAATTTTTTATCCCTTCTCTCTCTTTTTCTCTCCAGGTTAAGGTTTGCTTTTGCATTGATCCAACGACTCCATTCTCTTCTCTTCTTTTCATTTTATGGTCCATGGGAGCCCCAATCCCATACCTTTTGGACAAACACATTTATTTTCATCATATTGTAAAGACTTTACATTTTTTTTTAAATCCCAAAGAAACAATTTGGGGTTAATTTTGACTGTATCTTTGAACTCTAAATATTTGAGGATAAGATATTTGAAATCGACTCATCAAATATTATTTCAATTCTAATGAAAAACGCTTTTAAGGTTCTCTAATTTTTGGGAGCATCTATTTTCTTCCTATAAATGTGATCAAATGTATTTCATGGATAAAATGAATGTGAGATCTATTTTTATTTCTTATAATATATAATTTGCATATATTATTTCTGCTAATTTTATGAGTGAATATTCCCGATCCTCTTCTTAGGAATTGTTTCTTTGTATATTTATAAATTTTATTTTAATTGAGCGAAAAAAAAAAATGGGACTTACTTCATAGCATTCTCCTACTTATAAATATAGTCCCAAAAGAATTTCAAGAAAGATCTTTTGGAAAAATTCAAAGAGGAATACCACCTCTATAAAAACGCAAGGGGATTCATATCCTTGTGAGGTTGTTATTTCGGTCCTAACATACTCAAACATCAACAGTCTCCTTCTTGTATATATAGGAGACAAGGGGTAAAATTATAATGAAAGAGTTCAATGAAGGGTTCTAGCTGACATACAAATATAACACTAGAATTGTAATGATTCTGTTAACACCAGAATTTGACCGAGTCTTATAGATTTGTGTTTTCTACCTAAGTCTGTAATTTTGCTTGTCTCTCCTCCTTTCGCAGGCCCAATCGTATGGTTTCCTCTCGGCTTGTAGTTTGTTTTCTGTTTACTTTCGTCTGTTTGATTGACCTGTTTTCTCCAAGGCCGATCACTTCTCTCTTTGCCTCTGTCGCCTAGATCCTCTTGTTTTCCCAAGCCCTCAGCCAGTCATTCAAGTAAATTGTTCACATAGACTGCAACCATAAGCATAAGCGCAACACTTAAAGCGATTTTAGATGGACTCAAATCAAGCAAGCAAGTAGATCAAATTCCAATGATGGAGACCCATCAGACAGATCGGATCAACGACCATCGGGCTATCGGGATTATAGAGTTGCACAAGGTTTAACATCAGATCGAGGCCTGAAAAAGTGAGATCTGGACCGTTCATTTTAGAGGGACACATGGAACACAATCAGCAAGGTCATGATTTCGTGACTCGGGAGGTCAAGAGTCAATCACATCAGAAACTCCTGAAACATGAAATCACGAAAATATTGCAGTCATTGATCAAGGGAGAAAGTTGGACCGTTGGATCAACTTTTCGCGATTTCGTGAGTCAAGAAAGTAAGAGGGTCGAGTCTTGAAGAAACGCGAAATCACGAAATGACCAGGGTCATCCAATCAAAGGGGACGCGTGGCACCAGATCTGAGCATCGCGATTTCGCGACTCGAGGTTTTGAGCAGGGAGCACATCGTGAACTCGCGAAACGTGAAATCACGACACCACTAAAGGTTGGGCCCACGATCGCATCCCATGGTCACATGGAAGGTAGAGCCAAAAGGAAAGTAAGCGCATGTTTATTGGATGGTGACGAGGTTTTCGGTATGCATCGTGGTCATTGGATGCAAAACAGATCCAGTCGTCCATCTGAGTCAATCGATTTCGCGATATTGGGTGTCGGGATGTTGGGACCCAGATGAAGTAACGACTCCCGATAGGCAAAGTCTTGATAGTGCATTTGAATATAAGCTCTGGGTTGTGGCCCGAGGTCACATACAAGGTGGGGTTGATGAAAAGGAGTCGCGCTAAAGGGCCGAGAGTGCCTATATTGATTGCAGGGGAAGCGCAGCAGAGCCTCGAGACGCCAGGATTGACTCATAGAAATCGTGGGCGCCGCCTGGAAACATTCATGGGTGTCAGGCCTCGTCCCAATCCCAAGGAAGGAAGTTATTGAAGATAGAGGCGACAGTTGAGACCTCGCCTCACCCCATAAATGAAAGATGTTGCAGAGAACAGAAATGAAGGCAGACTGTCCATTGAAACTCCCCCCTGGATGGATTTTCCTGTAAAACATATAAATGTGCATGTCTCACATCTGACGAAGGAGGCCTACACAGTCTGGCATAGCAGGCACTGACACGAAGCTTTGAATGTAGGGGTCTGATCACAGTCATGGTGGTTGCAGCATTTTGCTTTTATATAGGCAGTTTTTATATTTTGTTAATGTCGAATGGTTGAGCTAGGCTCCCTTATTGTAATATTTTGATAAAGAACTTAGGTTCTCTGGTTAGTTATTTGTTTTTGAGACATCTTAATTAATCTAAGTCAGCTTCTCACTCCATCTTATTTTGCCTCTGAAACTGAAATAGTTTATGATTGAATGATTCATATGGACTGTTTGTGACCGTGTTGTAATACATGTTGATTACAATATTGTTGTAGCGTTTTTTAGTTTCCTAAAGCTCTGAATTCAGGAGGATCTTGTGTTCTGAGTTTTTTCTTCTTTAGGCTGTTGGAAGACCTGATGTCTATGGCAAACCTCTGCATTTTCTCACCAGTTATTCCTCCTACTCACCCTTACTACAACTTACTGACTGAAATTGATTTAAGACCTCAATTGTTTGTGCATGCCTACCCAGAATTTTCTAAGTTAGAACATTATTCTCATTGAGTTTCCTCCATTTTGACCACTCAAAAAATCAATTACCATTTACTTATAAACTGATGGGTATTGGGCTTGCCTTCTAAGCAATCATAAGGCAACTTCTAGTGCTAACAGATTCAATATCTAGGGCTTAATAAGGGGTTGTATACATAACATGGGGATTTTTATGGGGCATTGTCTGGGGCTTAACTCAAGGCATCCCTTATTTTTCATTGATGTAGAAAGAAAGGCCATAGCATTGTAAATTGTTGGTACTCAAAGGCATGCTCATTATGTGGGAAGAAAGGCCATTGTGAGGCATCTTATTGGGAGAAGAAATTTGCATGCCATAATCTTGAAGGGTTTCAAAGGAAGAATGGAAAGAAGACTTCCCCAATCCAACAACAAACTCATAGGCATGTGGAGATGAGGAGTATGTCAAATAGTTCGGGTGGAAACAATGAATTTTTTCCACCACTACTAATTGAGTGGACATTGGGAAGCAAAGTGTCGGCAACTTCATCCAAAGCTTCACCCCAAAAATCACACAGCCAAGAGAAGAGTGTGGAGAGTGAAGAGTATAGAGGATGAAGAGTTCCATGCATCTCTAACCCAAGAAACATAAGTTTTTTAGGGAGTTATAGCAGCATGGGAGGTCCATATCACCATGGACTAGGATAGTGAAGTGATGCCAACAACCAAGGCATTTTTTACCTGCAATCTTTCAAAACAAGTTTCTCTTTTTGGAGATGTATCAAATATTGGTGTACGGAAGTCATTGGAGTTCCCTCGTCCTTGTACTATACAAATCTTGAGGCATTTCCTTGTCCTCAAGACTGTAGCTTATTGATGATTGTCCCTTATAGTCATACATGTTTAGGATTCATCAAAAGATTTGGGCATAAGAAGGTGCTCTAATTGTACACCAAGGTTGTCATCCAAAAGAAATTTTGTTGGAGGCAAAGTGTCTGTAAGCACATGCAAGCACCAGAGAGGTTTCTCCAAGCCAAGAAGTAATTGATCCAGGAAAAATAACGCAAACCATACTTCCTTTTGTGGGGTTGTTGTGTGAGGGAATAACTACCTTGATCTCACTGAACAAACATAGACCAACATTTGACTTAGCTTCATTGACTACCAAGATGGACCATCTCCAAGTCTAAGAGATATAGGAATGAGTGTTGATTGCAAAGTTTGTATCTGGAGATTACTCTTTGCAAAGATTCAGTGACAAAACTTATACATTGTAGGAACAAGTGAGCAAGGAACCAGAGCTAGATCCATAGCCATAGGTAGAGCCACTAGCCAGAGCTAGAGCCAAAATTAGAGATGTAGCTAGGAGTTGAAGTCAAAGACATGTTCCAAAGAAGAAAACAGAAGGCACATTCATCCAAATTGGTTTCCTCTAAGCTTTTGGGGACCAAAAATCCTCTGGGAGGTGTGATCTAAAATACAAGTGAATGGTTGTAAGACTCAGTACTTGCAAGTGAAATTAGGAAATAAAATACGGTTAGATAAATTATTAAAGACAATGCAAATGTAAAAGTAAATGAGACAAAATAGAGAAATAAATAAATAAATGAAGAAAAGAAAAGAAAAAACAGTGAGGAATGGGAAATGAAAGGTCATGCCTATTGGCCTTCCCAATACTCCAACTCTCCCTATTTTGTGTGGTACTTTCGCTCCCAAAGGGTATTTTTTCCAAGGAGGGGTGTATGCATAGAGAGCTAGGAACAACATTGTAACTAGATATTGTGGAAATGAAAGATAATCAATCATTCAAAGCTGGTCTTCCCATTAGGGTTTCTAGGGTAAATATTTGTGTCAATTAAGTGTGTGATTTTATCATTGTGTGATGGATTTTCATTTACAATTGCATTCAATGGATTGTTATGGTAAAATATGTGTGTCGTTGATGTTGAATTCTGAATTGGAATCGGTATGCAAGTTATTGGAAGCAGTCCTTTGTATTTAATCATTGCCTATGTTTTCTCGGTGGTGTGAGAATCTATTTCCAGCTATAGCTTTGTCAAGTTCACTCAAAATTTCATTATCCATTAGTAATTGATGGAATCCAACAACTGTAAACCACCATCGTTTGATGCCTAACCAATCTCAAAGATTGATGGTTTCATTCATAATCCGTTGCATTAAGTTAGGGGGTTTCTATATTGGATGAGAGAAGTTTTCTTTTGGTCTGTTGAGAATTTCCCCTCTCACCCAAAGGAAACATATGTGTCTCTCTCTAATTATTTGAGTGAGTATTGAGTGAATTCTTCCTCCCTGATTCATTTTCTCATCAATTGACAAGTCATACAGGATCGTATGTTGGAGTGGATCATTGTCACACTTTCAGTTTGATTATTGGCATAGTAATTACATATATTGGAATACCCATAGATCCATATAAAAATGGATTTTATGGTTGTTGTAATCAATCAATTATCTACATCCTCGTTATTGTTGGATTGAACATTGGAATTGTGATTTACTTGAATCGGGTCATATAATGGGAATTTTGTCTCATAAAGAGTAAACTCCCTTTTAGTTGTGTGTGAACCATATAAAATAGCATCCCTTGTAATCTGTGATAGCCATGTGTTAATTCTTCTCTTCAACTCCAAATTCCCCAATTAGAACTAATTTATCTATGTTGGTGATAGAAGCTATAAATGTGTACCATTAATTCTATTACACCAACATTACTAATAATTTGTTGAGTCCATGGTTAAGGGTTTCCCATAGACTTGTTAATTTAGTTTCCCATGCAAGTGCACATTGCAGCCAATGTGTATTATAGAAATGTTACCCACAACCATACATTGGTTATCTTGCGGGTTCATTATTTGAGTAAAGTGTTCATTTGAGTTTGCATAAACAAATTGCTTACTGAGAATATAAGTGTTGAGGATAGTTTGAACACCTAATCAAATATGCAATTGTTGAATTGGTGCATTGTTCTCAGTGGGTTTGAATACATACATCGAATTATTGAAATTGACCAAGTTGTAGATTTTTTGTTGTTGACATCACCTACAGAGGTTGGTTGTAACCATTCATGTGTAGAGGATTGTCTTGGCATCTCAAATCCAACAAATAGAACTATCTTCGCATACCTCAAGGGTAGGGGTAGGATTTGAATTAAAGAAACATAAATATTTTGTGTATGCTTGTTTGGTGATCAACAACTGAGAATTTCAAACACAAAGTCTTAACTATTGTTGTTTGTTTTGTGTGCATGTTACACTAGAAAATGGTGGGAAATTGGTTGGCATATTGCAATCTCGCATGCTTGTAAAAGAACACGGAGTAGAGAACTTTTCACTTAGATTGCATTGACAACAGAGAATGATTTATCATGTCTCCACGTGATCCGTACATGGTAGGATTACAACTCGTCCATCTCCTCAACACGAAAACCAACCAAATTCGAATTGTCCTCTTCTTCTAATCTTTCATACATAAGACAAATGGTATTTTGTTCATAATAATACAAGTCTTTTATCTACACACCAGCTAGGTAACAATAACACATACATCATTTAAACCTATAACCAATAATTATAAAGAAATCAATTCTATGAATGAGAGAGATACCAAGACCAAATCCATGCAAAAATAAATTAACCTTTCATGGAACAACAGTCTAGGTGGTGAAGCTACTCACTAACAACTGAGTCGCCTAGTCACTCAAGGAAATTGACCCAATGGTCAATATTCACTCAAACTCACTGTGAACTCATTACCCACTCCATATATGTCTCTTAAACGGTTATACCATACAAACCTTGGCAGTTATGCTCAGTCAAACTGAATATTGTGCACATGAGTCTTACTACATTTATTCGCATAAGTTTTGACGCCCCAAATCGATCATGAGGTGTGTGGGCATTCGAGGATATCAACCAACGATTTCATGGAACGTTTAGGAGCAAGGTTTAGGGCATGGGAACTCTAGACAAAAAGAAAACAATTTGTGGTACGCCCAGGAGCAAGGTTTACAGTGTGGGCTTTGTGGGAAGCAAGAGAACGATCCGTGGGACTACCAAAGGAGGTTTTTAGAGCATGGGAAACATGGAAAGCAAGAGGACGATTCGTAGGATGCCCAAAGATAGCATATTACATATGTGATGTGAGGATACTTCAACTAGCAATCAATTTTTTATAGGGAGTGAGAGAAAATGTTCCTTGACAACTATATGAGCCGAATAAGAAACTACCTAGCAAGTAACAAGAGCTCTGAAGGAAGAACCATCCATATCCAAGATCTAGAATCACTTTGACAGTGACAAACAAAGAGTTGTTTGGATTTGTTCACTCCATTAACCAATGTAGTGTGTAGACTAACCTCCCACATAGAAAATTAATGATTCCTGTTGTTCCTGAGTCTGTACTAAGGCTCAAAGTACAGTGTCAAGGCATCCGAAAAGAGGTAAAAGATGTATACAGTAATAAAGTCTCATTCGGTATTGGAAACTAAGGGAGATTTCTATGTTCCCTACGCCTAGCTTCCAACTGTTCCTGGGTTGCGATATCTTGTTCAATGGCCGCCCATGAACATTCTAATTCTTCCCGGGCAGTTCTGAGGGTTGTGCTGAAAAGATTTAACGCGATATTGGTTTGATCTAATATCCCGAGTTGAATATTGGGTTGAATTACCGGGGGTACAGTCATTGAGGAACAGTAAGGGTATGGAAATGATTTAACAAGAGATTTTAATGGCTGATTCGATTCGGTCGAAAATAAGAGAAATCTTCGTATGAAGAACTAAATGGGACTACAAACAAAAGGCCCTTTCCCGTAACTATATGATTTTCGTAAAAGATATGAAATGAGAGAAGAACATCCAATATTAGTGACATAAAATCCTTATCAATAAAAACTCACGTATATATGGAAAGAGAAATTGACA
>ML805932.1:231830-254284 GCA_009831015.1 Picea engelmannii | reverse complement strand
CAAAGAAAGACATATATTTGAGACAATATTTTACCATGGAAACCCAAATGGGAAAACCAACATTCAATTGGCTTCAACCGGACTTTTATTATGCAACAATGGGTAGAGGTTACATGCTTTGTAGTTTAGCTTGGTGTTTCTCAGTGAAATATGAGAAACATTCATCTTCCTTCTTTTCCAAAGAACCCCTTCTCCATCTCAAAGAACCAACATATAGGAGGTAAGCTCAGCTGATGGGATATCTCGAAGGTCAGGCATCCCCAACCTTTCATCTCCCCCATGCTCATTTCTCCTCCTCCTTTCATTTTTTTCTCTTTGTCTTTTTGTACATAGATGGGAGAAGGTCTATGAGACTTATTTATTTTCAATACTTCATTTTTTTTCTTTTATAATAAAACTTTGTCGTATCCTTACATCATGGTATATCCTTATGTTTTTTTATTAAATACATGTGTGGACATCGATCACAATGGCATGGGTCCCTTCATGCCAACAAACTAGTATCTTATTCATCCATAGCCTCGAACCTTGCCCATGTCAATCATTGTAGAGCACATGGCTTAGCCAATTGTTTTCTTATTTGGACCACATATCCCCATTGGGAGGATTTAGGTCCCCAAAAGTTGCCAAGGATGGATGAGGGAACCTGCTTGCAAGTTGGTTCCTCTCATACCACTTCACCTTCCTTGGAGTATGTCCTTTGAGACTAATCTGCTACATCTCTTGCCATATTCTACATGTTATCTACTCCTTACGTTGCAAAACTGTGTCCTCAGTGTGTGGTGCAAAGTCTTCAATAGTAGGAAGAACCAGATGTTCCTCCTCCTCATCCAACATGGAGGGTTTAAACAATTTCAAATACTCCACATTCACCACTAAACTAATATGCATATAAGGAGGAAGTCTTAGCCTGAAGGCATTCTCATTCACATATTCAATGATATGAAATGGTCCATATCTGAGGGGCTTGAGATTATTCGTCGCTTCTTCTGGATATATAGCCAGACCTTGTATCCAACATAGAATTTGTGATCCTCCTTGTGTTTTTAATGCCCAAATTTATAAAGTTTTTGGCTCTTATCAAGCTGCTCCTGAACCCTTAGATGTATTTGTCTGATTTTTTCCACAGATGTGCTCGCCTTCTGTTCATCCCCTTGCAGCCCCGCTTCGTCCTTATGCTTTCCATACACAATGTTGAATGGAAAAGGAGGTAAGTAACCAAGACAGATCTCGAAAGGATACTTATTGGTGGATGTATGGAGTGTTTCGTTGTAGGAGTGTTGGATGTAAACTAGTTGCTCATCCCAAGTCTTTGAATGTTTTCTATTGTAGCCTCTCAACAACTGTACCAACATTTAGTAAATAGCCTCAATTTTTCCATCAGTTTGAGTATGGAATGTAGTGGAATACTTCAACTTGGTATCCATTCTTTCCCAAAGTGTTATCCAAAATATGCCTAGAAACTTGTTTTCTCAATCAAATGTGATGGAGTTGGAAAACTTAAGTGTACCCACATGACTGGAGAATATTTCATCTACCTCTCGTTCAAAGATTGTCTTCTTACATTGGATGAGCACACACATTTTATTGAAGTGGTCCACCACTACAAACAAGTAGTCATGGCCTCTATGAGTCATAGGAAAACCTCCAACAAAATCCATATAGATGCTCTCCCAAGGCCTGTTTGGTACCGACAAGGGCATGTACAAGCCAAGTTTTTGGTTGCTTGGCTTGCTAGTGCTACAAAGAACGCGACCTCTAAAAAACTTTGCCACATGCTCCTGCATCTTTTGCCAATACACATACCATTGCATATTTTCCACTATCTTTGTGACACCAAAATGCCTAGAAACTCTAGAAGTGTGTGCTTCTCTCATCAATTGAACTCTTCTGTCATGAGGTATGCATAGTTTGTCCAGCTTGTATAGAATCTCATCTTGGAGGTGGTATCCATTCCCTTCCGTGGTAGTGACTGGCCTCTCCTTCAACTACTCGTAGACTCCTTTAAAATATTCATCTTCCTCATAGTCTTCACTTAGAAGTTCATGAGTGAATGGCTCAAGTTGCGTTATCACTCCAACAGTTGCAATCTTTTTTAGTGGTGGTCGAGAAAGCATCTATGCTATTTTATGTGTGGCTCCTTTCTTGTACTTGATTAATAGATGAAATCATTGCAAGAAACTTAACCACTTGTAATGTCTCACCTGTTGCATCGTGCTCTGACTTTGTAGGTGTTGAAGGGGCTGATGATCCATGTGTATGATGGTCTTTTTTTCTAGGAGATAATGCTTCCACTTCTTCGTTGCCTATACAATAGCAAAGAGTTATTTATCATACATGGGGTAGTCAAGAACCACTCCATGAAACATCTCTAAATGGTAGCATACATGCCTTCCTCCTTACATCAGTATTACTCCTAATGCATACCCATTGGCATCAGTCTCTAACTCAAAAGGTTGTTGTAAATTTGGCATGGCTAAAACCAAAACACCGTTGATTTTCTTTTTCATATCTTCAAATGATTTTTGTTGTTGTTTGCCCCAATGAAAACTCTTTATATTGGTAGTCAAGGTGTGTAATGGCGTTGCTACTATGAAGAAGTTTACAATGAACTTCCTCAAATACGGGGCTGCTCCATTGAAACTCCTCGTCTCTGTCACACTAGTGGGAACATGCCATTGTCTAATGGTTGCAATCTTCACCGGATCCACTCTCAACTCTCCTATGTTGGATAGGTCGTTGTCATTGATGTCAACCCTTGAAGAAGTATGGAATCCCTAGAGAAATGTTTGAGATTGATGATGAGTTAGTTGTCATTGATGGAGTGGTTAATGTCGGCAGATGTGTTGGGTGCATTTGAGGAAGTCTACATGAAGCCTTGGAGGTGTGGTTACGATACCCAAATTTGGTCAGGGAATATGGACATGAAGGACAATGTAACTGTAGGTAAGACACTCATAGATGGATAGTCATTGTCATGTTATTTCCGGTGATAGGTGGTATGCCACGTGATTCCTCGCGATTGAGGATTTATGAGGTCATGAAGTTGGAAGCCCCAAATATGGGTTAAGAAGCCCCTAGTTGGTTACAATATGGGCTAAGAAGCCCCTAATTGGTTGCAAGTCATTAATGAAATGGTAAATTAGTTGTAACAAGAAAGTTCAAGAAGCCCTAAAGTTAAGGAAATAGGTTACTTAGAAAAAGTATATATACACCTCAAGAAGTCACTCATAAGTACATTCACACACACATTTTATTGAATATCTTCGATGTGAGTAAGTGGTTCTTATATGAGGTAACCAAGGAGATCTGAGGCAAATTTCAGAGGGAAGATGAAGTAAAGAAGGGAGAAATTCCAAGGGAGGATGAAGTCTTGTGATTATGTGTTCTAACGTATGTTATTTAAAGGTCATCATACCATTTTCACTATAACTTGTTTTATAGAATGATTAAGATAGTGAAAATTAGAGGAGGTTGACAAGACATGTCAAGGTATCTGTGGTAAAAAATTTAGCTTCAGGGTCGTTGTTTTTTCGGAAATACACTCTGTGTAAAATAAGGTTTTTGGCTAGTCCTGAAACTAGTCTCAAATAAGTAGTTCGAGTAAACCAGTCATAACTTCTTCATAGAGGATCCAAATTCAGTGAGACCAAATGAATTAGATAGAATACAATTCGTCGTATGTTTTTATTATTTTCAGATCAATATATCAAACATTCCACGTGTGGCATGCTCTACAAGTTCACTCTCTGGAATAAGTCAGAATTCAGCAAGGTCTCCCATTTTTGTTATAAATCCTTTTTTGGGATGTTCCAAGCAGTGAAACTTGGAGGAATTGCAGAGACGATATTGAAGAATATTTGGTATAAGTGTCAGACCTTTATTCGTTACAGGTACGGAGTTATGCTTGTTGAAAATTAGGGTTTGTGACTAATCCAAAAACTAGTCCCGTGAGCCTAAGGTAAAGTTTGATGAAAATGTTATTCTCTTATTGTTGAAGTTGAGGAAGGTCTGCAGGTTTGTGATCACATACACCAGGTCTCTTATAGAGTTACAGGTATTTTTATATGCATGTTTTAAGGGTTACATGTTGATGATGTTATGGTGCATGCTTGAGGCAAGTCTTTGGTATATTGTTGAGGCATTGGCACATGCTTGAGGCACATATTAGGTGCATGGTTGAGGCATACCATTGGTATATGATCTTGGTTGTTTGGTACTTTGTTGAGGTAGACCATTGATGGTACTTGTTTGATATATCCTATGGTACATGTTATATGGAATGATTGAGTGATATGGTATGGTACAGGTTTTGATGTACATGGTCGATACATGGTATGATACAAGATTGGTACTTGGTATGGTGTTGATGTACATGGTTGATGGTTGAGGCATATGGTACAGGTTATGGTGCATGGTTGATGCACGGTTTGGCATAATTGTGGTGCATGGTTGATGCATTGTTTGGTACAGGTGTTGGTGCACGGTTGATGCACGGTTTGGTACAGGTGTTGGTGCATGGTTGATGCACTTATTATGGTACATGGTTGATGCTTGGTATGGTACATGGTTGAGACACATATCTTGTGATGGTATGTTAGTGATATTGGTACATGCTTGGTAGAGGCATGTGTTGGTGATGTTGGACATCTAGTTGAGAGGTTTCCTTGGTATATGATCCATGTGAGAGGATCTGGTTGAGTATCAGTGACAGTGACAATGATAGGTTGCAGGTTGATGTGACAGTGGTTGTGATAGTGGCAGTGAGAGTGGCAGTGACAGTTGGTCTACACTTATATTTCAGGGCAGCAGAACGGGGCAAGGAAAGGGGGTTGTAGCCTCCTTTCGGTTGGAGCCAGAGAATCAGGGAGTTGGAGATTCCTTCAGGTTGGATCCCAAGAATCAGGGGGTTGTAGACTCCCTCTGGTTGGATCCAGATAATTCAGGGAGTTGTAGCTTCCTTCAGGTTGGAGCCTGAGAATCAAGGAGTTGTAGTGTCCTTCAGGTTGGAGCCTGAGAATCAGGGGGTTGTAGCCTCCCTCTGGTTGGATCCAGATAATTCAGGGAGTTGTAGCTTCCTTCAGGTTGGAGCCTGAGAATCAAGGAGTTGTAGTGTCCTTTTGGTTAGAGCCAAAGAATTCTAGGAGTTGTAGCTTCTTTCAGGTTGGAGCATGTAAATAGGGGGTTGTATCCTCCTTCCAATTGCAGCTAGAGAATTGGGAAGTTGGTGCTTCCAATGAATTTATTCTTTGATATATAAGAAATCATTCTGTGGTTTTCTTCCATTTGGGTTTCCACGTAAATTCTAGTGTATTGTGTACTTGATGTGATGTTGCTTATGTTTATATTGACGATATACTGATGATATACTATTGATTAAGTTGAAGTTTATATGTTATGGGTAAAAGTGGTAAAAGTGCCCATACTGATTCNCCCCCCCCCCCCCCTCTTAGTATTCCAACATCCTCCACCGATCATGTGTCCAAGATAAATCAAAGATGTCTTCCCAAACTCAAATCTCTACAAGTTGGAAATTAGTTGATTCCTCTTTAAGGTCTCTAGTACCTACATCACATGTGAGAAGTGCTCTTTCCATGTATTACTAAATATCAGTATGTCATCTAGATATACTATTACAAAAGAGTCAATGAAGGGGCATAACACATCATTCACGAGTCACATAAAATTTGCAGGTGCATTGCATAAATTGAAATACTTTACTATTTAGTTGTACAAACCTTGTCTTGCTTTGAATGTTGTCTTCCACGCGTCTTCCACTTTGATCCTCACTTGATGGTAGCCAGATTTGAGGTCCAACTTGGTGAAGAATTTGTCTTCTGGCAGTTGATCCAACAAGTCATCAATCCTTGGAAAATAATTTATATTATTGATGGTGATCTTATTCAAGGCACGGTAGTCAATGCAAATTATCCAGCTTCTCTCCTTCTTTGGCACCATGAAGATGGGTGATACCACATTATGACATACTCGGTTTAATGACTCCCTGCTCCAATAATTGTTGCATCTACTTCTTAATTTCATCTGCTTCAATGATGGACTACCTATATAGCCTAATGTTTGACAGTGGTGACTATGACAACAACTGAATCTCGTGTTCAACCTTGCACTTGGGTGGTCGTCCCTAAGGCTCTTAAAACACTTCCATGTAGGCTTCTATTAATTTTTGTAGTTGTCAATGTTGCTTTCCTCTACATCCTTGTAAGGATTCCTTCATATCCAACTAGTTTCCTTCTCCTCATTGTTTTCCCTCCCTTGAAAACAACACGACAAATTTCTTCATACTACCCATGATTCTTCTGGCCCGATGAGAGTTGATTAGAGAGAGTTTGGATTTGTCCTTGTGTACATTTATGGCATATGATTTTCCCTCTTTAACTAGCCTATATTATTTATCTTTCCTCCTAAAGATGGCATCTCTCATGTACAAGTATGGGCTTCCCAAGATGACTTTGCATACATCCCGAGGAACCACATCTGCAACCACTTCGTCAAGATAGTTCTAGTTGATGGAAAAATTGAATTTCCATTGTTTGCTCACCTTCAACTCCACATCTTACCTCACCTAGCCCATAAGGTATGGTTTTGGATGATCTTGTGTCTCTATCCCAAGTTGGACTATGAACCAGGATCAAACAAACAATTCATTTTGTTTTATTTCATGTGGATTTTAATGCATAATAGTTTAGACATCTCCTTCTCCTCCATGTGGTTGCAACCAAATAATGCCACCTACTTTTGAATATTAGTGAAATTAATCTTCCCTTCTAGGTCTGAGGTGTTGTCCACCCTTTCCTCGACATCCACATTTATCATCACTTTCTTCTTCTTGTTCTAGAAATGCTTGGGGTGCTTCTCATGGTGCAATTTCCAAAAATCCTCCTTAGTGTGTCCCTTTCGATCACAACCTTTGTATTGTTAAACATAAGGGGTTTCTTCTTGTGTTGTCACCACAATATTCTTCTCATTCCACTTTTTTGTTTTCCCCTTCTTCTTCTGTTCTTGCAGTTTTGATTACGTGTGTGTGTTTGGCTGCTACTTTTGCTTGTCTCCCTCAAGGTATTATGCCTGAACATTGGCCTCATCAATTGTATTTGGTATAAACAACATCAATTGACATCGAATATAAGCTAGCAATGCCCCCCAAAACTTGATTAGCATTTCATGACTTTTGAGAGAGACTCCCATTTGAAATGCTCTCTTCTTAAACTCAGTGGTGAACTCTTGCACTAACTGTCCTTGCCTCTACTTGAAGTAATGCATACAATATGTTGGTGCTCCTCATATTCGATTGGGTAGAACAATGCATTGATCATGTCCTTGAACACCTCCCATTCAGTGATCGATGGCTCATTTTATATTTCTCTGCCAACTAGATCACTCTCACACCACTCCAAAGCATGTCTTTCAAGATTCAATCGAGTGAATGCAATATTTCACTTTCTTGGTACTTCATGTACACTAAAGTATACCTACATCTATTGTTGTCAATGGCTCAATTTGATGGCATCCACTTCCTCGACATATGGTTTTATGTCCACCTTGGCCTCCACATAGAAAGGTACATGAGCTTGGTTTTAACTACATTCTCCCATCTATGGCTGAGTCTTATTCTCTATCTATGACTTCTATTCTTCTCTCTTGGGTCCTTCATGACAAGCCTTTGTTGATGGTTTCTCCTTACATTTCGCTACCAAAAGTTGTGATACCATTGATGTCAGCGTGGCCATGTTTTTCTCAAGTTGGTCCAACTTGACTCTAGGATCTTCATCCTCATCTCCTTCTCGACGTCCCCCATCTATTTGTGGTGATCTACTTCCCTCTAACCTGACAACAAGTCTTGTCCACTTCTTCAGTAATCATTGTGAGTACTTACCATACATGTCTTACTAGATATTTGAACTCAGTGCTCTGATACCATTTGATCCATAAATGGTAAGCTTACAACCCGCCCGCCTCTTCAACATGGAAACCAACCAAATTAGAATTGACTTCGTCTTCTGATCTTTCATAAATAAGACAATTGTTATTTCATTCATAATAAGACAAGTCTTTTACCTACACACCAACTAGGAAAACAATAACCCGTACAACATTTAAACTTATAACCGACAATTGCAAAGAAATCAATTATATGAGAGAGATACCAAGACCAAATCCACATGGAAATAAATTAACCTTTCATGGAACAAATGTCTAGGTGGCAGAGCTATTCACTACCAATTGAGTCACCTAGTCACTCGGGGAAATCGACCCAATGGTCAATGTTAACTCAAACTCACCATGAATTCATTACCCACTCCATATATGTCTCTTAAACGGTCGTATCATCCAAACCCTAGCAATTATGCTTAGTCAAACCAAATATTGTGCATAGGAGAATTACTACACTTATTCACATAAGTTTTAACACCCCAAATCAATTGTGTGGTGCATGGGCACTAGAGGATAGCAACCAGTGATTTCGTGGAACACCCTAGAGCAAGGTTTAGGGCGTGGGAAATGTAGACAGCACGAAAACAATTTGTGTTACGCCTAGGAGCAAGGTTTAGAGTCTGGGCTCTATGGGCAGCAAGAGAATTTTTTGGGGGAAATCTAGAGGAGGTATTTAGAGCATGGGCAACATGGATCGAAAGAGGACTATTCATAGGATTCCCAGAGACAACACACGATGTGTGGGGTGTGAGGAGACTTCAACCAACAATCAAATATTTATCAGTGAGAGAAAATTCTCCTCAACGATTATATGAATCGAATTAGAAACTATCTAGCAAGAAGCAACGACTCCGAAGGGAGAACCGTACATCTCCAACATCTAGAATCACTTCGAAGGTGACAAACAAAGAGTTGTTTGGATTTATTCACTCCATTAACCAATATAGTGTGTGCATTAACCTCCCACACAACAAATTAATGATTCCATATCTTATTTAAAACCTCAATAGAGGTAGGTTAATTACTGAGCAAACATTAAAATGAAACCATAACTCAATGAATTCCCCCGAGTAGCTAACACAACAAAATACCCAATAGATTGCAAAGAAAGACACACAATTGAGACAATATTTTACCCTGGAAACCCAAACGGGAAAACCAACATTCAATTGGATTCAACTATGTTTTTATTGTGTAGCAGTGGGCAGAGGTTGCAGGCTCTCTGGTTCAACTTGGTGCTTCTTAGTGAAATCTAGGTAACATTCATCTTCTTTTCTTTGCCAAAGAACCCCTTCTCCATCTCAAAAAACCAACATATAGGAGGAAGGTTCAGTTGAGGGGATATCTTGAAGGTCAGGCGTCCCCAACCCTTCAGATCCCCCAAGCTCGTTTCTCCTCCTCCTTTCATTTTTTTTCCTTTTGTCTTTTTGTACACAGGGAGAAGGTCCATGAGACTTATTTATTTTCAATACTTTATATTTTTTCTCTTACAATAAAACTCTTCCTTATCCTTACATTATGTGTCAGCCTTATGTTTTTTATTAAATGTAAGGGTGAACACTCATCATGATGGCATGTTTCCCTTTATGTCAACAAACCAATCTCTTCTTTGTCCATAGCCTCGAACCTTTACCATGTCGATCATTGTACACAATGTGCATTAGTCAATTCCTTTCTTATTCGGATCTGATGTGGATCACCACATAGATCCTTGTTTGTGAAACAAACATGCACAATGGATTGGCTCTTATTGGGAACTTATTTGAACCTGCACATACCAATAGAAGCTTGAGAACTGAGGCCTTGTAGCCATTCCAAAAGCAGAGATCTTTGCACGGGGTAGAGAAACAAATATCGAAAGTTAATTTCTACATAGTGTCCATGTTGGTGAAGTGAGTGGGCTACAAGTCCCTCATTTACATATCATAAGGCCATTTTTTTTTCATTTTTTTGTTTTTTCTCTCACTTACTTCTACATTTGTATTGTCTTTAACAATTTATCTAACCTTCTTTAATTTCCTAATTTCACTTGTAGGTACTGAGTCTTACAACCATTTGCTTGTTCGGATCCATTTAAAATAAATGGCCCAAGGAATGAGTCACGAATTTGTCTACATCCCTTCATCTAGTTAGCCACTAGAGAAGAGTCACAAAATTTTGGATTTAAAAGATATTCATGTCCTTGGCCAACATCAATAATAACTTTAAAGTCGTCAAATTTGCTTAATTGTTGTAACAAAAATCTAGGTGGGCCTTAAAATTGACATAGTGGGATTATAAGATATACAATATGCCTCCAACACTACTAAATTCATAGATTCCCTAACTCGCTCCATTGAAAAATCCCCAAGATTTTGACTTATCAGTTGACAACTCCTCCTTATAATCATGAGGATCCCTTTGTTAATTTGGATCTCTTATTCCTAGCATAATTAATTGAGCTTGCAAGAGAATATGAAAACTGGGTAAGTGCTTATCTTAAAAAAATGGAGCATTTCTAGCTAGCCAAATTTATGATATGATGAGACATGGTAATGCCTTAAGATATTTTTGTTATTTTTTAGAATACCATTGCTTTAGACATTCTTGCACCAACTCTTCTTTCAAGGCACTTTGAAATTCTATCATTTTCTCTACCTGCTTCCAAATTTGATTTACATAAGGGTAATGAATTAACAAATAAGAAATATTTTCTTCTTCCACTTTGCAGAGCATACACAGACTTGGACCATGATGTTGTCGCCTCTACGAGATCTCCAAGGTTAGATCCTTGTTCATTAGTGCTAACCACAGGAATAATTATGTATTTTTTTTGGTGGCTTAATATTCCACTTCTTGGTACACCACCAAGAAGGTTATAGAGGACCATCTTTAGTCATTATTATCACAGGATTTGTTCTTGTGTAAAGCCTTCCACAAGATCCCAAAATCTTGTGTAACTACAGAAGAATCTACCATTTTCACCTAAGTAGAGAATTCCATCATTTTAGTGATGGAATAGGTCCACCACAAGAGAGCCTTCCCTGGTGACCTCAAGGGATAAAATAACAAGATTTAGCCAATCCTACTGCGCCTTGTCTTGATCACCTGTTAGTTAATTCTAGGTCTAGGAGAAGGATAAGGGATAACGAGATAATTGTTTAAATAAAAATATAAAGAAATCTGCACTAGAGTACAAAGAACTTGTCGCGTTTCAATCCCCCCCATCATCAAGAGCGCTCAAGAGAGAAAAAAAAAAAGAGGCTCATCGAATAAGAAAATATACGACAATTTAAATATATGTATGGACCCTAAAAACTCACGCAGTGAGAGGTAGGTTAGGTATTTTTTAATAATAATATCCCAAGTTCAAGAAATGGTCAAATAACATTTAGTGGTGTCTTAAGTCAACCAACAACGGTCTCCAACTTTCCCTCAACTTCCAGCCATCATCCATGTTCAAATTATTAGGGTTCAACAAAATTTCTAAAGACTCCATTACTTTTCGTCTCCCATAGTTATACACTTTGGCCATAATTTTAGCATTCTCTAAACACACATGGTGGTTAGATTTCCAAGAATGTTCAACAAGGGAATCTTTTTGGACTCTATTCAAATTTAGGTCGACACCATGCTCCTTAAATCTAACCTTCATCGATCTTCCTATCTCTTCGATGTAGACTTTGCCACAGGGTCAAGGAATAGCTTAAACCCCTTTATGTAGATTGGGGTGGCCTGATACTTTGTAGACTCTACCATATTACTTATGGTGTTGATGGGGGAGAAAGCCACGTAAATGTCACCTTTCCTAAGGATCCTAGCTAGCTTCTCAAATAGACCTTTTATGTAAGGTAGAGAAAACCTTTTCATCTCTTGACATGCACTTTGTTGTCTCGCATAAGATCCTTTTTCCTTAGTTATAGATTCCTCAATCTGGTTAGTTGTGTACCCATTCCTTTTAAATGCCTATGCTAAATGATTTAGTTCTAGCTCCACATGCTCTTTGTCGAAAATGCGTAAAGCATGGGTCACTAAGGTGTTAAGCACTCCAAGCTTCTGGGAAGGAAAATGGTGTGAATCTAAATGTAAATATATGTCAGTGTGCGTAGGTTTCCTACAAACCTCGTGTGCATTTCCTTTCTTGGTGATGCGAACATCCAGAAACAGGATGTTATTATCCTTTTCGATTTCCATTGTGAACTTAATTGAGATAATTATTGTACATGTATGAGACAATAAACAACTTGCAACATATATAGACAATTATCAAGGTATAGAGTACAAAAATATCCCTTTAGACACTAAACAAGTAAAAATTGCTATGGTTGTTGCAAATTATAGTAGTGAACCAATCATATAACAACATCATATAGATTGCTATAGCAACAAGAAATAATGTTCATAAATATAACAATTGATCATGAAAAGTAAGCATTAAACAAGTAGATTATTATCCAATTGCTAGGAGTAATTTTTGAACAATGTAAGTCGCTTATAAATGAGTGTATGCAGAAAAAAAAAATGTAGTTCTCAGTGGTTGTAGAAAACTTTTATTATAGCAACAAGAAATACTCAAAGTTTCATAGAGATAGGGCTAGTAAATTTAGTAGGAAGTTCGAGAGATTGAGAAGACAAAATTTAACAACTACTTTAGCCATAATACCACTCCTAGATCAGTGTCGTTGTCCTCTAGGGTCTATGGAGTCTCAAATGTGTTAAACTTGAAGATTGATCTAAGTGAAACAAAATAGGTAGAGTCTAAACACTAAGGTGCAAGCACGTTTGGGCCTTAGGATTTAGACTTTGAGGAAGAAGGTACCTAGTGTGCAAGCACGTTTGGGCCTTAGGATTTACACTTTGAGGAAGAAGTTACCTAGTGTGCAAGCACGTTTGGGCCTTAGGATTTACACTTTGAGGAAGAAGGTACCTAGTTTGCAAGCACGTTTGGGCCCTCGGTGTCATTTTCCCCTTCTTCTAAATTCACTTAGGTCAAGGATCAAAGTCTAGGGTAAAACCCTAAAGTGAAAACACTTTTGGACCTTAGGATTTTAACCCTAGAAAGGACGCTTCACAAGCTTAGACAAATAAAACTTGACGAGGGAAAGAAGAACTCATGTTCCCCTCTCAGGGTTTCAACAAGATAAAGAGACTTGCAACAAGATATCAATTTAACACATTTAACTTTAACCAAAGATAAAATTGCAGCAAATTAATTGCTTCTTCGAAGAACCAAGATATCAAAACCCTAATTGCAAAAAAAATCCATCTAAGAGAGCAATAACATCCACAAAAATCATCCTTCAAGTGTAGCGCATGAGAGAAAAAGACCAAGAAGGTTGAACTAGCAAATTTTTCTAGAGTGTGAACCCCACTAATGAGTGAGGAATGTGATGATCCAAATGAAAAATAACGCTAACCTTTATATATGAGGCCAAACATAGCGCTTTGTCCACTTTACAAGTCAAAATTCAACTAGAAGTGGGGTCGATCCCTCATTTAACCTCTAAAAAAATGCTAAAATGAAAACAATACATCATAAGGACCACACATGTGGTGATGTCAAGCCCTCCAAGGCTAGAAGAAGGCCTCCTAAGGCTACGTGGCATCATCCAAGGTGGAGTAATGGTCAATGGTGTGTCTCCTCACCCATGATCATGCCAAATCATCATTGGCACCCCAAGTGCCTATCAAACCCTAGAATGTGACATCATCATCAAAAGGAGGGTGACGTCAAGGGCTTAGGGCACTACATCCAAGGTGGAAGGAGCTACATCTCGTCTCTGCATGGTGTCTAGTTGTATGTTGCTGCAACATCCTCCATCTTGTGAGTAATAATCCATGGGGGTACACTGCCCAGAATGTGGGATTTCATCCCATTTGTGTGCCATCGTGACCAAATATGCTCAAACCAAGCCTGTCTGTCCATCGTCCAAGGTTCTGAGGATGTGATAGCTCATATCATAAGGTGGAAAGTCATTGGATGACTCATTTCTCTACATCACATGTGTCAAAGTTCTGCAATAAGGGCACAACATCTTATGTGAAAGCCCAAGACATCCCTCAAAGAACCATGTCAAGGCCATCCAAAACAAAGCAGAGTGTAAGACAAGGTAAAACAATGTCCATAAGATATATTAGTCATTAAATCATGCAAAGCAAGTTGTTACTTGAGATATAAGCCATGTAAACAATTCTCCTCAATATCCCCTTCAAGCATCACACTGGCCCAGAACCTCATGTGAGTTGGTAAGTTTGAATATGGGAGGGCCTTCATCCAAGCCTATTATGTGTGCCAACCAAGACAGGAAATAAAATAACCAGGTAGAGGGATAGGTCCTGAGGGAAGCAATGAAAGAATGAAACCCTTCAAAGTAAGTGTGAAAGTAATATGAATTAGGGCTTACTTCATGCCATATGGTGCCATTTAATCCATTTCTATGAGCACCTCTATAGAGGGAGTGCTTGATGCCTGAGATACTCTTTTATTAATACTTTTTGCATTCTAAACCCATTAATTTCCTTTTGATACCAGTTTCTTTATTTGTAAGTCCCCTTTTACAAGTTTCAAGCTTTGTTCTTTTCATTTTCTTACTAGGCTATGGTCCTGTTATAATTGTGCATTCAGTGCATTAGGACAAGGGGCGATTACCTTTAGAGGGGGTAGATCTCAAGCTAGCCTATGGATTTTATAGGTGTCCTTTATCATTTTTTACATAATATATACATATACAACAGTTGCATCGACCTTTGGGCCTTCAACCCCTTCTTCTCATCAGATAATGGACCATGACTCATCACCAAAGTTTAGTACACTATGAGAGGCTTCAGGATGAAAAGTGTTAAGTATGGTGGGGAACAAAACATTACTCTTATGAGGTCCCCTCAATACTACCCCTTTCCCCTAGGTGGTGACAACACGAGACTAGGGCACATAAGTTAACCTCCAAGGTGAAACAAGGCAACTAACAGAATTTCCCAAGCCAATGATTCATTATCCAACTTCAACCAATGATCCTCATCCACATGCCCAACAAATTAATTACAACACTTCGCATGAAAAAAGGACTAACATACCTCATGGCGACGTTGGCTTACCATCTCCCATACATTGATTTGTCTAGATTTGATTAGCCTTGGTTGATATATAGTTGCAAGAGGCAAATGAGTGGGGTTGTTGGGCTTCCATATGTGGACATGTTGATCATCATCACAGTCATGGTCATTGTCTCCATTGTGGGCCATGAGACATGATCTCCTCTAGTTACCCCTAGGCATGGGGGGGTAACAATCACTACTTCCCAGTTGTATGCACCCATTTGATCTTATTTTTTTCCTAGGAAAGTGCGTCAACTCCATCCTTTAACCTAATATGAGAAATTTTCAAATTGCCAATGTATGCAAACCACATGTCTATTGATTCACCATATAAATTGATATATTTAGTAGATCTCTGCCCTTAGTTCCATAAGTTTGTATTGAGTGGATCCCACACTTTACTCAAAGTAAACACATTTTTCTCTAGAAGATCTTTGATTAAAGTTGTTGTCAACATCATCACTTATCCTCATCCCAACATTGAGTCTATGTCAATTCTAACTTGTAGTTCAGAACCAACCTTCCATGCCAAATGTGCTTTGATTATTGGGGATGCTTGAACCAATGCCTTCCACTAAACATATACATTTTTACTGTTTTTTTCCAAGCTTCTAGTCTAGACTATAAAGGACCTGGATCTGGTATATTTCTTCTGAATTAGTTTTCTCCACAACCCTTCAGATGTTAGAGCTCACTAAAGGCTTTTGGCTACCAAGGAGTCATTGAAGAGATGAATATTATTCAAACCCCACCCTTCCTTTTCCTCTGGTTGGGCTATAGTCTTCCATTTGACTAATGGAATTTTCTCTTTTTTCATTCTTTCGAGACCAGATAAATTTGAAGCGGGTTTTTCTTATCTTTTCAAGAACTCCTTTAGGAATATCCAACATTAAATGCCAAAACATTGGAATAACCTCCAATATTGATTTTAGTAAGGTCAACCTCTCACCCATATAAAGTCGTATGTTTCAACAAATGTTTATCCTTGCCTACACCTTTTCAAGAATGCATCCCAACGCTTTTTTCCATGCCCGTTTGGTTTGAGAATAAATCCCAAGTATTTAAAGGTTTTTTGAAAAACTAGTGATTTGAAAGGAAACATCCTTGACATTCCAACTTCAGTTTCTTCCTCTAGGTTATGAAAGTAGATTATAGAATTATGAATATTTACTTTCATACCCATGATAATGCCATATGTTTCCAATATCTCCAATAACATCTAGGATTCCATGTCAATCCCATTGGAGAACATTAAAAAATCACTAACAAAACAAACGTGTTAGATTGCCAATTATTTCAATTATGATTCCCAAGATAATCCCTCTTCTTTTTGCATCCACGATGACTCTTCTCAATCCTTTAGCTACTAACGAGAATATCAAATCGATAAAGGACATCCTTGTCTAAGACCTTTGAATGGATTGAGAAAATAGGATGCATAGCCATTGATAAGAATAACAAAGAAAATAAAAGAGATGCACCCCATAACCAAGAAACAAGAAAAGAGATACACCCAATTCTTATACTTAGTCAAATTTATTATAATCTACCGCGCTCCGCGGGATGTTGTGAGTCTTTTCCGCCATACCCATTGACCTGCCATACCTTCTTAACTCTACAACTTCTCAACACTTAATCGAAATCTTAAGTCTTATTGCGGCCCACGGTGATATCATAACTTTTTCATATATCATCCGTGACCCTGCAATCTCGCTGCGTTGTTGTGTTCTAATTTCTCCATTTCATTTTCCCGTCGTTCTACCATCCCGATTCTCCGCCACCCTGCGATAATCCACGTCTTATCTTGTCACTCTCCCTGATGTACATTTAATGCAAATCTCACAAAAATAACAAATGGGTTAATTGTTAAAAGTCATTATTAATGGTGATCTTCTCGAGACAACTCTTCATCAATTCTAAATTTGATTTGTATTAGAAATCCTTTAAATCAATAGACCCAAAGAATATTTGATAAAAATGTTTTTGGTAAAACTTTTTGAAAATAATTATACACTAATCTATCAACTTGATTAAGTATGAGAACCAAAAGAAGGGAACAGTTCTACGAAGATACCATCAACTCACTCAGACGTGAATATCAAAGGTTTCAACAGTTGAGAGCATATAGGTATTACTCCTCATTGCCACTTCTAGAGAGGAGTTCGAACCATATTTGGACGTAAGGAATTGCTCTGCCAGGCTGTGTTCCAAAATTTTGCGATTTCAAAGAGTTGGTTTCGTGGTGCATTGATAAATTCGATAAGAATCAGAGAATAATTCAAGTCCAAGGAGAGTCTCCTATTTCGTAGCACCTTCAGTCTTCAAGAGAATGCTTAGACTCCTAGAGCCGACAATGACTTTCAAAGGGGATGAAGCTAAGGATTTTCTGAAGGCAAAAAATGGTGTATTGGAGCTCTTACGAGAATATCTTGAAGACCCAACAATGATTCCAGAAGACCTATCGAGCATTCAAGTTAGTTCATTGAAAAATCCATATAGAGAAATGGCATGGTTATTCGCCAGAGTAGTCAGACAAGAATCTACGGTTGTTATTCCCCGAATGGCTTTGTAATTTTTTATTTTTCTATCCATGAGAAAGCAATATTTGATTGGGCAAATATTATCTTTATTGAACTATCTTTTCAATTAGCAAAATTTAGAAAGAACAAAAGATTCTACATGTCTTCATACTTAGTTTTCGCCGTTACATACTATCACGTTTTCAAAGGTTTGAATTTGGCTAAACAAGTCAATTATAAAATCAACCATGTTTAGATGTGGTATCCTCCATTATGGAAACATAAAGCTATGAATCATTTTTATGAAGTGCACAATGCATTCAATTCTTCTTTAAAAAATCATATTCATGGATTAAACACATCAAGATTTTCTTTAGAAGCTACATCATTCTTGGACAAAAGAGGAAGCTTTAAAGCAATGGAGCATTTTAGTTTTATTAGGATTTATTATTCCCGTGAAAGACCCTCATATCTATTGTATTATGTTTCGGATAAGATATTTGTTGTTGAAGTGTGCAAGCAATATAGGTTTTGGGCCCATTTCTTTCACGAAAAGAGGAAAAGGCAATTTATTCCTCTGCCATGGAAAATTGGAGAGATAATGTTTAAAAACACTACAAATATCGATGAATTCTCATCCCAGTTTGATCAATTTAATTTAAAGAAAATGGATGAAATAAAAGGTTTGACCCTAACCACCTGTTTATGAAACGCATGACATATGTAGGCTATGGTGTCTCATTTGCTAGTACATTCCTATTCGGAGAAGAAGAGGATGATATCCATAATCCTCAAGCATTTTTTGTTGATAAGAAACAAGAGGATATTGAAACAATTGTTAGTACCACTAATCAACATGGAAAACGAGGAAGAATTGTGAACAAGAGGATTTCACAGTCTCCTAATACTTCTCAAAAAATCGGCCTACCCAAACAAAAATCTCAATCTGCATTTCAGGATCAAAAGAAAAATATTCAATAGATAATACTGATGATGGAGGTGAACAAAATCCTCCTAAGGGAAATTTAGAAACACCTCACAAACTCCCAGTGACTAGCAAAAGGAAAATACCATCAAATAAGGAGGGAGGAAGTGAGGGTGTACCTAAAGAAGAGATTGTTCTTGAAAATATGGATCTTGATGTGAATATTGAAGACATTGAATTCCCAGATGAAGAACATAGGATTCAAGAGAGCAGAGAAGATGCAACAAAATTGGTCACGCAAGAGCCAATTCTATTTGAAGAAGAATCCTTGACTCTGCACAATGGCATATTTGACAAAAGTTCAAAGAAATTGGTTATCAAAAAAATTCAATCAAAAAATAAAAAAGTTCAAGGAAAATTGAGCTCATATCTCAACTTCAATGGAGTTCCCCCGTCCAGAATTGTGTAGATTTATGAATTTACAGAAGAAGCCCTAAAAATATTTGTTGGAGAAATGGAGAATGAAAATGCCACTCTAAAGGAAAAAATTAAAGAATTAGAGAGCTCTTTAATTCCTCCACCTATACTTTCTAGTCCAATTGCTACAACGCAACCTTGGAAGAGTCTTGATGGAAC
The DNA here is from genome assembly GCA_009831015.1 of Picea engelmannii. NCBI lineage: Eukaryota > Viridiplantae > Streptophyta > Pinopsida > Pinales > Pinaceae > Picea > Picea engelmannii. Next base: position 235,177 of record ML805932.1, on the reverse strand, counting down.
ATCGGAATCTAGCTCCAGACTAAGAGGAGCATCAAGTTTACTCACTTCCATTAGAAGTTATGTTGGAGAAAACATCAAGAAAATAATGTCTCTTGTTCTCGAGACATGGGAATTGACAAATAGTTTTGTTTCCCTGGGATCAAGAATGACAAATTTCAAACAATACCTTCATGGTGATCTTGAAAATGACGAGGAATTATATAAAGGAGCTATTTGTAACTTTATTACAAAAGTTTCAAGTGTTAGTGAGCTACAGAGAAAAGAGGAGGATTTTCCTTCCCGAGTCCGAATAAAGCAACTCAAGGCATGTTGGATAAAAAGAATAAAGAGTCTAAAAGAATTGTTAGTTGATTGTGATACCATTAGTGTTAAGAGAGGGGACTTATATTTAAAATTTATTTAATTGGATTAAGCTGGATCAATTGGAGATGTGGAGGATCCACATCTAATATTGAATTCAATATTTATGTCAAAAGAATAATTTGAAGAAAAATTAGACTTGTTAAAGACTGCAGCAGCTGAGAGGTTTAACAACTTGACCGAGTATTCATAATTGGAAGTGGAAATTTTGTATATTAGTTATGTAAACAAAAATGAAGACAACGAGGATACACTACACCAACTTTCAATTGACTTCGAAGATCTGGAAAGTTCGTTATTTGACATAAAAGTAAGGCAAGAAATAATTGTTGCTCCAATGAGAGATTATATTGAGAATTGGTTAAAGAAAGCCTTAACTAAAACAATGGAACCAGATCAAGAAGAGGCAGTTGTAATCGGTTAATTAATTCCAACGAAAGAGAACATAAAAGGCACATCAACAAGCAGACAATGAGAGAGATATTGCATCACAGTAAGTAAACTAGACACTTTTCATAATCTTTTATCCTTCATACTTCTCGTTAAGAAATCATCCAGTTGTGTATTTTCATTTTTGAGAAACCGTAATCGATATCTAATTGTCTACTTTTTCTTCTTTCAGGTCCAAGCTTGTTCTACTTTCTTTTATGGTCCATGGGAGCACATCCCAGTCCATTCAGACGAACACAATCCTTTTATTTTATTGTAAAACAAACTATTATTTTTGAATTCCCAAGAGAACTACTTTGGGGTGTAACTTTAATGATTTCTCAAACTCTGATTTTATGAGAACAAGATTTTTGAAGTGCACCTTTCATATTTGCGTATGTTTTGAATGCAATACTCTTTTAAAGTTCTTTGTATTGTGGACTTGTATCTTTCCCTCTTATGAATGTGATCAATTTTTCTTACACTGTGATGGATGTGAGGAATGTTTTACTTTCATATTATTGTTTTTTTATTCTTGTATAATATGTTGTGCATATATTTATTAAAGTCTTGAAAAGTTTCTCGGTCCTTCTCTCAAGAACATTTTTTTTGTGAATATACTCCTATAATTTGAATATTATTTATGTATTTTATTCCAGAAAATAAAGATTGGGGTTTGTTGTTTAGAATTCCCTGATTTTTTTCAAGAATATCATAGTCATATCTTTCAAATTATAACAGAGGAGTAGCACCTCTATAAAAATGCGGGGGGATTTAATCATCGAGAGGTTGTTTTTGGGATTGTGATCATTTTGAACATCAACATTTTTGGCGACTCGATTGGGGAGAACAAAAGGTTGTTTTCACAGACCAGAATCTTAATGACTCAATTGGAACCTAATCAACCTCAGTTACAAGTCGGGCTCAAAAATCAAGGAAGTGTGGTTCATCAATTGTATGATTTAGTGTTGACATCAACAAAAAGTCAAGAAGAGCTTGAAATATCTTGGGAAACTCTTGCTCGAGAGGAAAAAAAAGAGATAGCATTGCGATAGAGAAGAAGGGTGTGAATCCAAGAAAAAATGGAATCTTATAAAGGTCCACTAGCAAGAAGCAAGAGTAAAAAACTACAACTTCAAGAAGTTGTTGAAAGTTCTAGATCAAAAATAAGAAGAACCCTAATCATGGGAGATCGAGAACCAAAAAATGAGATTCCTAAAAATCGAGAGGAAAGAAATGAAAGACAAAGAGTTCCAGGAAGAAGGGATAGGTCTAGCCCACTTAATTTACAAGGAGAACAACATACATTACCAACCCTCCCTCAAGGAGCTTTGCCAGAGTTTTTTTCAGGAGATAGAATCATGGATCCAAAGAGACACATGGACCAATTCTTAGCTATTTGTGATATCGATCTAATTGAACATGATGATGTGATGGTGAGAGTCTTTCTGCAGACCTTGATTGGGCTAGCTTATGAATGGCACCTTTCTCTCGCGGCCTAGTCAATCGGATCATTTGATGACATAGATAATATGTTCATGACTGTGTATGCATTTCCCATTGCATATCATAGGTTGTTCACACAATTTACTCAAATCCATCTCAAGAAAGGGGAAATAATAAGAGACTTTAATTTGTGATTCTTCAAGATGTTGAATCAAATTCCAGAAGATCAACGACCAAATGCTCTTGTTATATTTGGGTGTTATAAGGATGCAATGCTTGCAAATGTAAATTATGTGATTATATCTTCACAAATAAATGATTTGGATGGAGCCATCCAGAAGGCAATGGAGATGGATGAATTTATGTTGGAGACAAATGATGATCCTAATATTATCCTTGGGAAAGTACAAAGACAAATGAACACTCTTGCCATATCAAATTAAGGACCATCTACTTCAAGAAATGTTGAAAATCAAGGAATTGGTGGAGGGATCCTCTAGGGGGTTCCCCCAAATGTTATAAATAATCCAACATATGCTCAAGAAACAAGATAGAGAACAGATATTTCTTAAATGAGTAGAACCATTAGACATATGCAGAATGAGATCACTAGTCTAAAGAGAGATGAAAATATTGTTCCACCCAATCAAAATACAGAAGTTCCATTGCAAGATCAAAGGGTAAGAAATGATAAAAATGAAGAGCATAGACCCAGGGCACCAAGAGTGCCAAATCCTAATGTTGTGGTATTAGAAGAGATTGTAGAAGAAGGAAGTTTTGAGAATGATGATCAAGAAACAGACATCACCCAAGATGAAATTTTAGAGTCAGAATAGATGGATGAAGGTACATCATCCTTTTACATTTTTTATGAACAAGAAGACCCTGATTATTCACAAAAAAATGTTGTCCAGATTGTTGATTAAGGTTGGTTGTCATTGATGTCAACCCTTGAAGAAAGCTCGGTAGCACAAAGGTTTGGGTAATGGATCCAAGTTTGTTTGATGTAAATATGAATCATTATTGTCTTATCATGTTTGATAATAAGTAGAAATGGATGAACTCCAAAGTGGTCCCCTTATGGTGAAATCCCTCACGGAAAGACTCTTTGC
>ML805932.1:172355-203668 GCA_009831015.1 Picea engelmannii | reverse complement strand
TTTTTTTTAACAGAAATCATTCTTAATAAAAAGGAACTTTTATAATCATAAAAGCGATTCTAAAGAACTACAATCATAATTCATCCGAAATTTATTGCCACACTTACACACAAGCATCTCCAATAAATAGTCACATAAACGATCAACAAAAAAAAAGCGATGAAAAATTAAATGTGGGTAACTTAGCATTAAAAGCCAATTTTGAATTGTGGAAATGCTAGGCAAAAGGACTAACTCTTTCTTGTTACCAAGGTCCCTTACTTCCACATGGTATGCTGACATGGCCACAAATGATTGGGCGGTGGTTTACCCGGCAAGCAAAGAACCGGGCCCTTTCCTTTTTCAATTTAATAGGCAAGTTAAAACAAATGGTGTTGGAATTTTTGTTTCCGTTCTTTCCTCCCCTCCTTTTATTCTTCAAACGCCATAAAATTCGATTGGAAGAGGCAATGAGCACTGCGAGCACGTCCCATCAAATACATTTTGCTATTAACTGTTTGAATTCGTGTCATTTTGAAATACTGCTTATCGGCGGTAACGAGTTGAGTTAGGGTTTAGATCGAAATGGAGGATGCAGAGGTGGTTGAAGTTTCTTCGTCTGATTCATCCGATGGAGATTCTGAATGCTCAGAATATGTTATCGACGTTGACGACGATGCCCAAGACCAGGCTAATTCGTCCAGGTGATTGTTCGCAATTTTATAAGAATATTCGCCAGTCATTTCTGGAATTGCCCTCATTTGCATTATATTTGAATGTGAATTTAACATATTTTTTTTTGTGGGTAATTGCAGCGATGACAGCGAGTTGAGTGTCAACGAAGTTGACCATGACTCCGTTGAAGAAGAACCCAAGAATCCAGCAACGGAAGAATCCCGATATGATAAAGTGATCAAGTTGTTGGCTAGTAAGCTTCTTTCTTTCATTTTCTTAAATTTTTAAAAATTTCTCCCGTTCTGTGTGGGAAAATGAATTAGAATAGGGTAAATTGACCTTGACGAGATTGAGACCGAAACGTAGTGAGTTTTGTATCCTCTCTCTTCAAAGAACTTGACAAGTATATTGCCGAGGAACGCAATTATCACCCCCTCCCTTCTAAAAGTAAATGCTAAGCCACGACTGCACCAAAATAGCCTTTCCCCTACCTATCCATGCAAGTAGGGCGATTGCGTGAGATCTAGATCCTAAATCTGGTTTTGTGCAATCTTTTCTTAGGGCAATCAAACAATTTATACGTCAATTAGCTAGAGAATCTAAAACTGAGAAGTGATCAATTTTAGTTATACTTTTTCTGGGCAAATCTTTGAATGTCCTGGCACATCTCCTTTGCCACAGGAAGTGGACAGTGACCATCCTGATTACCTAGCAGCATAGTTTCAGGACTTGTCAGGTATGACTCGAACTCATAAGTCAAGAGTCATTCCTGATACGGTGCCTAAACAGGGCCAAGTTGAGTTGTGGCAATACCAGGGCTCCTGAGAAGGATACTCTGCTAGTGGAGTTGTGGGGTATGTAGTATTAGTATATCGACAATCCAATGTCCCCCCTAAAAACCTTAAAAATAGTCCCAACCAAAGAGCGTCATGTATGCCTCTCCATAACACTTAATGGTTGTATAAGCTTTTTTTTTTGCAATCTTTTCTTTTTAAAATTAACTATCTTGAGATTTGGTTGCAAATTTGGGAGAAGTTAATATTATTGGAATTTGGATGCCTCGTTTGGAACTTTTTAATTTTATGTTTTGCGAGCCTTAAAGTCTGAACTTTGATACATGATTGATTATTTCACATTTTTATGGAGAGTAATACATAAATTATCAATCATGATATGGGCATGACTTTGTTACTAAGCAGACACTTCTGTCATATCTTAGAAGATACACATTCCTGATTATGATGCGAACTTTAACAAGATCTGTTGTAATTCCTCTCCTGCTTATATAGATCCCTCGCATTAGCCTGGTCACAAACGAAGTTATAGATGTGTTGAAGCTCCATGGCCACTTTCTCAGTCTAAATTTGAGTCTGCATTGCAAATTAAAGACATCAGTGAAATATTCATTATAAGATAGATTTTTGAACATGATAATGTCTGTTATATGTATAACCTGGTTTTGTTTTTTTGAGAAAAAGCTGCTTTTAGTTATTGAAAGTTGTGATATACTATGGAAATCAAAGAGAAAGCGAAAGCCATCTTGCTCCTGCGTATATAGATCCCTCGCATTAGCTTGGTCACAAACGAAGTTATAGATGGGTTGAAGCTCCATGGCCACTTTCTCAGTCTAAATTTGAATCTGCATTGCAAATTAAAGACATCAGTGAAATATTCATTATAAGACAGATTTTTGAACATGATAATGTCTGTTATATGTATAACCTGGTTTTGTTTTTTTGAGAAAAAACTGCTTTTAGTTATTGAAAGTTGTGATATACTATGGAAATTAAAGAGAAAGCGAAAGCCATCTTGCTAAAATAAACTCTATCCAACCAAAGGAGGCAACACTTTCAGAGATGTTGAGATCTACCATCTAGTCGTAGAACAATCAGGGTTTGAGACAGAACTGCAATAAATAGAGGAATGTTACCCTTTTATTCCAATAGGTGCAAATATGGGGACTAGGTCAATCTTAACAAGGCTTGAGCCAAGGGCCTGTTAACCCCTAGATTTTCTCACTTGAAAATCCTGAGGGTTAAGAAGCCAGCATGACTTATTTGGCTGCCATTCAGATATTTTTCCCAGAGATAACTTGGTATGAGCCACGGTTGGTTCCCATACAAGTACAGGTACAAGATTGGTTTAGTAGTGTTCTTTGTTTGCACACGTCTTCATGGATAGAGAGATGTCTATTTTTAGCATATTCCCTACCTTTTAGGAGACAGTGATTGGAGGTCCGCATGGTAGTTTTGATTACATATTCAGAGTCCTTGCGAGCTCACGATTATAGTGAGCCTTTTCCGGAAGACACATGAACAACTTACTAGTTATAGCAATTGGAGATCCATGGTTCATATGATGATTCCGAGCACATATTTGGGTTCCTTACAAAAAATTAAATCTGATGAGCTCATTTTCATTGCCATGCGAGGAGTTTCAACTTTTAGCAGTGTCTATTTTTAGACATACTATATTTGGTAGTGGTCTCCCAGTGGTCCGGGACATATTTGGTGTTTTCATAATTTTCCACTAGACAACTAAAATTTTGCATGTCTATTTTTAGCAGGGCTATACATAGTAGGTATGGTCGCCATGCAGGGTGACAAATGGCAGGTCTAGATTTCGACATTTGGCAGCTTCATAGTGTGACATGCGGAGCATACATGCATGAGGATATTAGGCATTGTGGTTGAGTATTAAAACACATGCATTAGTTGAGTGTGAGTTCGCACATGTGAAAAGTTCTAAGTTTACGTGTTTTGAGTTGACTGAAGATAAACTTTCCCTTTCCTACACTTGACTCTTTTTTCCCTCACCTTTATCCCTATTTTTCCTCTTGTATTCCTATTCCCTAGCGTTCTTTCCCTATTTTTCCTCCTGTATCCCTATTATTTAGCGCATAACTCCCTTTCTTCCATGTAATCCCTTTTTTCCCTCATATACTCATTCACCTCTATTTTCCACGTGTGCATGTCTCCCCTTCTTCCATGCGCATTCCCCTCTATTATCCCATGTGCTTTCTCCCTTTTCCATACGTCATCGCCTTACACTTAACTCCTTATTTAGTGCCCACCTCCTTTATTACTCCCCACTAATTTCTATTCATATTCGCATGCATGATGCCTCTTTCACCCATGCTCATCCCTCTTCTCATGCGCTAATCCCACACGCCCTATCATCTTCCACTTAAAGATCTACTCGCCTAAACTACATCTTCTTACGTGCATTAACGCTTCCTTCCTTTATCCATGCAGGTTACTTCTTCTAGTGCGCAAATCCACTCATTATTCCATATTTCTACCACTTATTTCTTCCTTTGGCGTATATCCTCTTTCCTTAGTGCTTGTAATATGCCTTTCTTCTTTTATCTCACACACATCCACATAAGGCGCATGGACTCTTCTTCTTATCTCCTCCCCTTTTCCTCAGTTATCTTCAGTTAACATGAGCATTCACACGAGTTATCACCATCATCTCAGAAGTTACACTTGGAGCTCAGGTTTACTTCACTTCACTCTTTCTTTAATGCGCCTTGCATGAAGAAAGGGTATTTTTGGGGATATGTGCCCTCATTCTCCTATATTTTGAGGATTTCTACATTGATTCTTGGTCGATTTCTTCAGCAGCAGCAACAGTCTCTCTTTCTTCCATTCTTCCTTCTATTTTCTAGCTTCTAGTCTTTGTATAATGATCAGTACTCTACCAATTCTTGTACTTGTGTTCTGTGGTGCAATCAACCCTTTGGCGAGAGCAAGAATACAATTTTGGTGTGTTGGTATCAAGTTGTCGGATTTGTTGGTATTGTGATTGAGTTTTATGCATTATAAGAAGTTCTACCCTATTATTGTGGTGTTTTAGCCTTGTAGTAGTGCCTCTTTTTCTCTTTTTTTCCATACATTTAAAGCCAATCCCTCTTTTTCTATTCTATCAAGTGCGAAATTTTGTTCTAACAAGGCCAATCCCTAGAGAGTTTATGACCAGGCAAAATGACTCTTTGGGGTTTGGTTGGGGCCTTCCAGATTTTGTTAAACCTAAGTAGCTAGGTAGAAAACTTGGAATTACCATTCCACTTGTTAAATTTATTCCCAATAGTGACATTTTTGATCATCCATTTGTAATCAACTAAAGAGGAGAATATATTGAAATGTATGGCCCAATTCCAAATAGCTAGTGACTTTACTATATTGATGCTAATACAATACTTTGTAAAGTAAGATGCTTTGCCCAGTTTGTTCTTCCATCATTTCCCCCTCAATGAAATGCCAAGTTTGAAATTGAGATTACCTTGCACTAATACTTTGATTTTGTCTAGAACCACCTTGTTGGAATTTGCAACCTGAAATTCGTTCTTCAGCTCTGGATAGTCTAACTATTAATCCTTTCAAAAGAATCTTAGTGGATTGTATAAGGGATATTCCCTAGTGACACTCCATCTTGAGTAAAGATTAATGCCCACCAAATCAAATGATTATTGAATTTAAGCTAGATCTAAGTCCATTCACGTTCCACCTTCAGTGGGACTTGCAACTCTCCAAGGATTTGCATATACTTTAGAAGATAAAGGAACCTTTAACCTCAATTGGACTCAACATAATTAGTAAATTATGTAAGCATTGGCCTTTCCAATTCAGCTCTATGTGTGGCAATGCTTCTGGAATATTGACTCTGATTAATATTTTCTAGCTTTCTTTCTCTCCATCTCAAACATATGGCTACGCTTGAGTTTTAATGTTTATGACAACCAACCCTCCAAGCTCCTTGGGGGTTCAATAAACGTTCCAGTTAACTTGATGGAAGCCTTTATCACCTTTTGGGTTTCTTTGTAAGAAATTTCTTAGCAACTAAATGATCAGCTTGATACAAAGTAAGCCAACAAGACAAATAATAGTCATGGGTGGCTGCCAAAACTTTAAATAGTGTATATTTGAACTTGGTTTTAAGTTTTAACCTATCTACTATGGGTTTTCTTTTCTACCTTGCCTAGAACATATTGTTCTAATTTTACTAATGAGGACTTAGAGCTTAAAGGGATGCAAAAAAATTTAAAATTTGACTGATCGTAGTCCATATCCAATCAAAGGTCACCTATCACTTTGGGCATATATTTATCCTCTAGAAGAAGCATTGAAATTTCTTCTTTTGCATACTGGATCTAGAAGTTTTGTTGAATATTTGAATACATGTCTAGTTTTTCTAATCACGTGTTTGTTTTTTGTGAGCATAAAAGAATTGTAGTAAAATGTCCATTTATTAATCGATCGTTTTTTGTTAAGACAAGGATACCTTTATCTTTTTCTTCTTCCGTTTTCTTGGCAATACCTCCCGCAGCTACCATAATATTAACAGGTTGCCCACTAATTGCTATGCTCTATGTCATTTTCGTAATGAAAATGGTTCGATGGATTGCTGATGTACCATAGACAACGATTTCCCATTGTGGTTAACATGGGGAATGGTCTAGGGTAGTCTCTCTTCTTGAGGGTTACTCAAGAAGACTGGCCCGCCTCGCTGGACAACGATTTCCCATTGTGGTTAACATGGGGAATGGTCCATTTTGGAGGTTGGTGCAGGACAATTATTTCCTTAGGAAATGGTCCAGACGGTCATTCCTTAGGCAGATTCATTCTCTCCAGGTTGCACTTTGTTTAGTGTCGGAGGAATGGCCCAGGGTGGGGAATGGTCCAGGTTCAACAATGAGGGACAGACATTCCTTAGGGCAGACTCATTCTCTTCAGGTTACACTTTGTCTAGTATCGGAGGAATGGACCAGGGTGGGGAATGGTCTAGGTTCAGAAACCAGGACAATTATTCTTCCTTGCTTGAGAAGAATAGTCCAGATAGCTCATCATTGATGTTTTACCTTTTGAGGGCAGATGCTCTTCCAAGATCTCACAGATGTGAGTGGAAGAATGGCCCAGATGATTTAGTTTATATCATAACATTGTTTTTGTGCAGGTTGATATCAGATGATTGTTATGAAGACTGTATGTCTCTAGACAGTAGATGTATACTACTGTGGTGGATGTGTTCCACTGTTTGTGACTATATGTCACTGATCAAGTACCTGTGTGCTACTTGGTGTGGTAGTGTACCACTGGATTATAGTTTTGTACTACTATGGATAGACACAGTTGTGTTCTATTGAATGATATTGTTCTGATTGCCTTGAAGATTATCAACAGTGTTGAAAATGATTATCGGCTAGATGGATGACCAATGGACAGAGATTTCCCAGACGGAAAAAGGTTCAGGACATTTATTTTTCTAGGACATATGTCTAGATTAGAAGAATGGCTCTTGTGTCACTTTGTGGTGTGAGTGACTTATCCAACATCATGTCTAATTACTCAGATAGAGTATGGTTTTGAGAGATGATGCAGCTGATGACACTGATGGTGATGATGGTGCTCTAGTCATGAGATAGTCTATACAACTATGTTGATGCTACCGGGTGAATGGTATGTTTGTGCTCAAAACCATTACCTGTAATACTTCCCTAGCTAGGAGGGAGTGTTAATATTATGGTAGCTGCGGGAGGTATTTACCTCCACGTGTAAACCTGATGAGAAAAGAATATTTCGGGAAGCAAGAAGAAACCCTAATGAGTTGGCTAATAACCCTAGAAGACAAGTTGGCTGAGGAGGATAATTGGTATTGGGTTATTAGCTTACAAGAGAAGAAGTCGGCCAAAAGAAATATTATATACTAAGTAAATAGACACCCAGAATGAGAAGTCGGCCCAGACAATTAGCCAAAATTAGTATAAATACAAGAGGCCAGTCTTCATTCTGGCAGGCATTCCTAGAATTGCAGAGCAACACTTGTGTGCACTGCAGTTGCCTAGTTTGTGCGCAAGTTTGGAGGAGATCTGTCGTTGCAGCTGTTGCAGCTAGCAGATTGCGTTTTGGCTTGGACTATCTCTTGGTTATGGTTTGGACTATCTGATTAGCTCTTGTTTGGTGCGCTATCCTTGGGGAAAGGTGTGCTACCCTTTGTTTGGATATCTAGCCTAGGGTTTGCTTCCAGAGTGATTCTCTGTCAAGGTTAAGGTGCTCGGAGGGTGGCTTCGGCCTATGGTTGGGTGACAATAGTGATATTGTCGATGGTAAAATGGGCACATCCATTATATTCTAACACAACCTTGCCTCATTGATCTGAGTTAACTTTAAACTAATTAGCATTCATTAATTGTTGTGTAAGACTAGGCTTATGCAAGGAGTAATTTTTTATCTGTCATAAAAAATTGACCAATGCCTAATGCCTCCAACATATTTAGAATGGATATGGTTCAACTCTTTCATAAGATTTTTCAAAAACAATTTTAGTGAATAAGAAGTTTTGGCATGTTGCTCTGGCCCATTTCATAACTTCATGACATTCAAAAATGTATCTACCTTTCATAAAGGTGACTTATTTAGGTTAAACAATTAGTGGAAATATATGCTTAAGTCATAGAACCATAGCTTTCGTAAGGATCCTATAAGAGTTATGTAGTGGAGTGATAGATCTTTTTGAATTTGCCTTAGTATTCTTCAACCTTGGGTATGGAGCGAATGTTCCTCTAATTGATCCATGTAGTAGAACAACTTCTTATGACCCCCACAATGTTTTGATCCACAACATGTTAAAAAAACCTCCATGGTATACATTTTTTGTGCTTGAGTAGTCAATACCCATTCACCACCTCATAAACAACCCAACATGCATAGTTGGTGCCATCATAGCCAGGAGGTCTTGCATGAAGGATAACATGGGTGTTCTAAGTTTCCTAATTCAACTTTAGTAGAAAGAACTAAGAATTGATCAAAGTTGACCACACCAGCACGTTGACACAAGACCAAGCAACTAGGACCACAAAAGATGATTTTTTATTTGTACAAAGATGTAATTATTATTCATCATAATAGGAGGGAATAGATAGATCAACAAATAGATAGCTAGTCATCTTAGCTTTGTTGGGTTTTCAGTGGCATGTTAAATTCTTCTCAATTTTTTTTTCTCTTGCAACTACAACGCTTTGCTCGCACACTTGTTCTTCCTTACACACATTGTTACCTTACAACGCTTCATCCCTTACTCAACTCTGTACTCTTCTTTGTAATCTCAATAGAGCATACGAATTGAGCTACCTTTTATGTTTGCTATTTTTTTCATGTTTTTGGAATGCTCATGGATTTGCTTTTTGAGTTTTGACAACATAAATGAATTTTAGGAAGATAATAATATTGCTTTCTTTTCTTTTGCTTTGCTTGTTTTGGAAAATTTATCACTATTTAAAATTTATCTATCCTCCTCGCAAGAAACGTGCACTAGGCTTTGCACCTAACAATTTTGTAACTTGCTAGTTTTCTACACTGCTGTAGTGAACAACAATTCATTGCACTTCAATATTGCTTGTCCCACTTTGCTTCTAAGCACTGGACACTTGTCTAGAAGCCCCCAATCCCTTACAAGGGACCACGACATAGGTTGAAGGTCTTTGAATGCACTTCGTCTACTTGGATCCAAATCAACAGTACGAGAGCGAGATAATTTGTCTTGCTACTTCATTGTTATTGGAGTTGATCAATCTAGAGTTAGCAAATTTGCACAAGTGCATGCCGATTCAGACCAAGTTTGTGTACTAAAAGCACGTGGTTGTTCCAACTCCCCTTGTTGACCTTGTGATACGCTCAACACACCCTAAAATGGTGGTTAACTCCGTTAACCTTGATGTAAGCATTGACTAATCAATGATTGATGAGGCATTACAAAAGTAATGTGAGGAAATTGATACTCGTTTTGTAAAACTTTTCAACAAAATCATGCCCAAGGCCATGCTTGTAGCATTTTCTCAACCTAGATCAAGCCCGCTGAAGATTTTCCAGGTCCTAACAAGCTGCCAACTAGGTGTGTCTTTGACCTCAAGTTGGCTCTAAGTTTCAACTGTCAAACAAGGGTTTGTTGTTGTTTTATAACAACAAACTGTTGAATAACTTCTTTGCTGTTATGTTACGGTTACATAGGCCATTAAGGTGCTCTAGCATGTAGTTTTTGTCACAAGATGTTAGCACATGCATACCATAAGCTATGTAACACACCTAGAGATCTTTTAGAGCTGAAATAATGGTGTTCTAAACACTAGCATACATGAAAATGAACACATGTATTTTTGGTCAACATGACCTTGGATAAACCCCCCCGAAGAAAACCAGTTTGGAATCTGAGTGTATAAATGTGGATAATAAAAGGTGGAATATAACAGGTACAATAAATAGATGAACCTGATACAATAGTAGCTTGAACCAAGTTGAAACACAAGTCCAAATGATAGAGATGCGCTCTAGGATGGTGCACCCTCCTCACAAGTTGCCAAAACCACTGAATTGAAGCTCTCTGCCAACTAGAAGCTCCGATGGAGAAACCCTTGCACCAAACTTTGAATTTGTGCTGTAGCTCTCCACTTAAACTGTCTTCGAAGCAAACTGGCCTCTGCAAGTCCTCCCTGCTAGCTGTGCGCCCTCCTCTTAGCAAGAACAAGCTCCACAAATAAATGAAGGACTAAGCTTTGTGGTTGCCTCCATGAATAGAAGCGCTCGAGCTTTCCTCACTCAATGCCTCCAACCTCATCTTCATGCTCCTCTCCCAACTCTCTTGGTGAACATAACAAGGAATAATGAGCCTCTCCTTTGCCCTTGCGCCCTCCTTAAGGAAGCATAAGGAAACCTAAAGTATGTGTGGATGAGATCATCTCATCCCATCCCTAATCAATGGTTGAGATCATCTCAAAAGAATCTCAACTCAAAACCCACATTACTTAAGTTTCCATAGTTTCACTTTATGTCCCTCAATTCACCCACAAAGTGAATTAATAGTCATTTTAGGCTTAAATGACCAAATTTCACTTTTGACTTAAATCTCCTAAGTCAAAGTGAAACTAGACATAAAGTACATGGTACATGGTACAAAGTATTTCCCTCTTGTGTTTAGAGGCTCACAAACACAAGGGGACCACTTTCCAAGCTACCCAAATCTCAACACCCCCTCTTACCGAGGAAAGTGCCATTCACCACCAATATCATCCCTATAGTGGACATGGTTGCCTACTGGCAAATACTCGATGAGTATGGCTGTACCCTGATCAATGAAAGTAGTCTCTGAAACATATCTGCTCAATCTGCATGATCTATAGATGGAAGTGTCTCTCCACCTATCCAAGATCACCTAGATCTTGGTATCAAACCAAGGATCTCAACCTTGGTCTCCCCCCAAGGATTTCTACCTCCTGGCATCTCGCCAACGGTCACTACTCTTGGCATCTCACCAAGAGTCACTCTCTTGGCATCTCACCAAGAGTCTCCCCCTCTTGGTATCTCACTAAGAGTACCAGGATCTCAACATCTCACCAAGATCCTCAACTTGGCCTCTTGCCAAGTAGCTTCCACCTGAAGTGGAACCAAAATCTGATCTGCTCGTCTTCGTAGCCAAGTGAGGCTCAAGCCTTCGTGGTGCCCTGTTGCTCCTCCTCTTCAATCTTTGATGCTTTGAAGCCCCTACAACAACCCTTTGTCTTGACAACTTTGAAACTGAAGTTGTCCCAGGTGGGCCAATCACCCCTGATGATGGTGTCCAAGAAAATTGAGTTTGAGCTCCCTCTGAATCACTAATGTGAGTCAATGGGTCCTCCTCAACTCTGTCTCCCCACTTGATGCTGGATGGTGTAACAACAGACAAAGTATTAGCGAATGCACACTCTCTCGCAAACTGTTCATTGAACTCAAGCTCCTCTACTGTTGCTGGTGAAACATCCTGCTACTTCTTCTTCTTCTTGGGACATTGTCCTGCATAGTGACCCATCTCCCTACAAACAAAGCATCTCACTGTGCTCATGTCTCTCTTCTGCTCACCACTGCTCTCTCCCTGTGGCGGGGCCCCAAACTTGGGACCCTGTTGACCTCCCCTGCCGGTCTTTTTCTTGCCCTTTGTCCAAAGAGCAAGGTCTTCATCACCCTGCAATGTCTGTTGCTGTCCAAAAGTCTTTGATATAAGTCTAGTCTCCTCCTGAATGAAATCATCCCACAATCTCTCCCAAGTGGGCATGATCTCCCTGACAACAATGCCACGAACAAATGGACACCATGGTTTGGTGAAGCTGTTTAAGGCTGTCCTCACCATAGAGTCTGGGTCCACTACCTCTCCAACGGCTCCAAGCTCGTCTATGATCTGGGTGTATCGACCAAGGAAATAAGTAATCGACTCATCCTGGAGCATACAAATGCCCTTGAGTCGATCATACAGAACCATCTTCCGGTTTTGGTTAGAGCTCTGGTAAAGATTGCAAAGAGATGCCCACATCTCAAATGCATAGGATTTCCCAGTCAAGTGGGGAATGATGTGATCCTTCACTGCATCACACATCGTCCTCTTTGCCTTGTTGTTCCTCTTCCTGAACTCTGCTAACAAGACGGGAGCAGTAGTAGGAGGAATAGGAACAACCGCCTCAACTATATCCCATAGTTCGAGGTCCTCTAAGACAAAGACGATCTTGGCCTTCCAAGGCGACCATTTGCTAGCTCTAGCTAGCCTATCCTCCACACGCATCTGAGATGTTGACATCACTGGCCTCTACACTCAAACTGATGTTGCAACTGTAAAGGAACGTTGCTTCACTCTTGTCAACATAGGTGTGAAAAGAGGCAAACGAACACTGACCTCACTCATAGCAATATAGGTGTGAAAAGAGGTCGTGAAAAATCAGCCTCACTCCTACCAAGTAGGTGTGAAAAGAGATTGACGAAATGTCCACAAACTGCTCTACAACTCTCCACAAAAATTCTGCCAACAAGCTGCCACTAAACTCTGTCAATGGCTGTCAACAAAATCTGCCCAAAAGATGTCTAAAACAATCCACCAAGATGCTGTCCAAAACTCAACAAAAATCAGCCACCAAGCTCTGATACCATGAAGATTTTCCAGGTCCTAACAAGTTGCCAACTAGGTTTGTCTTTGGCCTCAAGTTGGCTCTAAGTTTCAACTGTCAAAAAAGGGTTTGCTGCTGTTTTATAACAACAAACTGTTCAATAACTTCTTTGTTGTTCTGTTACGGTTACATAGGCCATTAAGGTGCTCTAGAATGTAGTTTTTGTCACAAGATGTTAGCACATGCATACCATAAGCTATGTAACACACCTAGAGATCTTTTAGAGCTGAAATAATGCTGTTCTAAACACTAACATACATGAAAATGAACACAAGTATTTTTGGTCAACATGACCCTGGATAACCCCCCCCAAGGGGAAAACCAGTTTGGAATCCGAGTGTACAAATGTGGAGAATGAAGGTGGAATACAACAAGTACAATAAATAGATGAACTTGATACAATAACAACTTGAACTAAGCTGAAACACAAGTCCAAATAGTAGAGATGTGCCCTAGGATGGTGCGCCCTCCTCACAAGTTGCCAAAACCACTGAACTGAAGCTCTCTGCCAACTGGAAGCTTTGATGGAGAAACCCTTGCACCAAACTTTGAATTTGTGCTATAGTTCTCCACTGAAACTGTCCTCAAAGCAAACTGATCTCTGCAAGTCCTCCTTGCTAGTTGTGCGCCCTCCTCCTAGCAAGAACAAGCTCCACAAATAAATGAAGGACTAAGCTTTGTGGCTGCCTCCATGAATAGAAGCGCCCAAGCTTTCCTCACTCAATGCCTTCAACCTCATCCTCATGCTCCTCTCCCAATTCTCTTGGTGAACATAACAAGGAATAATGAGCCTCTCGTTTGCCCTTGCGCCCTCCTTAAGGAAGCTTAAGGAAACCTAAAGTATGTGTGCATGAGATCATCTCATCTCATCCCTAATCAATGGTTGAGATCATCTCAAAAGAATCTCAATTCAAAACCCGCATTACTTAAGTTTCTATAGTTTCACTTTATGTCCCTCAATTCACCCACAAAGTGAATTAATAGTCATTTTAGGCTTAAATGACCAAATTTCACTTTTGACTTAAATCTTCTAAGTCAAAGTGAAATTAGACATAAAGTACATGGTACATGGCAATGCTGTATATGTCGTGTCAGAGAAAGTGTCGGCGACGATCCAGAATGTAACTTCTCGGCGACATCTGCTGAAAATATCGAAATATCTCGGAAAATGTTGCAAGACCTCAAAAAAATACAAAAACACTCGTTTTTTTCAATTTTTTAAACTTGTAAAGCAACAAGAACATCAAATAAACACTTTGCTACATAAATATGAAAATACAACCAATAAATAAGATGCATAAGATGTCAAGTGGTCACATATCGTTACTAAACTGAAAATTCTGAAGCATGTTCTTGATAGGATGATAGTAGATACAAAATCACATCAAATGATCAAAATAAATGTATCTCATGAGATGGATCATCATGAGGCATCTAGATACTAAATAGTACATGATAAAATGAAAATGATAGATCATAGGAATCCAAATCATTGATTCCCTCTATGCCGTGCTACAACTGCTGCTCTAGCCCTTTTACGGGTAAAGGGCACCACTTTTCTTCTGGACGCAGTAGGTGGTCGTGGAGGTACTCCAGATGAGCTTGGAGTGGAAGCTCCAACTACTCCAGATGCTCCATCTGAGGTGGTAAGTGATGGGGATGAGGTGGAAGGAAAAGTGTGTTGCCTCCTCCTAGTCCCAACGGACCCAAGTCCAACTCCAGGTATGTCTCTCCGTGGAGGTGGTGGTGGCATTGGATCCACTGGAAGTCCAATCTCCTCAGCCTCTGTATCCACTGGAAGTGGAACATCGTCCTCCTCTGTTGTTCCCTCCTCCCTCAAATCATCTGCATGCTCCTCCAACCACTCGGGGGCCTCCTCCATCTCAGTCTCATGAATCTCCACCCTCCACTGACTGGTGGTGTCAATGTTATCCAATGAAATGGCTTCTATGTCAGGTTCTTTGTCAAGTTGTTTCACCCACAACCTTAGATTGGAGTAGACATATACCAAGTCATTAAGGTGCTGGGTACCTAACCTGCATGAACATTGAGAGCTATAGTTAGTGATGGTAAATAAATAATAAATACTAAATTATAAAAATTAAAATTAAAAAAAATATAAACAATTTAAATTTTGATTGTTGCATTTTTTAACATTTCTAACCTATTGCGCTTCTTGGAGTGTATCTTTTCAAAGACACTCCAATTGTGCTCACACCCTGAAGAATTGCAAGTTTGACTAAGCACTCGAACGTCAAGTTTCTGCAGCTCTGGGAGCTTTCCACCATAGTGTTTCCACCAGACATCTACAATGAATAAAATGAAAGGAAGACAACGAATTATATTTCGGATTTCCATCAAGTAATAAATGTCATATATAATATATAGAAAGGAATAAACAAAATTTGAAATTGAAGCTTACCTGGCATCCTTGTGGTCCTATCTTGGACAACCATATCATAGCCCAACATCTCAGATGCCATCCTATATATCTCGTTCTGTCTAGAAATCTCTAAGCGTTCAGCTGGAGTCAGCACCATCCTCTGAACACACTGGAGGAAACCATCACTGACCTCACCATCAAAATTAAATCCACAAGCATAAGCGAATGCAGGGTTGAGGTAGAGCCCTGCTGCATGAATGGGACGATGGAGAGTGTTATTCCATCGCTCATCAATCACACCCCATATTTGAGCTCTCTTGGTCAGTCCTTCCTCCCCCTTGTTCTCATAGTACCGGTAGATAGCTTCCTTGGCCCTATCCATGCCCATTGCGGGCTTCTCACCATCAACCAATCGAAGAACCTTTACCAAAGGTTCACTAATGGTACATACCTCCCCTACTCCACTCCAGAATCTCTAGTCATGTCCCTCAAGTTGGGCTATAGCTTGCCCATCTTGTTTGGTGCTATAGACACAAGCAACCCACTCGTTAGAAAGAAACATTCTTTGTAACTCCAACATACTATTGAGGAGCGACTGAAGAGAAATGAAGTTGGTGGCGAAACGTGTGATTGCGGAACACACCAACTCTCTGTTCCCTGTGAATTGTCTCATGAGTGAAAGAACAAATGTGTGATTATATATATATTTTGTCACACTCCGCGCTGAATCAATGATTTCCTTGATCCAAGGAAATTTCCCATGTCCTCTAGCATCAAATCAATGCAATGGGCGACACAAAGACTCTAGTACAAGGATGTATACCTCTGCATAAGCATCCTCCCAGCAACAACATAATTAGCAACATTGTCCGTTATGACTTGGACAACATACTGCGGGCCTATCTCTCGGATAAAGCCATCCAACAACTCACATAATAATTGTGCATCTTTTGTATATGCATTGCATCAACACTTTTGATAAACATTGTCCCCTTGGGACAATTAACCAAGAAGTTTAGAATTGACCTGCCCTTCCCATCAGTCCACCCATCCGACATCACGATGTATCCAATGGTCTTCCATGTTTCCCTGAGCTGAGCTGATCTTTTTGTGCAGTCGGCCTTTTCCCCTTGAAGGAGACGCCCTCTCAAATCCTGATAGGAAGGGCCCCTATACCCCGGGCCAACAATTGCAACAACTTCAAACATGGAATGGTAGAAGGGGTTATTGGCAATGTTAAAAGGTATATCATTCCAAAGAAAACATTTTGCCACAAGCTTGTCGGCCTCCTCCATCTCTTTTCTTTTAATCAATGACCGAATAGAAGGTTGCCCCCCAGGTGTTGACCTCCCCACAAAGAAAGGTGAGGTTGAAGAGTGGACTGCAGAAGTTGAGGGCCCTGTGGCTGAGGAGTGGGATTGTGGTATTGGTCCCCCCTCAGAGGCACTTGTTCCAGTGTTTCTATTTGCAAGTTCAAGTTATTTTTTGCGAGCCTCGGTTGCATCCCTCTTATTAGCCATATCAATGAGTGATTGGTTTGCAATACGCATAATTTTCGGGGTACTTTTTGGACAAGCATCCACATCAAACCCACGGGTTTTGGCAAGGTGGTATTTCAAGCGTCTAATTCCTGCAAAAATCTTTTTGCCGCAAATATTGCATGTCAATATTTGTCTATTGGGAAGTTGCACTGGTTCACCATACACCCACATTAAATCCAATGCCTTTTGCATTTTGTTTAGATGAAAATATTAAACCTATGGCACAAAAAAAAACCAAAATAAACACACAATAATGCAAAGGTTAAATAATGAGAGCTAGATGAATTAGAATGATTGAATCTTCCATTCAAAAACAACAAGAAGAGGCACATTGCAAACCCTAGCCTAACTCTAAAAATTTGAAAAACAAAGTTCAAATCTTCAAGTTCAAACTTCAAACAAATGAAAGAAAAATGTTTTGGATCATACTTGGAAATCTTGATCTCTCCGCTGCTGCTAATGGCAACAAGATCCTTGGCTTTCTCCCCCTTGGATAGATACACAATGACTTCCCTCACACCTCTCTAGCTTTCTCACACTTTACAAATGAAACAATGACTAAAAAAGGCAACCCACGGCCTCTAAAACCCCCTTCACGCGCGCTTTTTCCGTGCTTTTACCCAGTAGGCCAACACTTTCCATCGACCCGCGACATTTTTTCAATATTTCGCGAGTTAATGAAAGTGTCGCGACATATTCAAAGTGTTGGAAATTTCGCTATATTTTCCTAAGAAAATATCATCCCCCACAAAGTATTTCGCCGATATATACAACAATGGTACATGGTACAAAGTATTTCCCTCTTGTGTTTAGAGGCTCACAAACACAAGGGACCACTTTCCAAGGTACCCAAATCTCAACACTCGCTTGGTGGCACTCTGGCAGGTACCCCTTTAAGGTAAAATTTGATCATAGCAATCCCTTTGTTTGAAGGTAAAATTGATGCTCAAGTACCTGATGAGTGATTTAGTGCTCTCCATACCTACTTAGAAGCTAATATTTTCATTGATGTAGTGAAGATAAAGCTCACAACCATGAAATGTCCTTGATTGCAAAGCTTTGGTGGGAAACACACAACTAGTAATGCGAGGGACATGGTGAACCTATCATACTTGGGGCAACATCATGTAGGTTATGCATGATGAGTTCTACCCATTAAGGTATTGAGGTTTGAGAAGACTAGTGTACGAAAGAAGATAGATGATAATCAACAAAATTGCAAAACCTAATTAGAAAACTATGTAGACAAAGAAGGCCACATGAGTTGTTGCTTACAATGTAGACAACAAAAGTAATTTGATAATTTGCGTGATACGCAAAAGACAATACCAGACTCCAATGAAGAATGTTGTGTCCACAAAGCTCTTTTGGCACAGGTTTCCAATCACTTAGCATAAGGTTGAGGTATTAGATGATGATGAGCGTGATTACCAGCTTTACCATTGTGTGATTAGATGATGAGAGTAATTAGCACCCTTCTATTACAACTAATTGTTACATTAACTTATGAGGACCATACTCTTATAAATGATTGTATAATTGTTTTTTATCACTTTGTAGGGTTTACCAATCTTGGTCTACCTTCTTTGTTGGCTATGTTTTAATGCTTTAGTGTTACTTAGTATTAGGTTTAATTTCTTTAGTGTTGGGAGATGCCTCATGTAGTGCCCTTTGGATATTAATGCTAGTTGTACTTTCAATTCCCGTTGATCTATACAGGTCACATGTGGACATTAGTAAAATCATAATTACACACTCTATCAGAGTGGAAAGCCATAGAGCTTTGGTTGACATACCTCTTGTCTCATTCAACTTTGTACCTCAATAGTATTTGTTGCTTGAGTTATAGTACACATGAATAACTAAATGTTAGGATGTGTAAATGGATGGTGATGCCCTTTAGGGATGATCTCCTTGTTGCTTGAAGTAGGTATTTATAGAATTCAAGCTGTGTTAACCCCTAGATTTTCACCCTTGAAAATCTTGTGGGTTAAGAGCCAGCGTGCACTATTTTGGCTGGCATTCTCAGATTCTCCTAGAGTTTAGCACTTGTGTTGAGCAAGAGGTTGGTTCCCATCAAAGGCATGTATATGATCGATACAGGGTTATTTTGTTCAGAGTTAGAGTTAGCTTGGTTTCCCATTCATTTGAGAGAGATGTCTACATACAACAAGGGTTGCTACTTTTAGGAGACATGGTTTGAGTGGGTCTCTTGACAATTTGGAGCATTTCTGAGCATACAGGGAGGGTCCTTGCATGATTCTATGCCCGATAACACTTTTTTCGGGTGACATGTGAGAACTTTCTATTTTTAGCAGTTTGAGCTCTAGGCCCCAAATTCAGATTTTGAGCACATATTATTGATCCTTGAGACACAAGTCTTTTGGGCCTTTTCTGGGATGATTTGGCACATATTTCTATTTTTAGCAGGTTGAGCACCAAGGATTGCATGTCGATTTTGATTGCGGATTCGGGTTCCTTGCGGAAAATTGAATCCAATGAGTATAATATCATGGACATGAGGTAGGCGGAGGCGGTTGGATGGTAAAGTCGTTCTTGCAACGAAGGTAGGTCTTGTGCTCAAACTTGAGCAAGGACGTGGTCTAGTCGTGGAACAAAGCTTAACTTGGCCAAGCCTGCATACCTTTGCCCGCAGGGGTGCGATCTAGTGGCCAATGGACGTACTGTTAAGGCGTTCGTGCTGCTAAGTAGGTCACAAGTTCAAACCTCTTCTTATCTGGAGGCCAGGCTTACGGGCGGTGTGGTTCTCCCTAGGGGTTATAAGGCAACCGATGAGATTCGACCCCGTGTCACGTGAGCCAGATATTGCCGTCGTTACCGATTCCCCTAGATACAAAAAAAAATCATGGACATGCAAGGACTTTCTATTTTTAGCAGTGTATGTATTTAGACAGTGATACATGGCGGTGGTCTCCTAACCATCCCGAGCATTTGGGGAAAGTTTGGGTCAGTTTTGACAAGTATCAAATTTTTGGGACAAGATGGCTATTTTTGGAAACTTCTATTTTTAGCGGTCATCGTCACCTCCAATAGTGACAAGTGGCAAGCTCAGATTTCAACTTGTGGTATAGTTTCAGGGTGATGTGGCACCTACGTGGCATTAATTGACCAAGGACACATTTTCCAATGATTATGCATTTAATGAGAAATTAATTAAGCTAATGAGGTGGCGCATGGATGAGGTGGCATTTCCTGGAGAAAGTTTAGCCACTCAAGGCTAAATTTTCTCACTCTATTCCTCTCACTTTCCATGCATCAGATTCCTAAAATCACTCTTGATTTGATTTTAAATGCTAATTTTTAAAAAAATAGGGAATCCCTAAAAAATAGGACGAAATTCCCCAATCAAGGCTTAATTTTCTCACAAACTTTTCCTCACTAGACATATCTTCACTTTCCATGCATTAATTTCCTCAAATTTCTCTTAATTTGATTTTAAATGCAAATTTCCTAAAATTTAGGAAAATCCCTAAAAATAGGGCGAATTTCCCCTTGGCTAAAACTCACTCATTACTTGGCCAAATTTAGCATTTAAACATGCATTTAATTCCTAATTTATCCCCCTATGTGTTAACTTTCCTATTCTTTGCATGAGTTAACTCTCTTTCCATTCCCTCACGCGCATTAATTCCTAAATTTCTCACTCACACTTATTCCCTCATGCACATTAATTCCTAAATTTTTCACTCACACTTATTCCCTCGTGTGCTTTAACTCCTATTTTATTCACACTCCTCTCCTATATATTGGATGGTTTTCATTGGTTATTGGTTGGATATTGCAGCAGCTAGCATAGTGTTTCTTTTTCATTCCTCTCTCGTTCTTAGTCTAGTGACTCTTCTTTGAGCAAAGTGATCATTGTATTGATTGTGGAGCTACCAATTGTGGTGCAACCAACCCTCTTGCAAGCCTATCAATAAAAAAGTTGAGTGTTTGTGTTCTAACCTTGTTTCTTGTCAGTATTTTGTGAATTTTGCAATCTGATTTGTCATTTTCCTTAACTGTTCATTGTGATTTTACTAATTTTTTGAGTAATTTTCTGTTCTATTCTATTCTATATTCATTGTGCTAACCCTACAGGATCCCTCCAAGTGAAAAAACCATATTTTACTCATTGTTTTTGGATTGTTTGACACACTGTCCAAGATGAACAGCTCACTGTTTTTTGGTTTAAACGCAGAAAATCAGTCCTAAAAGACAACAACAAGGTACTTAGGGTGCCTAGGGACTCCCCCCCGAGGCTAGCAAGCACTAGCCCAAACGGAGAGGGGTCTAGCCCGTGACAGTTTGGCGCTTTTCTCCTATAATTAGCCAAGTTTTTACCGCTGTTATAACAGGTTTATCAGCTCAATTTGGAGGGTAGAAATTTGTGCTAACAAGTTGTCATTAAGGCAACTTAACTCTTTACCAAAAGTGTTTAGGCAGATAGTTGCAAGGTTGTTGTTTAGAGATTGAGGAACATTTCTTTATATTTTCCTTTCCTATTTTGGCAAGCACAGATGCAATATGGATAGTAGTATGTGTTTACTTGTTTTCCATGTCAAAATCCATGATTTCCCTTCTCTTGTTCAATGCTTGAGAGTAATTAGATTCACCTACTTTTTACACACATAAACTAGGGCCTTTATAAAAGTGGATAACATAACAAAAGAAATATTACTTCTAGTAACTACATATCCACATATTGGAACCATGGTCTTGAGCTCTTATTAGGTTGGATGTCAAATTATTATAGTGCCAAAATTTGTCAAACCACATTATGAAAGTCTCAAAATTGTTAGAGTAAGGTATTGCATTTCTTCTTCCCTTAGAGTAAGTATTGGCCTTGGTGCAGCCCCTTTTCATTCCCGAAAGAGGTTGGGGCATTGGTCCTTCGTTGCCTCTTCAATTCCTAGGTTGCTTCATTGGCTCCGTAGTTGTTTAGTATAGATTAGGTGCTTGGACAAGAAGCCCTGGATGCCCTTGTTTTATGCATGGAATTGATCGTATCATGCTAAACGCGCTATCTTGTTGATTTAAGTTTGATTATATCGTGCTTGCACATGCCAACATGTAAGGAAGTTTATTATAAAATATTGTAATTTTTATAATAGCACTCTAGCTTGGGGGTTGACATGTGGACCCAAGTGGCATAGCTTGTGCATGTAGTTAGCTATATATACTTGATTGCATAAATAAAAGGCAATCGGGTGAGAGCTTTGTATCTTCTTCTTTGTGTTTGACTTAATGGAAAGTTTTTTATTGGCTATTTGACAACCAAATATTTGTGTTCTCATGCAACTGTTCTTTGTCTATTCATGTTTCAGGCACTAGCTAGAATAGTTAGCATTATGTTTGAGTTATTTTACATCTTGTTTTTTTCTAGCACACGTATATGGTAGCTTGTTGTTATCATTTAAGTAAGTTAAGAAAAGATAAGATCACTGGCTATGCATGTGCCATGGCCAACTAGATTTTTCATTGTAAGTAGGTGTGTTGTTGAGTCTTATGTGTTCTTGCTATATACCACCATAACACCTTTAACATTGGTTATGTTGCCAAAAGCAAGCTGTTTCCAATAGTGCGTGGGTTTGTGTGGTGGTAAATAAAAAAACTCGCTTTATCACACCTCACTTTCTTCTTCTTCCACCCCTAAATCACAGGCATAACATCACCAGTGCTTGGACGAAGAAAGGGAACTTGTCGAATAGTGCCTTTATGTTCCCAACCACCCCATTTGGAGCCTGACTGCACTCTTCACAAAGGTGAATAGTTTTATGATTTTCCCTTGATGTGTGATTAAGAATTTGGTTTTTTTGATCTCGTGGATGAGTTGCCTATAGAAGAAGATTTGGGCATAATTGTGAAGAAGTTGATTGTTGGTTTAGTAGATCACATGCATCCTCAGGAAGACGGGAATTTCATGGGTTTAAGGACTCCTCTTTGTTCTCTACTTGCGTGCACTCCTGTAGCCTCCTTGTCGCTTGCTATAGATCCAAAAGGCATTGGTTTTGTACCCATTCAATTGTTTATGCAGTGTATTGCTACCCTCTAGTATAACCACACCATAGTCACGATGTACACTATCAGTGTGAGTCACATTCCACTTGCTTAGGTTCCTTTGTATCATGGCTTGATGGATGGATGCTTTGATTGAGAATTTCTTCAACTTGTCATTCCCATTGCGACACACAGACAACTTAAAGATCTACTACTTGACAAGTACTCTTTGTGAATGAGCTTTGCAATGGTTGCAGAGATTGAACTCCTATCTTTCCACCTTATAGGGAGTATAAGAAGAATATTTGAAAAAGTTTCTAGAAGATCTGCGTAGTCAAGGAGTGTAATTACTCTCCTTTCCTTCACTTATACACAACATTGTACAAGGTATGAATCCTACTCCTCAAAGTGCTTTAAGTATGTTTCAACAATGTTGCAGTGACATGCCAGACTTCCTAGCGATGCTGAATGTTTGAACCATGGATATCACACAATTGTAGACGTTACAACAACAGGTCACCCACATGCACGATATGGTCTAATATGTTTTGGTTCAAGTTGTACCCCTTGCATGATCTTGGCTACA
Organism: Picea engelmannii; assembly: GCA_009831015.1. Classification (NCBI taxonomy): domain Eukaryota; kingdom Viridiplantae; phylum Streptophyta; class Pinopsida; order Pinales; family Pinaceae; genus Picea; species Picea engelmannii. The sequence continues at coordinate 180,545 of ML805932.1, read as the reverse complement.
CAAGGTGGTACCCACACATGTCCACCATGATCTTTAGAACCTCCTAGGTCGCTAGATGACCCACTTACCTACCCTTATTCATTGCCACCAATTCTAGGTGTTTGCTTCCAAGACCTTTTTCGCCTCAACTTGCTGTGCCTGTGTTCCATCCTTTACATGTTTACTTCTACCACTTTCCACTTTAGTGCCAAGTAATACATGCCTCCCTTTGCCACCAACTTCATCTCATTACCTAATCGCGGTGTCAGATACATGATACATGTTACACCATCCATTGAACCTTTCAACACAATACTCATGATTGTGATGTGTTTCGATTGGACCATCTATGTCATATAATCTATAGTCACCAAGACCATGCCTATTGCTATGTCCTTGATGATGAAAGACATAAGAAAGATAATGCCAACTTTAGGGAAACGATTGTACTCAGGAAACCAAATTGACGTCACCTTGGTGCCATGTTAGGTGGACCCACTACTGACCTAGTGATGTTCCTTAAAGAGTTAATGCGTCTTGTGCTTGTGAGTTCTACTATTGACACTAGAATTAGGGTTGAATGGTGAAACGTTCATGTACAAATCTTCCACCTAGTCTCCAAAGATTTGATTGATAGGTTTGCAACTAACAACCAATGTTGGTGTACTCAGATGGGGTTGGATTCTATGCCATCAATGGCAAGAGGGGGTTTGATTTCTCCTCCTTGCACAACTACTAGAGGGATTTTGGTTGAATGAAGAAATCGGTGAAGAAAGCATTGTTGTTGCAACATCACAAANTGTTGGTGTACTCAGATGGGGTTGGATTCTATGCCATCAATGGCAAGAGGGGGTTTGATTTCTCCTCCTTGCACAACTACTAGAGGGATTTTGGTTGAATGAAGAAATCGGTGAAGAAAGCATTGTTGTTGCAACATCACAAACTAATGACTGGTATTGGATGATACTTAGACACTACCAATGTTGTCTTTGGATAGGGCATTAACTTGATTTTCACAAGTCTCAAAGCACACTTATACAAGTAGAGATATCAAGTTGGCTTTGCAACAACTCCAACACTCCATACACTGAACCCCCTTTGATGGCACAACAACCATTGTGTAGACACCTGGTGTACTATAAGATGGAATGGTATGATGCCCAAGGTTCAAGTAAGAAGAGAAGCCTAGATGATAATGTATTATAGACTCTGTTACCCCTCGTGCTGCATGGGGCTTGCACTTGTGATTTTCATCACAACAATTTTGACTTTTTGTCACAAGGATTGAGCTTGTAGGATTACATTGCTAGGTGTTTTGATGGATAGGGGCTGCATTTGTGTTTCGGCTTAGAGATGATGCTATCTTGTGGTGGATTTGGTGCTATGATGGTTGCTAGTAAGTGTGGGATGAGATGTTTTAGTGTGCTAATGGTGTCTAATTGACGACTTAGCATGTGCCTAATGGTCAAAACTCTTGATGATGTGATGCGCCCTCATTCTTTGGTAGTGTTGGAATGTTTGGGTTGTTTTGCCTTAGCAATTATTAAGCACTTAGTGCATTTCATGGAGTGGGAACCCATCAACTTAGGGTCTCCCTAAGTTTCAAGTGTTAGTAATTTGCTCCTTGGTATGATGGTTAATTTAAGTGTGCTTCTCCATGGTTTGATTATGATTAATCTTCATTAAGATGGAGCACCCTAACACTTTGGATTTTATATCATTGCATGGTCAAAGGGGCTACTTTGGAGAACTCCCTCATCATGAGACTTGTACTCTTGGGATTCATTCTTAATCTTGAATAGCGCTCCACATGAAGGGCTGACACATGGATTGAAGCATCTTTTTCTTGGTCAAAGTGTGGTTATCTCAAAGCTAACATTTTTCACACAAGGAGGACAAGTAGCGCATTACATGTGCCTATCTTGTTGGAGGTTGCTACATGTAACTAACCCCTCATGATTTTATTATTGTTTGACTTGTCTCATGGAGTTAGTTACTTGAGAACTCTATTATATTGTTTTCCTTGGAGATAAAGATGATTATTTTATTGTTTCTTCTAGGAGAGGAAAGTGGATCTCAACAACTCATTTCTACCTTTAGTGAGTGTTGGAGATATTACACACACCTAGGATATTTTTTCTTATTTTCCTATGTTTATTAGTCATTATTGAGGGTCTCCTATTTTTTAGGAACCTCTCCTACATTCTAGGAGAATATTCTCTTCAACTTAGAGCCAATTACACTTATATAGACTAGTGGAAGTCACTCATGCATGGAAACCTCGGTTTTATCACCAACAGTTGCATGTGCTTCTCTCACTTCCACACGTGTGACTCGGTTAACTAAAGACTACATGACTAGTTAATTAGGACTAGGTGGCAGTTAACTCCGGTAACTGCCTGTGTGTGTCCAGATCTCTCTAGACCACCGCTATGGCGCATTGGCTTCTCTTTCAATGCGTATTAGTTGAGCTATAGGTATATCATGTGTGAATTATCATTCATTATTTATGGTTAATACATTTTCTCATTCTTTTCTCTCCAATTTTTCTCTCGTCTTCTCTATTTTGCAAGTTGTGTTTGTTCTTTTGCTAGCTAGATCTTTTGTGCAGGTACTCACCACATTCTACATGGTATCAGAGCCAACAGGCTGCTCGAAAGAAGGCACACCAACACTTTTATTTGCAGGTATTGAAGATTGAAGAAAGCAAGAAAGATGGATTACTCACCGACAATTCCTGTTACACCTCACATTCTCTCCAAGACTAATGTGCCATAGATCCGTCAGCCATATCTCGAAATCCACGATATGGGTAGATCTGATTTTTGGTACAAAGATGTATTGCATAGGAATGGTCACGCTCGCCAAAAATCTCCAATACCCACATCGTAGTTTAGGAGATAAAGCTGTTTTATCAGATCTATAGCTGCCACAGATCCATCGATGATATCTCAAAATCCACGATCTGGGTTGATCTGATTTTTTGTAGAGAGACGCATTGCATAGGGATTCTCATGGTCACCAAAAATCTCCAATACCCACATCGTATTTTAGGAGATACAATTGTTTTATCAGATCTATAGTTGCATGCAATGGATCAACAGAACCTAAGATCGCTACTCCGACAGGCATATCTCATTGATATCATTCATTGGAATTTGGGAGAGAATCATTGTAATGGAGGACAAAGATGCAGTTATCTTGACCCTTCAGAGTCTGAATCTAAAAATTGTCAAAGAAGTTAGCAAACTTCGAGGTGAACAAGAGAAATCTGAGATTTGTCTTCAAAACATGTGTACCAATTTTTCTGGGGATTCTAGACTCGTTGGGAGTTTAATGGAGGAGCAACAAGCTCAAGTTGATACTTGGACCACCTGCATTAATGAGATGGAGCAGAAATTCACTCTTCTCAATGAGCATCTTTTGGTTGATTTAAAAGAGAAAGAAGATATTATTGCTTGTTTGCAGAAAGACCTACAACAATGTCTTGCTTCTAATACTGTTTTTGCTTTGCTGACCACTCCTGAGTTTCCTTCACCATCTTTTGAGTTGCACACTCGTGGTATTGGGTCAAAATTGATGCATAAGATGGGCTACACTGGTGGCGGCCTTGGTAAGAATGGACAGGGGATTGCACATCCCATTCAGCCTGTGATGAGACCAACAAAAGTCGGACTTGGTTTTGTTGGGACTTCATTGCCATTAGCAAGTTGTCTTGATATTTTAGCCCTTCGGACTCAATTTGTTTAATCACAAGAGTCCATCACATTAGATGACTCTTCTACTGTTGATTTGCAACAACCACCACCTACTCTTATTGATACAGCTTTGGAGCTTTCACATCCAGATTCGGCACCAACTTCAGCATCAAAGTTTTTAGCAACAACAAACTCTTCAACGTCAGCTTCAAGGTCTACATCCTCCACTTATTGACATCCTCAACATCATGATCAGAGACAACATTGTCTTCTTGTCAGGTATCCATAGCCTTTTGTCGTTTCCTCTTCTTTCAACTCAATGACAAAGAGGYGTATACGRCAACATCTTGGCAAGGTACCAACTCCAAGGATTGTTTYTGGTTGGCTTGATGATTGGTCATGGCAACATTTGAGCAACTGTTTGAGGACATCTTACAGATGTGTTTCATCCACGATACATTGGAACCATTCTCATTTCTCTTGACTCGACTGATTATGACGCCTTTTATAGTTCCATTCACCACTATTTTGATGACTTTTATGGTGTTTGCTTCTATGTTTTGGAAACATTGTGACTAGCCCGACCATCTTGGTGTAGGCTAGCGCCTTAATGTTTGGAGAGATCTGATTGTTGTCAACTAGTATCAACTACAACATTTCAACTTCAGCACACTCATTGAAGCAAATCATGATTTGTCATCATCAGATCATGCTTCATTGGCTTGTCCTCTTTTCTTGGTTTTGAAGACTGTCTACCTGCCACAAGGTGGATCTCACCTTTCTTTCTCTTCTTTTGATACATTGTACTTTGAGGGGGGGGTTTTCCCATGAGGTTTTCCCTCTTTTCCTCACTTTATTTTAGTGTTCACTAGTTGCATTGTTCATGGGTACCTAACATGGCCCTTGTTGTCGGGACCCATTCTTCATTACCCCATAGTAGTGTTCAAGGGGGGTGTTGGAGATATTACACACACCTATGATATTTTTTTTGATTTTCTTATGTTTATTAGGCATTATTGAGGGTCTCCTATCTTTTAGGAACCTCTCCTACATTCTAGGGAATATTCTCTTCAGTTTAGAGCCAATTACACTTAGTTACACTTAGTTAGACTAGTGGAAGTCACTCATGCATGACAACCTCGGTTTTATCACCAGTAGTTGCATGTGCTTCTTTCACTTCCACACGTGTGACTCAGTTAACTGAAGATTGCATGACTAGTTAACTAGGACTAGGTGTTAGTTAACTTCGGTAACTGCTTGTGTGTGTCCAGATCTCTCTAGACCACCACTATGGCGCATTGGCTTCTCTTTCAGTGCGCATTAGTTGAGCTATACAGAGTATATCATGTGTAAATTATCATTCATTATTTACGGTTAATACATTTTCTCATTCTTTTCTCTCCAATTTTTCTCTCATCTTCTCTATTTTGCAAGATGTGTTCGTTCTTCTGCTAGCTATATCTCTTGTGCAGGTACTCACCACATTCTATAGTGAGGAGTTTGTTGAGGAGGTTAGAAATGTAATATTTTATTGTATTCCCTGGACAACTAATGGATCTAGAAAAGCAATTACTTGTTTATTGTAAAAGGAGTTGAGCTCAAACTTATATAAGGGTTTGCTTTCTCCATTTGAGGGCATGATTGGATTTGGGGAGCTCTCCCCATTGAGCTTTTGTTGAAGATCTTGAAGGCAATGGAAGGCTAGAAGCTTTCTACCTTTGTGGTATATGTTCTTGGGGTTGATATTGCTGAATACTAATGTTGGAGGTCACTTGCATCAAGGATGTTTGAATGGTTGTAATTGTTGGAATTATTGTCATTGATGTCAAAGGATTGATGATGTCATTAATGTCATATTACGACATTACAAGACACAACATTTCCAAGATTGATTTATATATATAGGTCTACAAGTATATTAAAAAAGAGGTGCATGTGAAAAAGTAAAAAGTAAAATGATGGTTTCAAACCCATGGGGTTGGGTTATTTGCCCACGGTATTGAGAATTAATTATTTAATTAAGGGACATGTCCCTTCACGAAGGGTAATGAAAAAGTATAAAAAGAGAAAGCATTGAGAGAGTGTGTGAAAAATGGATTAGCAAAGATTGAATTGTGAAATCAGTTTTAGGTCATCTTGGCATTTTCGCGATAATTTTTTTTCTAGGACATTTCAGAGCCTGCAATTTGTAAGAGACCGAGGAGAGATCTTGGTGTACCTATGGTAAAAATTGTAGATGCTGGTTTGCTATACTTTCAGAGATATGTCCTGTGGAAGTTAGGGTTCTTGAATACTCTTGAAATGAGTTTCAAATAGGTGAGCTTGACACTTTCGCTATAACTTCTTTTTGGGATGTTTTAGACCTTGAGATTTTGCAGAGACATAGGAGATATCTTGGTGTACATGTGTTAAAAATCTTAGATGCTGGTTTGCTATACTTTCAGAGATATGCCCCGTGGAAGTTAGGGTTCTTGAATGCTCTTGAAAATTGAAATCAATTTCAAACATGTCAATTTGTCACTTTTGCTATAACTTATTTTATGGGATGTTTCAGACCTTGATGTTTTGCAAAGACAGAGGAGAGATCTTGGTGTACATGTGGTAAAAATATCAAATGTTGTTTCACTATACTTTCAGAGATATGCTCTGTGGAAGTTAGAGCTCTTGAATGCTCTTGAAATCAATTTCAAATAGGTTAGCTTGACACTTTTGCTATAACTTATTTTCTGGGATGTTTTAGACCTTGAGATTTTGTAGAGACAAAGGAGAGAGCTTGGTGCACATGTGGTAAAAATCTTAGATGCTGGATCGATATACTTTTTGAGATATGATCTGTGGAAGTTAGGGTTTCTGAATGGTCCTGAGATCAGTTTCAAACATGTCAGTTTGGCATTTTCACTAGAACTTCTTTTTTGGGACTTTTCAGACTGTGGAAATTTCAAAGAGTAGAGGAAACATACAAAAGTACCTCAAGTAAAAATCTTGGAATCAGATTTGCAAAATTGGATAAGTGGCATACTGTACAAGTTTGTTCTTGGGAAGAGGCCCAAAACATTAAGCTTTGGGAAAGTTTCCATTTGGAAATTCAAATTTTGGTCAGACCTGGACCTGGTAAAGGCGAAAGTAGTGAGTAGACCCGGTGAAGGCAGAAGCAATAAGTAGACTTAGTAAAGATAGAAGCAGCGAGCAGACTTGGTGAAGGCAGACATAACAAGCGGACTCTGTGAAGGTTGGTGCAACTCAAAGATTGGTGTCTCTTGCTAAGTTGGTGCTTAGCGGTGGGGATTGGTGTCTCCAGTGGATTGGTGTCTATGAAGATCCGTAAGAGATTGGTGTCTCTTGCTAAGTTGGTGCTCAACTGTGGGGATTGGTGTCTTCAGTAGATTGGTTTCTACAAAGATCTGAAAGAGATTGGTGTCTCTTGCTAAGTTGGTGCTCAACGGTGGGGATTGGTGTCTTTAGTAGATTGGTGCCTATGAAGATCTGTAAGAGTAGGTTGGTGACTACTGGGATTTGTACCAACGGGGATTGGTGTCTCCAGTAGGTTGGTGCCTACAAATAATTATAAAGAGAAGTTTCATGGTTTTCTCTTGAAAGGGTTTCCACGTAAACCTTGTGTTCCATGATGTGATTGTTTTCTTATGGTTGATGAATGTTTGAAAAAGTAAAAAATTGTCTTATACTGATTCACCCCCCCCTCTCAGTATAAGTGTGTGCTCAACAATAATGATCAACAATAATGATATGGGTAACATCTATTCCTAATTAAGAAGATAGTTTGCTTATTAAGAAGACTTTAATTGTGGCTCATTCCCCTATTATTCATCTTTGTGTCTATGGTTGATAATATAATGTAGCATCCTTTATCTTAATTCGAATTTGCTGCTATGTTTATTTTGTCCATTTGTAGACATACTTTCATACATGCATTGTTGGTTTTCCTCATCAAGAATTCCTTCAAGTAATTTTCTACATTGGTAGGTAGCAAGATAAATGGTTTCCTTTATTTGGGCTATGTTCACCTTCAATCTCATAGCTATTGCCCTTGGTAATCAATTCTTGACTCCACTTGCCCAATGGACTTCACACTATTCTTGATCCTCCCATCACTATTTTCGAACCTATTCTACAACACTTGTTTTGCTAAAGCCATTCTTCATTTCACCTTGAGCCCTTATTGCCTAAGCTTTAGCAATCCTACCTTAGGGAAGCCCCCCTTGAGGTGGAGAAGAGCCAACCTAAAGTGTGAAGAGGGTTGCTAACGTGACATTGGCCTCCCTCTTAATTGCTATAGGCTAGTACCAATATTTTGGACTTTAATCTAAAGGTACTAGTTTGTGAGGTAACAGACTCCACAATGCACTAGATTTGTGGCCAACAATAAGCCAATTCCATGCTTGGATATTCCTCTCAGCCTCCAACGACACTAACTAGTGGTTGTGAGAGATCTAGAAACACATTGACATTGGATTTGATAGATTTATATATGACTCATAACTCTACCTCCCCCTCT
>ML805932.1:108959-161914 GCA_009831015.1 Picea engelmannii | reverse complement strand
GCTGCCTCTAATTGACTGATATGCGCCTCTGATATGCTGCCTCTAAAGCACTGAAATGCGCCTCTGATATGCTGCCTCTACAGCACTGTTATGCACCTCAATATCTGTCTCTATATCACTGATATGCGCCTCTATTATGCTGCCTCTATATGCTGTTACTACATCACTGTTATGCGCCTCTATATGCTGCCTCTATATGCTGATATGCGCCTCTATTATGCTGCCTCTATATGCTGTTACTACAACACTGTTATGCGCCTTTATATGCTGCCTCTATATGCTGATATGCGCCTCTATTATGCTGCCTCTATATGCTGTTACTACAGCACTGTTATGAGCATTTATATGCTGCCTCTATATGCTGATGTGCGCTTCTATTATGCTGCCTCTGTATCACTGATATGCGCCTCTAATACGCTTCACCCTTAACCTGTATATGAACTGTGTAGAAGAGAGGGGTCGACCTCTGCTTATAAAGGAGTGAAGAGGAGAAGTAGATGGTTCGAATTAGGAACTTGTTTGCATGCTTAACATAACTCAGCTTCACACTTTAGTTCAAAAATAGAACTAGACTTGAGACTTCAGTTACAACTCACCCTTAACTTGGCATGCATGCGTACTAACTTAGCATGCACATGTCATGCATGCATGCAACATGCAACTAGACATGCATACATGCAACATGCAACATGCGACAACTTGACAACATTGTCTTTGACTTAGACATGCAACTTTGACTTCTACAACTTGACTCTTTACAAGGCAATTCGAATTTCTCTTCACGGTGGATAATGTTACACGTGCCAGCGCACTAGATCAATACATTTATATCATTTGCAATATTAGGAATTTGTTTGTTTCTAGCTCATAGGAATTTTATATTCAACCTAACTTTTGCTCATGGCTCACAAGGCTTGACTAGGCTCACAGAGGTTGTACGGCCCCCCTGACTTTTGCACTAGTCTGTTTATGCTCACAGAGGTTGTACGTTCCCCTGACTTTTGCACTAGACTATCTATGTTCACAGGGGTTGTACGTTCCCCCCGACTTTTGCATTACACTTACATAGCATCTCGTTCGTCGTGACTTTTGGTTTGACTCACAGAGGTTGTACGTCCCCCCTGGCTTTTGTCAATACCTCACAAGACTAGTTGATTCTCCAAATCTCCTTGGCTAGCCTCATGGTGGCCCATATGGCCTCTCATTGGAGAATGACTGTCGATGCTGCCAAATTTAACATTAGCCACATGTTTTGAAGAAATTATAATTTTTAGAAGCTAGCTTAGGACTACTTCAATTTTTTGTTGAGATACAGATGCCACTCTTGCACCGCAATGCCCACACCCCCCCTCATTCTCTTAGTTACAGAATCTAAAGGTTACACTATGTGCATTTGTGAATCAATGAAAACCAAGCTTGATAAATAGAGCTCTACACATCAGCTATGCAACTTTCGATCCAACGATATTTTGTTCAATTTGTAGCTCCTAGTTCAATAATATTCAATTTAGTGTTACAACTTCTAAGTTTCTAGCACAATTTTGTAGTTTAGTTTTTTAGTGCATCTTTGTAGCTTTAGCTTAGCTTCCAGCTCAATATGAAGTTTAGTGCAACAACATAGTCCTCCATAATGCTACAACAGATCCCTACACTAGAGCTAGATAGTGTTGATTCCATGTCTTAGGATGAATCAAATGTTTAGGGTTGGATATTGTTGAGCTTGGATAAGGCTCTTGGGCATCAAGCCTCGAGCATCCTTGTTATATGCATGTAATTGACTATATCATGTAAATGTGTCAACTTGTGGATTAATTTTCACTATATCACACTTGCACATGTTGACATGTAAAAGTGTTTATTGTAAAATAATGCAATTTTGATAGTAGCACTCTGGTCAGGTGATAAGGCAATTTCGAAATCATAATCTCTCAAAACCTTTAGCCACCTTCATTGTTGAGTGTTTAACTGTGGTCAGGTGAACAAATGCTTTAGGTTGTCAGTTCAAATTTTTTGCCACTTAGGTAATGCTCACCACTTCTTCAAGGCATGAACCATCACAACTAACTCTAGAGTGTGCATCGTATAGTTGAATCAATGGCCCTTCAACTTATGTGATTCATAGCATGTAATGTGTACTTGTTGGGTTAGAACACCTCTAATTTCCTCACTACATGCATTTGTAGATCTTGAATGCTTGATTAGTGTCTAGCAACTTGAGGATAGGTGTAGAGGTTAATAATGTCTTCCACATTTGAAATCTCCTTTCACTCTTCTGTCTATGCAAACTTCCTTTCCTTTGCAAGGAAGTGATTGTGTTTGTAATTTTGGAGAAATCTTACCCAAATCTCCAATAATATTTGACAAGCCCCATGAACTTGCGGTCTTCTGATATATTTTTCAAGGCTGGCCATGTAGGTATGTCTTGGATCTTCGAAGAATCTACAAGAATTCTATCCTCCGAAATTATATGCCGAAGATGCTACAGTTGCGTTTAGACGAATTTGCTCGCGCTTAGTTTAGCATACATCTTGTTTTCTTGCAATAGTTGTATAATAAGTCATAAATATTCCACATACTCTTCCTCGGGCTTAGCGTATATTGGTATGCCATCGAAGAAAACAAGTATGAATTTATTGAGGGACTTACTGGAAGAATTGTTCATCAGGGATACGCAAGTTTTAGGTGCATTCTTGAGTTCAAACCACAATAAATTTGTAATGTTTGTTAGTGTTGTAAACATCAACATCAACGGTTGTTGAGGGTTTGGACATTAGCGAAAAATCAGTGAACCACGATAAGCATTAAAAAATACAAAATAAATTCCTTTTTTTAATTTTTAATGTTATTTTTTATATAAACCAACCACATTAAATAATCACATTGCCACATAAATGTGAAAAAAACACATATATACAAAATGTACAAGTCTAAGATACCAAATGATCTTGTGTGGATGGCGACATAGGGGAGGGAGGCATTCTGGAATCACATTGATTAGATTCCTACTTCTAGAATTGTCATCACAGAAAGCATATCACGTGTCTTCAAATTGACAGTAAAAAAGGAGAATCTTTCCAAACAAATCAATATGATTTTAAACTTTTATCTCATACCATGTTCGTAGATATAAGTAGATCCCCATTTGAAATCTGCTCCTTTTATTTCCAAAGATTCTCAAGTTCCGTGATTTCCTCATCTAAAATGCCATGAAATTCTAGCCACCCTCATTGATCCTTAGATTGGATACGAGATGAAGATTTTCATGGACCTCGAATTTTTTCTTCCATTGAATGTCTAGAGAGGATAGGAACTAAGGGTTTATCAATTTCAATTACTCCACTTGCAGTGAGACATTAAAACCTTTCTTTACTGTTATTCCACTAGTTCGTTCTTTGTGGACTCATCGAGGGTTTATTGATTTCAATTGCTTGGCTCGCAGAGAGACGCTAAAACATTTCTTTAATGTTATTCTCCATTGGTTGATTCTTTGTATACTCCACTCTAGTTGTTAAAGTGGAGTCCATAAAGAATGAATTATTGGAGAATAACATTAAAGGTTTTAGCATCTCTCTGCGAACCAATCAATTGGAATGAATAAACCCTTAGTGAGTCCACAAAGAAGGAATTAGTGGAGATTAACATTAAAGAAGGTTTCAATGTCTCTCTGCAAGCGAAGCAATTGATGTTAGATTATGTAGCTCACGTAGGTACTTCCACGCTAGGGGTGTCTAGTAGTGTGAAAGGGGCCCAACTTATGCCTATACAACACTATATTGGTGGAGACCACTCAAGTCAACATGAGATTAAGTCATAGTCGTTGGATGTGACTTAAGTGATCTCAATGCTTGATTAAGTCCCCCCCACTAGATCAAGATCTTGATAAGAAGATCCAAGGGCCAGGATTGCATGAGAGGAAAGGCTAGGGTTACAAATAACCTAGAAGGCCTCATTCCATAATCATCTCTCAAGTGAAGGCAACCGACTAAGATAGAGAGGTGCCTCTAAGGAGATCTGAAAACAGGGTTAAGTCGAACCAGTAGTAGAGGGTTGAGCAGGATCGAGGAGATAAGAAAAGGAGGGCCGAGTAGGGTCAATGACTAGACCAAGTCGGGTCTAGCAAAGCAAAACAAGGAGGCTAAGCAGTGGAAAGGCGGTCGAGCTAGGGCCACCTGCAAGTAAAGCCAACAAAATTCCTAGGAAAAGGAGTCCGTATGAGTGGTACGGATACTGTACGGGTCGTACGGATCACTAGCTGAGAAAGCAAATCATACCAGGTCTGAGAATAGAAGAGACGTTCTGTTTATCAGTGTTTTTGCTGAAGATTAAGGTAAAATCCAACTATATTGTAGTCACATTTTTGCTGTACGATCGCCTTGAGTGAAATCCGTGAATGTACAGACCCATACAGGTGGTACGGTTTGGGCGAAATACATCTATGTATGCATAGACTTGTGATAAATAAATTGTGTTTTAAGTGGTGTTGTTTCCAGAATTTGTTTCTCATGTATAGTTTCTTTTGTGTGGCTGTCCCAAATATCATTAATGCAATGGCTATAACTTAGATATGATAATTAAGTTTATAAGCTATTCTCTTCAATTGAAATTGATAAACCCTTAGTTCATATCCTTGCTAGACGTTCAACGGTAGAGAAAAATGTTGAGGCTCCTCAAGGTCTTCTCCACATCTTTCCAAAGATTTTTGAAAACCAAGGATGGCTTGAATTTCAATGGCATATTAGAAAAGAAAAACTTAGACCCCTTAGATCGTATATCAAATGGTAAACCCATGATTCTTGTTTTGTCTTTCTTTTTGACAAATAATATTGGTGCTTTATTGAAATATTTCCTTTGACGAGTAGTGCTTGGATTTTCATCTCTAGTTGAAGAAGTTCAAGTGCACTTTTCCAATAAAATGCCTTTCAAATTTGTTCCAGTTATGGAGCAAGTTTTTTGGCGAAGTCAATTTAGCTTCATGGGGGTAGTTTTGGTAATACTTCTAAGAATACACTTGGAAACTCTTGCGAAATTGGGTAGCAATTAATTTCGGTCCTTTATCCGTTGCATGATTGACTACACGGGTTGAAAATAATCAACAACCTTTTTCCCGACATCTTCTCACTGTGTTCTTGATATTTTTCTCAATGATTTCATTTTGGGAATTCCTTGGACTAGTTGGAAGTTTCTTTCATCATCCATGCAAACAAAGTTCTTATGATAGCAATCCATTGAAGCTTTATGGGTTTCTAACCATTCCAACCCAATTAAGGCATCACAAGATCCTAATGGCAAGGCATCTTTGTAGCCAATCCATTCATTTCTAATAGACATCTTTTAATGTTTCTTGGACCTATCTCCTAGTTTTAGTGGCTAATTGTGCTAACCTTATGTAGTTTTTCCTTTAACTTGCTATTTACTGTTGAGATTTGGCTACCTTGGAAAGTGGTCCCTTTGTGTTTGTGAGTCTCTAAACACAAAGGGGGAGGACCTATCTCCTAGTTTTAGTGGCTAATTGTGCTAACCTTATGTAGTTTTTCCTTTAACTTGCTATTTACTGTTGAGATTTGGGTACCTTGGAAAGTGGTCCCTTTGTGTTTGTGAGTCTCTAAACACAAAGGGGGACTATTACCCTTGTACTTTACCTTTATGTTCTAATTTCACTTTGACTTAGGAGATTTAAGTCAAAAGTGAAATATGTCACTTAAGTCATAAAGTGACATTTAATTCACTTTGTGGGTGAATTAAAAGACAYGAGGCAAACTAAGGAAACTTAACAAAGTGGTTTTTCTAAGTGATATTTTTGGGATTAAATTTCACCCATTGATTAGACATGGCTAGATTGAATCTAGGCCATTGGTCTTTTAGGTTTGGCCAAGGAGAGGCTAAAGGAGGGAAAGGGTAAGGAAGAGGCTCACTTGCTACTTGAGAGAGTTGAGTGAGGAGAGGAGGAACAAAAAAAGACTTGGGCACATTTCTTGAGGAGAGGAGGGCACATGAGGTTAAGGGTTTGAGGAGAAGCCATGGTGAGGGTGTTAGCTTGCATGGAGAGTCTATCATGGAGGTTGGGCACCAGCTTGAAGCTAGGTGCATTCTAGAGCAAGGGGGTGCACAAGCTTGTGGAGGGGTGCATCCAAAGGGAGGAGGTGTATCAAGCTTGGAAGAGGGCACATACTTGTGGAGTAGACTCATTTACTTGGAGAGGGCACACTCTATTGCATGGAGGGCGCAAGGGTAAGTGAGAGCGCATACTTGTGTGGATTTTTTGCTATAGGAGGGGTGCACTAGAGCTTAGTGCGCACTAAGCCAAGGAGGGAGGCACTCTTGTGTAGAGGGTGCAAGACCAAGGGCTAAGGCAAAGACAAAGGGCAAGGTTCAAGTCAAAGGCAAAGGCAAAGGCAAGAGGCAAGGAAGAGGGCTAAAGGCTTAGCAAGAGAAGAAGGGCACACCAAGGCAAAGGGCGCCTTACTTCAAGGGGCTAGCAGACACATCTTCAAGGGACTCCAAAGCATCCAATTGTGGTTGCTATTGTACCAGGTTCACATGTATATGTTTTCCTTCTTGTAACTTTTGCTTTGAGATCTTCTATATTCATCTATCTCCAAACTGGTTTTCCCGGGGGGGTTTTATCCAGGGTCATGTTGACCAAAAATACTTGTGTCCAAATTTCATGCATGCTTAGAGTTTAGATCGACAATAGGAGCTTGTTAAGATCCTAGAGGAGTGCTATATGTTTTGAGGTTTGCATGTACTAACATTGGGTTACTAAAATTACTTGCAAGGGCACCTTAAAAGAGCATATATCCATCAGTTTGAGGGCAGATTTCTTGTCAGATTTGAGCAGACCTGTTTGCTGTCCTAAAACAACAGCAAGGACAGATTTGGTTGACTAAACTTAGAGCCCGACAAGAGGTCAAAGACAGGCCTGTTGGGCAGCCCTCATAGTTCCTCAAAATTGTACATTTACCACTATTCTAGGTGATACAAAGTTATGACTAGCTCCAAGCTCTATCAGAAGTGAATGACTAGCTCCAAGCTCTAGCAGACATCACAAGATCCTAATGGCAAGCCATATTAGTAGCCAACCCATTCATTTCTAGCAGACATCTTTTATGGTTTCTTGGACCTATCTCTTAGTTTATTGGCTAATTGTACTAACTATAGACTCTTATGCAGTTTTTCCTTTAACTTGTTATTTACCACATTCTAGGTGATACAATGTTATGACTAGCTCCATGCTCTATTAGAATTGAAATGGGTCAATTTGCTATCTCACCTCGCACTTAAATTATAGCTGATTGGTGATCCGCTTGAAAATCTGCTAAAGCACATATATTCATCCAACATTTTCTACAAATAGAGAACCTTGCACATTGTTAAGCATTCATGTATGATTCATCCTTTTTAAACAATCTTTGGCAGAATGTCATCTTTGCAGTTGTAGTAGATCACAATTTCTAGCTTAGTGTTGCTTTGTGGGTTCTTGCTCAATGATGATGACCACTGTCCTTGTTGGTATTGTTTGAAGGATGACTTGTAATCCTTTCGGGTCTCTTCTCTCGCTCTTCTACTTGTCTCTTGTCTTTCTATTTCTTTTGAAGCTCTTGTCTGTCATGGTGTTGTTCTTCGCAATGTTATGCCTTTTGAACTGCTTTTGCTAAGCTTTTTAGTGGCATCATTTGGATTGACTAGTGTAGGAGGGCTTCTATTTATTGAGAAATCAATTTAGCTTAAGTTTTTCGTCTTGGATATAAGTGATGTACTTTAGTAGCTCCTTAAACATTTATTCATACTCATCTACAAACATTGCCCTTGCTTTAGATTGTGGAATTCGTTAATCTTTTTCTCATAGTAGTCTTATGACATGTATCTTTTTGCATAAGGTCTTTTGGGAACTTCTCCCATTTCGACCTTTTCTCCTTAATCTTTTTGACCTTCTTGTGATGGCACCACAAAGATGCTTCTCCAGGAAGGCTATAAATGGTGACTGCTATAGATGTCGTGAAGTTTGAAGTGTTTCATTCCAAACAACAAATGCTCTACTTCTGAGCCTATCTTAATTTCCCCATCAAAAACAATTACTTTGGTTTTTCTAGACACCCTTTCTAAATATACTTGATATGATGTCTTTGCTCCATGCTCATCTCCGAAAGATCCCATATTGGAATTGGATGATGAGTGTCTCAGAGGTTTGGGAAAAAAACTAACCCTTTCCATCGTTTGCTTGATTCAAAGCTTTAGCCATGGCATAGTTGCTTCTAGATTCTTGACACACTTTGAAAGATATTGTTGGGTTGGATTTGTGCATAGGGTTCGTGGTTGTGTGTGGGATTGATGTGCTTGGTGGATGCTTGGAAAGAGGTTGATGTGCTTGATGGAGGCTTGGCAAGAGGTTGATGTGTTTAGTGGGTGCTCGATAGTTGATGCATGACATATTATTTGTAGTTCTCAATAGACGGTGCATGGTTCTTGTTAGCGTTCTGGATATGTTCTTAGTTTTGTTATTTGGACTTCGTCACCATGAAATTTGATGGAATCATGATGTATTTACACCAATGATTACTTCTCATTGTCTCCACCAACAATTTGGGGGTCACATGATCTTGTTGTAACAAAAATTCTTCATGTCTATTTCAAGCTCTTTCTCTCTCTTTTAAGAGTTTAGATTGTGGAATTTGTTAATCTTTTTCTCATACTAGTGTTATGACATGTACTTCTGCATAAGTCCTTTGGGAAGTTTTCCCATTTTTGCCTTTTCTCCTTATCTTTTTGACCTTCTTGTGATGCTTCCACCACAAAGATGCTTTTCAGATAGATTATAGATGACGATCTTGGTCTTCATATTGCTATAGATGTCATAGAGTTTGAAGTATTTCATTCCAAGTAACTAATGTTCAATTTCTTTGCCTATCTTAATTTCCCCATAAAAAACAATTGTTTTGGTTTTTTGAGACTCCCTTTCTAGATCTACTTGATACGATAGCTTTTCCCTGTGTTCATCTCCAAAAGAAGATCCCATATAAAAAATGGATTATGAGTTGGTCTTTGAGGTTCAGAAAGACAAAGTATCCCTTTCCATTCCACCCTTTGCTTGATTTAGATCTTTGGCTATGGCATAGTTGCTTCTGTATTCTTGACACACTTAAGAAGATATTGTTGGGTTGGAATTGTGCACAAGGTTCGTGGTTATGCGTGGGATTGATGTGCCTAGTGGGTGCTTGGCAAGAGGTTGATGAGCTTGATGGACACATTGCAAGAGGTTGATGCATTGAATGGGTGCTTGGCAGGTAATGCATGCCATATGTTTATTGTTCTTAATAGTGTACTTAGTTTGTGCTTGAGATAGATGGTATGTGGTTCTTCTTGGCGTCGTGGATGTGTTCCTGGTCTTGTTATGTGGACTTGGTCACTATTACCTTGAATTGACTCATGATGTAGTTACACTAGTGATTGTGGATCCTCTTCTAAGTTGTGGATTTAGTTATGTATTATGATTAGGTTTATCATGTATTAAGCTTATTGTATGTCACGTAGGATGAGGGTATATTTATGGAGTGGAATATGTCTCCTTAAAGGAGACACGATTAGATGTCATTGGTTGTATTTCTCCCCTTCAATTGCATGTGGGATATAGTAGACCCTTCTAGAGATGGCTTGGCATATATAAGGGAGAATTAGACTTTATGTCATTCATTATCATCATTCATTGTACTTTTGTATGAGAGCAACACATGGTCTAAGCTTGTGATTTGAGAGGGTTTTGTTCCCTTTTCCTTCCATTGGCAAGGGAGGCATTGTACATAGGTTTATGATTTATGATTAACAATATGAGATCCATATGCTCTACTTTATGTGCCTCCTTTCCTCGGACCCTCCCCCTGCACACTTGGATGAAAGTCTTTCTTCACCCAATCAATGAGATCTCCTATCTCACTATGTGTGTGTCTCCTCCTCTCACTTAGGTTGCCTTTTATAATCTTGAGTTTACCCTAAATCCAAAACCTTAGATCTCCAAAGTGATCAATGGTTGAGATTAGATATCACCATCCCTTTAGATCTAATGGCTAGGATTTAATTTAACTCACTAATGCCAAATACTTAGGCATTTGACTTAAATTAAACTCCATTAATTACAAAATTACATTCACTTTAATAATCAATTTGTTAAAGTGAATCTCCTAAGTCTTGTGAGGCATTAAGGACGACTTCCACATGTTAGACACAAAACCGATGTGGAAGTACTTGTTCGATGCTACAAACATCAACACTCCCTTTTAGCGAGGAAGGTACTTCTCGAAGAGCCACCTGGAATTGGTTCTTCCTCCAACCCTGACACATTGTCGCACACATCATCTTGCACACTGGCATCCCTCCAACCCTGCTTGTCAGTTGCTCCTTGAACACTGGAAGTCACGGAATCGCTGATGCTAGATATCAGTGCTATGAAGTTTGGAAACTTGGTCAAAAGCCTTCTCTCCCTGTCTATACTCCTAGGAGCCTCCTCCTACTCCTGAGCATCCATCAATGTCATCTCATACCAACTAGGTCTCTTGACAGAATTGGAAGGGGCTAAATCCCTCTTCCCATCTGAAGGCCGACTCCCCACACTGGAAGTCTTTGAACTTCGCTCATCCTTCGACCACTCACCCTTCAGAGCCTCTTACTTCTCGTCCTCTGCCACTGACATCGATCCATGATCCAAGATCCCCTTGGATCCTCTTACAAGCTGTCCCTGCAACTTGTATACCCTGCCCTCTCTGACCCCAATGTTGATTGTTGTGTCATGGCTAGCTACCTTTGAATGCATGAACACTTGTCTGTTCTGGAACAAGACTGCATAACCCTTATCCTCCAGAGATAAGTCTGAGAACAAATTCCTCCTCAACTCTGGGACATACAATACATTTGCCACCTCAAGAGAACCTCTTGACTCCAGCTAGAACCTGATTGTCCCAACTTCCTCTACACCACACTTGGCATGAGTGCCAAGCTCCACATGTAGATCTGAGTCCGTCTCTGACCAACTGGTGAACAACTCATGTGTCCTCGTCATGTGAAGAGAAGCCCCACTATCCATGAACCAAGCATTACCAGAATCTGTGCCAGAAAGACAAGAGACTAACGAGAACTCCTTCTCGAACTTCTTAGAAAACTCCTTGACTTGAGTTTCTGTAGATGCTGCTACCTGCTGGAGACTTACTCTTCCCCTTCTTGTTCGAACACTGTGAAGCATAGTGGCCACTCTTGTGGCACACAACATTTCACTTTGCTCAGATCCTTCTTCTTTCCAGCCTGTGGAGATGATTCTCCACTTGTATTCCCCATGCTCCTCCTTTCTTAATTAGCAAGGGCCATATTCTCATCATCACCAACTTGTTGGCTTGTTGGCCTGCTAGAGATTCCTCCCGAATCTCCTCCTGGATAAAATTATCCCATAGCCTGTCAAAATCGAGAAGTTTCTCTCCTGCAATAATGCCCTTGATGAATGGGGCCCATGGCCTAGAAAATCTATTTAGGGTTGCCCTCACCAACTCCTCATTTGACATGTTGATGTTTTAGTAGCATCGAACAAGGACTTCCACGTCGGTTTGTGTCTAACACGTGGGAGTCGTCCTTAATGCCTCTCAGAACTTAGGAGATTCACTTTAATAAAGTGATTATTAAAGTGAATGTACTTTTGTAACTAATGTGAGTTTAATTTAATTAAATGCCGAAGTATTTGGCATAAGTGAATTAAATTAAATCCTAGCCATTAGATCTAAAGTGAATGTGAGATTTAATCTCAACCTTTGATCACTTTGGAGATCTAGGGTTTTGGATTTAGGGTAAACTCAAGGTTATAAAAGGCAGCCTATGTGAGAGGATGAGACACACACAGAGTGAGAGAGTGAGATCTCATTGATTGGGTGAAGAAGGACTTTCATCCAAGTGTGTAGGGCGGGGTTCGAGGAAATGAGCGAAGGGGCAACAATGGAGATAACAACCAACCAACAAGATCGAAGGACTGATCTTGAGGTTTGTAAGGCTTGGCTATTTGTTGTTTTGTATTATTCCTCACGTGGACCATTATCCCAGGACGAGAGCCCATTTTAATAATAATAAACATCTCACAGTACAGGTTTTCCCTTCGGGGTTTTTCCAAGGGTATTTTACCTAGAAATTACGTGTGTACTTTGTGTATGGTTTCCTTATTATTGCTTCCGTTGTAATGTTTGGTTAATAACTCAACTGTGCTTTTATTCAATAGACATAATCTGTTTGGAATTAATTGTTGGGTAATGGGTTAAGGGAATTTAACATGACATGACTTCCTTGATAATTGCCAATTGATCACGGACTTGCGTGATCTTGGTGAGATAACTGGTCATTGTATCTAATTTGATCATCTTGGTGTTTTTGAGCTTCTCCTTCAACACCATCTTCCTGTTTGTATTGTTGCTCTGAAAAAGTCTTGTCAGAGCTACAAACATCTCCTTGGCTAACTTCTTCTCAGATATGTGAGGGATCAAATGGTCCTTCACCGCATCCAAGATGATCCTCCTAGCTTTCATGTCCTTCAACTCATGGGCGGCCAGGTCCTTTGGATCTGTCGGTGAGTTCACTTTTGTGTTAGCAAACTCCCACAACCTGTTCTCCATGAGAACCAATGTTACCCTTGCCTTCCAAGGCACGAAGTTTGATGCACCATCTAGCCTGTCCTCAAACCTCAAACTTGCTGCGGCCATCTCCAAATCAGAAATATTACTGGGAACACAAAACGATGAAAATGTTTGCCTAGTCCTTTAGGCATGAAAACTGAATAATTTATGGCTGGGTCCTTTGGATTTGTCAATGGGGTCATTTTTGGGGTCATCTGTCTGCTAGTGGCTCGCCGCGCCCTCATCCTGGTTGACGATTGCCTTTATGGCCCGCTGCGCCCATGTCTTGGCTGACATCTACCTTTACGGCTTTGCACGCCTGACCAACACCTGCCTACCCGCACCTGCAATGTCCACCTCTATCACCTCTACTGCCTCAGCCTTCAGCGACTATTACTCACGAGCTCGCGCCCCTTTCTACAACAGCCGACGACTCCCTCTCTCAGCACTCGCGGACTGTCTCCCATAATTCCACGTTGATCCTCTCCTGGCTACTGTTCGTGCGACTCCTTCTGTGCGGCTCTAATCTATAGCGTATGGTGGCTATACAACGATTGCTGTACAATTGGTTGTACGATTGGCGTACAACAATTGTACGACCCGTACAACGGTCGTATGCTGTACCTGGTTCCTTATTTAAAGATCACGCTTTGATACCATGTTAATTTTTCCTTAACCCAACACTCGACATTTAATTCCAAATAAATTACTTTTCTTAATCTATTGAATAAAAGCATAACTGAGTTTTTTACGAAACATTACAGTGGGAGCATAATAGGAAACCAAACACATTGCACATGTAATTTTCTGGGTAAAAACCCCTGGAAAAACCCCCAAGGAAAAACTAGTGCCTTGTTGATTTTATTAGATAAAATCTGGGTTGCTGTCCTAGGATAATGGCCCACCTGAGGAAAATACAAATCAACAAAATAGCCTAGCTTATCACACCTGGTTGCTACTTCTTTGCTTCCCCTTGCTCCTTTCCTTGGACCTTGCCCCTGCACACTTGGATGAAAGTCCTTCACCCAATCAATGAGATCTCCTATCTCACTCTGTGTGTCTCCTCCTCTCACTTAGGCTGCCTTGTATAATCTCGAGTTTACCCTAAATCCAAAACCCTAGATCTCCAAAGTGATCAATGGACGAGATTAGATCTCACCATCACTTTAGCTTTGTACCCTATGGAGCTACAATGCTGCTTAGAGGTACCTCTTCAAAAGATCTGCTCATGCTTATTTCTAGGCCTTCTTTGAAGCAATCCATGTAGATGTTTCTTTTCTGCTTGGTAGTTGGATTTTGTTGGAGGTAGGGAAAGATTGGGTGGCACCAACTCCACCTTTTCTACTTGATAGATCCCTAGGTGTTGTAGGTTCAAGTGTGTAAGATCCCCTTCCATATGACCAAAGAATTGGAGGACTTAGTAGCCTAGTTGTTCCCCCTAGGCTATAGTCTCGCCAAAAAGGGGACTAATGTGGCCAAAATATGTTATTGAGGATACTAAAGTCAAATTATTAAAGTAACATTTGCTAATAAGGAAATATAAGTTAATTGGCTAAGTGGAGAAAAAGACTTTAGAAAACCAATTAATAATTTAAGTGAGAATTAGAATGCTGGAGTATAAAAGAGGATGAGGGCGCCTCACTTCCTCATTCTTGATCATTTCTACTTGCAACTTTGAGCTCTGACAACTTGAGTGTTTTGAGGGTTTTGACTAGACAAACCCTAGAGATCAACACAGAGGTGAAAGATCCCTCCTTTTCTGGTCCAAGCTTGGCCAAGGTGGTGAAAGATTCCACCCTCACCATTCTATTCAGATCAGATCATTCTCAGCTATCATTTGTAAAGAGGGGTGCACCATTGGAGGGTTTTCTGCAGGAAGGGCACACTGTTCAACCTTGAGGAGTTCGATTTGGCCTTTTGGTGGTTGGATCTGGAAGAGATCTTTACTTGGGAACATTTGCCATCCCTGAAGCGACCTTTCTTGGCATTCTTGGGGGTTTTCATCCTCCATAATTAATTATTATCAGAGCTGGGCGAATTTACTGAAGGAGGGTGCACTTGGGCTTAGAGATCCATTGATTTGGGGTCAGATTTGGCATCTACAGAAACGGAAACTCATCATATGAGTCAGCCATCCTCTTATCTACAGAATAACAGCCATTTTATGAAGTTTTGGAGCCAGATCTAAGCCATGCGAATTTATATGGTGCGGTACAGCCAGTGAGGGCGCAACTCAGCCAAAGGATCCAGTGTTTTGGAGGAAGGGAAAGAGATTGATCTTGTAGATCTTCTGCATGCAGCTAGTGGAGGCTCTGGGAAACCGATATCTCTCTCTCTATTGTATCTTGGAAGTGCTATCAGCCACATCTTCCATTTTCCTATATATATTTCCAGATCCGCTCTTCTCTTGTATCGAGGTCAGCTACATATTAAATAAATAAAGATCTGAGTTTGTGGCTATTCTTGTTATTGTTTCTTTTTGCTTCATTGTTGCTCAAGTCCATGTCCATTATTGCAAAACTATTTGTGCTATAAACTCAACAACAAACCACAACATAAGCTCAATAAAGCTACAGGCGCAATTGTTTGACAAAACCCCTCAACCAGAAAACCATAAACCAAAAGATTCCACTCACATTCCCTTGGGGATCTTACAAAGTGCCCTTCTCAAGGTTACATAGAACCCTCATTCAGACTAGTGCACTTATTTTGCTTAGGGGACTCACATCTAGCTCGCTGATTTGCTGTGTGCTGGTCGAAAGAAGAATAGTTGTGCCCTTCTACTCAAAATGCTTTTCCCCATCTTGACTTTGAGCTATTAGACTATCTTGTGGAGTAGTTTAATTAAGAGCAACTCTCGATCCTCTTGTTTTGCTCTGGCTTTGTCTAAGTAGATCTTTGACCCGTTTACTTTCCAACTGCCACTACTAAAGGCATTGGCTCTTTGTAAAGTTTTTT
Source organism: Picea engelmannii (assembly GCA_009831015.1). Classification (NCBI taxonomy): domain Eukaryota; kingdom Viridiplantae; phylum Streptophyta; class Pinopsida; order Pinales; family Pinaceae; genus Picea; species Picea engelmannii. The sequence continues at coordinate 146,324 of ML805932.1, read as the reverse complement.
TCATCGTATGGATGAGTCGCTTGTTGATGATCTTAGTTATTGGTATCTAGTCCCCGTTGATGGATTGATCAGTACTTTGACCATAAAGTCTCATATAATTGGTTCTTTAACCATAGAGTAAGGCTAGGTGCTTTCAGTGACTTAGTGTCAATTGGCATTTCCCCCTTGTGTTGGAGATTAGGGTGTCAAAAACTTATTGTTGGCATTTCTTGAGGAATTGCCATTATGAAATTGTCGATCTTGTTTGATCCAAACCAAACCTTTTGAAAACTCTCCTTTACTTCTGAAGCTTTCTTCGTTTACCTTCTAATGGTCAATGTTTTTCTTACTATTGGGTCAAGATTCTATTGTCTTACCCTAAAGACCATTCACAAGCAATCTAGAGCACAATAAAACAACACAACACGCTTATACCAAATAAAGACAACAAATTCATGGAATCTGAAATACTTATCTTTGTGGTCTTCATTTTGTAGAACCTTGGTGGTACTCAAGGAGTACCTATGACTATTGGTAGGCGTGCTTACAATATGGATAAGGGTAGGTGTGTACTTGCCCACCAGGTCAGATTCCATGAAACCCCGTTTACTCTTTCAACATCTGCGAGTGATTAGATTTGCCCACTTTTCAAAAACATAATCTAAGGCCTTGCCCAAAGTGGATAAAAACAATGGAAAGCAGTATTTCTAGTAGCTTACACATCCCACATAAATGGAGCCTTGGCCTCGAGTTCTCATTATAGATTGAATGTCAATTTTGTACATGGCAAAAAATTGTCAAAATTGTCGGAGTCAGGGCATTACAACCAATGGAGTTGCCAGTCTTTGCAATCTTGGATTTAACATTGTCTCTTAATGTCTGAGTAAGAATAGTTTGGTTTTCTACCAACAAAAGTTCGATGGTGAGAATACCTGAGTTTAGCCAAGTTTTGTGATTTATCAGAGTTTATCTGAGATTTTTGGAGCTTATTAAGAGTTAATCTGAGTACTATAGAATCTAGCTGAGTTCAACTGATTTTTGACCACTTTGAGCAAGTCGAGAAAAGACTTAGTCTAGTGACTTGCTGTGATGGCAAGCGTGTCGCCGTGTTGACCGAGTGAGTTTTATGATTACTTGTGAAGTCTTCTTACTATGCTTTTTGAGGCAGGTATAAAAGATTGTATATTAGTTATTGAATAGAATCCATCAGTCTTGACAACCTCTAGATCTCATCTGGTCAAATAATAAATTTTGAAATGGGTTTTTGGTGCAATCATTTGAACCCAATATTAGTACTTAAACTTATTAAGTTAAAAGTTCTGAATTGAATAATGGAAATAATAAACAAAGAAGATGAAAAGAGATCGGAAGAATGAAGCATATCCTTATTTAAATTAAACGATTAATGAAGAATTTAATATTTTTTTCTTTATTTTTTGGTTTTTCCCTGGAGACCTCAGTATATCTATATAGTTTTTACTCTCATTATTAACAGATGTGGCAGGAATAGAAGGTTCTAGTTTTGTTTGAAGTATGGCTGTGAATGATCTTGTTCTTGTAAGCATTTTCATCTGTGAATGTATGAAGCTAAGGGTTACAAGACAAAGCACACATATGGAAATTTGTTCGCCATTTGACTTTATTTAGGTATCGATATCTATGCTTGTTTTTCCCTATTTCTGACTGGTTCCCTCTGGTACCTCACTAAAATGAATCTTTTGGAGACCAAAGATTTGTACATTAACTTTATTGTTCCAATAACAGAGAAACATCTGGAGTCGGTCTTAAATCCTATGAATGTGTGATTTGGTCTCTTTGTTCTATATAATTTTGACATGCTTTAAGGAAAGTATATCTTGTCTGTATAACATCAAACAAGATGTGTGTTCTTCAAGCTGGCATGCTAGCTGTGGAACATGTCGGGGTCCATGTGGGGGAGCTGTTTTGCTTTGGTGCTTTGTCATAGCTTAACAAGGCAAATGTATGTCCAGACTCCATGGTTGAAAGATAGGTCATAGTTATTTATTATCAAGTATAGTTTTTCTGCAAGAAGTGATTCATAAGTTGTCGAATGGCTTATTGCTTATTGACTTCATGTGCAATAGAGGGGGGTGATTTGAATGGATTGAGATTGGAAGAATGCAAGGCATATTTACGAAAGCATGGACTGAGGATAACTGGCACTAAGTCAGTTTGTATACAGCGCATACAGGAGCATATAAAGTAAGTCTCTTTATCACCACTGCTACCATGTATTGAAGATTTACTTTAGTCTAGAGCTATGCTAGTCAAATTTCTATCTGATTTGCTCGTTTGGTGAATGAAAAGTGTAATGCATTATCTGTATACCTAGTACCCACTAGTTATCCTTAATTACAACGGGCATAGTGCTTCAAACTCCTTTACACATTTTATTTGACTGCATTTTAAAGTTTTAATACTTGATTCCAGAATTTCAGGTTGTATGATAGGGCTGTCATGTTTCATAATTTTGGGCTGATCTGGTATATTACAATTTGATGAATTAGAAGTTTAAAAATATTGCGACATTGTTCCGAAATGGGGTTTTACTTTGCCAAGTCAGTCCTGTTAGTTTAATAATGCATAATCAAATTAAGACCTTTGCGGGGAACCAAATAATGATGAGAGATTGCATTGAAGTTTAGCTTGGGCATAATCATTGACTGCATGGAATGGTTGACATTTTTGAAGTTCAGCACACGATTCAAGTAGATCAACTTTCATTGTATTACATGACAAGGAAATAAAGACAAGTTTGAACTGACTGGTAAAATGAAGTGGCTGCGATTGAAGAATGTCTACATTAGTAGTTGTAGTCAATAATTATTACCAGAAACTCCCCTTGGAGGCATTTTAAGAAATAGTAAAAACCAATTTAACATGCTCAAAATATACATGTATTTACTATTCAGTGTTATCCGAATTAGTTGAGTGCAATTCACAAAGCTTGAAATAAGTTGGATGATATGCAAATTTAAACTTAGCTAATCTTAACCAACAGTGGAAAATGGTTCTAAGTGGAGAACTCTCATCAACACATCTAGGGAGGAGCACTCTTATTAGTGATTCTTAGTCAAGCACTGGTTTGCAGCTATATGGTGTAAAATAAACTATAGGTTGTCATTCGTGAATACTGACAGACATTATTTGCCATTCTGTAATTACATTGAGAATCTTATAATCGAATAACTTAACAATTTGCTTGCTTATCAACTTCAGTTATTTTACAGTGCATACTTATTAATAACTGTCACTATTGCAGGGTTAAAGATGGAGGTGCTCAAAAATTGTATCCAAAATCATCATTTGTCATAAATTGCAGAGGCATTGTCTATTTGTCCCATATTATCATTATAAGTAGATTTTGCATTATGAAGTTTCAAACTCGTGCTGTTTAGTTATTTGAGTGATTGAAATAATTTCTTGCGAGTCATGACTAATGTGAAGCTGACTAAGAATTCTAATCAGGATGATGCTTTGACTGTGCAGGGGATGTTTGTACTGGTGATATCGTTTTATTCTCACAGAAGGTTTTTGAAAAGTATTGACATCGCATCCAACACTACTGAATATTTTATTTATTTCACAAGTCTCATTGTGTGAATAACTGAGCTGCACCTGCTGCTGTTTCCTTAAATTCTACTCTGTTAGGAAGCCTTAATCATCATGCAAGTGCTTCTTATCGTTTTTAGATGGCTCTGTGTTTTATCTATTACAGTTCCTTGGGTTTTCTTGAACAGGTATGATCTAGCATCAAGGGGTGGAGCACAAACTCCTATTGGCAAGCGCACTATAGCAGGAAGAATTGTGAAGGATAGCTATGGTGCAGCCAAGCAGCAGCATACTTTTACTGTAAGAAGCTTCTCAGCTTTCGTGTTAAAAATGTTAGTTAATAAACATCATAGCTAGTTTTTCAACTGTGGTGATGCATGATTCTTTTGGTTGAGAAGGTTGAAATCCTCTGGAGCACAGGTGTAAAACCCTTGCCTCCACTGTATCCACTGCTTATCAAGGGACGCAACTTGTACCGCATGCAAACTTATCGCCAGGTTTTTAGTAGGCTTATTCAGTCTTTTAATTTCCCAATTCCAATACTGGTTGTTTCCCCTGTTCTTGCTGTCTATGTAGTATGATGTCAATATACGTTTACTGTCTTATGCTCTTCTGTTGTAGCCTTGGTCAAATGAAGCAGAAAGAGCAAAAGTTTTGGCAGAGAAGCATGCAAGAGGGGCTGAAGCTAGAAGTACTAGAGCTGCTGCAAAGACACAATATGGAAGCAAAGGTTTGTGACTTGCTTCGGATGTGAATAAGGCATTTGTGATACTGATTTTCCATTCTGAACTTCTTGTAATTATGTGTTAGTAGAGTTGTGTGATTATTTATTTCTGGTATTTGGTAGTCAACTGTCATGGTTATTCATTATACATTTAATTTTCCATTGGAATGAAACACAGCTGATTTATTTTCAATTGGCAGGTAATAAACATTCTCAAAATTCTTATAGCTCTGAACCACCTGGGAAGCGGCGCAGACTTGAGAAATTGGACAGCCAGAAGATACCACAGAACCGTGGTTTGAATGAGAAAGAAAGCTGCAAGACACAACGGCCCCTCGAAGAAAGAAACAGTGGATGCCCAAACACTACTCGTCCTTATGCTCGTGAAGGCCACGTAGAAGTTTCCCATCCATCTATGGCTGGAAATTCAACTCAATTTAGGAATACTGGGAACGATTATGTTACACCAAGATTTGCTCGTGATCACCTGCATAATGAACAAATGGAGGTGACCTCTAGAAGTCAGACTATGCATCAGTATCTTGCTCATGCAGAGCCACAGAGGTTGGGCCAATTTCATTGTGCAGAAAACTATCAATTTGGTTCAACCATCAGAAGGCCAACACTTGACCACCGTAGAGACCCATCTTCTGTTTGGATGCCATTGAATTCAGTTACAAATAACTGTTTCCTGCCACCAATTCATGCAAATTCTAGGGCAGAGTGGACACATAGGTCTGGAATATTTCTGCCACCACAAGGTCATTTTGATAGGTCACACTTAGCAGTGCAATCACATATTCGTGCTACTGTGCCAAATATGCACATTTCTAATGGACAACCTTTGGGATCATTTATTTGCTCATCTTCTGGCTGTCATGACAAGGGTGCCAGGGACTGTGTAAATGCTGCCTGTTATCAGTGCTGTAGAAGAATTGGAAGAAAATGCAATCGGCACAGAATTTCATGAGTGCTCTTTACATAGCATTTTGAGTCTTTTCGTTACTACCATTCCTTGATACAAGAATTTGAAATTGTCTCTGCAAGTCCACAAAGATCCCAAGTAAGGGAACATATTGGTAGTTTTCATTTTCCTGTATTGATATCAATCTTATGCCTGCCAATTCTTTGGCATCAATGTCTAACCAATTAAGATTGGAGTGCTAATCTAGTGATTATTGATATGATCATCGAAGTAGGAATGACCTTTCCACAATTGTTCTTTAGTAATCAACGTGACAATCATAATTACAACGTTTTGTCCTTCCCACGTATGTTGTCTGGTAATCACAATATGACAACCATGATAAGTACATTTTTCCAAAATTGCTTTTATATCTATATGCATGTTTCATCTATTGTCATATATTTTGTGAGAACAATATTGCAGTGTATATAAAATAATAGCACTGTGTGGCGTACCCACATGCCTCCCTTGGTTCTTGGGGTACCGACAAACAAAATTTCTTTGCTATTTTACAAGCTGCGCGTCCAATGAGACTATCAACAGCTTCATGACAGAAATAGCATGCAAGAGCAGTGGTATTATTTACATTATAAACAAATGCAGCGGAAATAAACATCCATGCACAACAACTCTTAGCGATTGCTCATTAGGAATTCACCTACATGCATGTCTGATATGAGATTATCATCATTCTCATCCACATCCATTCACAGACATGATTTGTTCATTAACATTTGTATTCCTGGATTCACACATCAGATTTACAAACAGAGAGCATTCCACAGAGATAATTATGAACACTTACCTTTTATCTAAGATGGTTCGATTTCCACCCAACCATAGGCATCTACTTGCAGTGGCCATCCCCAAGTCGGGCTATGAGGCCACTAGGGTGAAGGAACAACCATCATTTTGCAATGCGGTCAACTCCCAAACCCAAATGCTCTCATGGCTCAATGATCTGCTCATTATAGAGCTATCCAGGCATCTCCTCTAGCCATCAAACCAGCCATAACCTTCTCTCCCACTGCCCCACGGGGAGGATCTTCCCCTTCTTTCCTAACAGTGCCTCAGGGATCTTCCCTTCTAGTGCTCTTTAGTGCAGGTAGAAAGAGCCCACACTGCTGATTGCCTTCTAGGGATACCCTGGAAGAATAAACCCCGGCTTTCCAGCAGAGAATGGATAGCAATAACCAGTGGATGAGGGCTTCCTATTATCTATCTTGCCTGCCTCTATGCTCATCAACAACCTCTCTAGCTCTTGTCCCAAGCCTGCAAATTCTCCCACACAGGCTGCTGCCTAATGGGTTGTCCTCAAATTTGGACAGTGAACTGCAATGGGGAACGTAACTGCAGAATTCATCTGTCCCCCTGCCCCCTTCCGATACAGCGAGGATGAGTGGATTTATGGATGATAATGGTAGCTTCCAAAAACAATAATTAATTGTTTCCCTTGAGGTAGGTGAATGAAGTACTCAACCCATTTATCAATAATTAAGTGAGACAGAGTTTGCTTCACTCAATGCTCATATATTCAAGGTTGGCTCTCATTCCAAAGGGTGACAGGGGAATCACATTAAAGGCATGAGATGGACTAGTCAAAAGCTCTAATGCTGATACTTGGCGATTGGAGGATTACCTTTCCACAGGCACCCTCTCCTCTTCCCCTCTTATGGAATCATAGCCCCCTGTGTTTGTTACAGTGATCATGGACCATTATATATTATATTAATCAATGATATTTACAACACAGGGTTGTTATTTTGTCTCACATGGTCCAACTCTTGTATTCGTATGACACATATACAATTAGACATAATCTGGGCCAATATATTCCAAAGGTCAAAACCAAAGTATTACATTCCCTTGCTACCTGGAATAACATTGCCCTCGATGTGCTTTCATTCTAGCAATGTCATATTTCATTCTTCAGCTGTGTTTGCCATGCTTTCCTTTCCCATGCTACAACTTGTTTCTTCTGGCTTCTTGGACAACATTGTACTGCAATTCTTCTTGTTCACTGGAAATGCTCCTTTAACATTTCAGCACATCTACAACAAACATCAATAGAAAACATGCATGTCATAGCCATTTTTGTGTAACAATTATTTAGTTGCATGACTTCCAATTCACAATTGAAGCACACATATTCATCACACACGATACAGTAGGCAATAAACGCTCAATGCTTATCTGTATAAATATATGTTTGTTTCCCATGGTTATCATGGGCGAGATTGAACTCACTGTCTTTTCCGACACACCCAAAATATATTGCCTCTTGATTTGAGTCAACATATGGCACGAATCTCACACAGTGGAGTCATTCAAGTCCCCTCTTCCTTGCAACCACTCACCCTTATAGGGTCAATCATCCCCTTATCTGCAAAACAGTGCCTTGGGTGATCCATCAGTTACCAGGACTTTCACATGCAAGAAGATCACAAACTTCCAAAGTTTTATTTTCAGAGCGTCACATTGGCAACATTAAAACAATCATTAGCTCAAGGTAATAAGGCATAGCACAAGGTTACAGTGTCATCACAATAGCATTCTCCTCATGCTTTCAAACTTATAACAACCATTAGTGGTCCCCACTAGACAAGTCCACAATCTCACTTATATCATACACATACATTGATTGTGAGGTATCATCATCAATTTTCAATTTAAAACCTTGAATCTGTTCATTACAAATAAATCTGATTTAGTGGTGGTGAGATACTTCTCATACGGTAGCGTTTGATGTTCATTATGGGCTTACTTTGCTGCCATGTCCAAGACATTCTACTTCTTGTCATTCCTTTTTCGACATGTTATCATTCAATGAATTGTCACGAGTATTCACGTGTATCACTCCATTGCCACATTTAGAACAACATATACATTGATCTTGAAATTGTAATGCCAATAGTTCAATCATTCCGCTGTAAACATTTTTACTGCAATGCAATATTGTTCATCATATCTGCATCATCAACACAAGCATACATTACTATCATAGTCAACCATACATGCAATTACTAGCGCAATCACAAGATCCACTTGATGCGTACTAGCATTACATTGAATACCATATCATCATGTCATGCACTTTGTGATGCTCGATGTTTTCATCTTGAGAAAACTGGGAACCTCCCTAGTCACCTCGGTAATTGTAGGGCACATGCCCTAGAGTAGGCATGAAGTCGTCCTCTTTGGTGCGACGTCACAACAGTTGGAGAGGCACTTGAGATGAAATGAAATGCACATATGAGTAATGCTACAACTGCATTTTCCCTAAAGCATGTGATAGTGTTGATGCCTTAGGTGATAGCTAGTCACATGAAGAAGACTTAGCACCCATTTAGGACGTGTAGTAGAAGACCTTGGTGAAAAGGCTCTAGCCTAATGTTGTAGTGGTGTGAAGTGGTTCACTAGGCGAAACACCACAATGAAGTGTGCCTTGGAATGGTGTCTTGGATGAGCAGCTTCGATGAGCACTTTGATAGAAGCGTTATGTGGTTGCAATGTTTGGGCAACCCATAGCTCCCAGGGATGAGGATAGTTATGAGAGTGTGATTTGCCAACAAGTTTCATGGTCACACTCGTTGAGCCACTAGTGTAAGCTTACAATGTTTTGTGAATGCCTTGAACATGTGACAATTTGGTTGCGACAACACTCCAAGTTTGGTGAATCATTCAAACTCAATGAAGTAGAGGCATCTACTCAAGTCGTAAACTTGTGGAGTGCGAGGTTGATCACTTAAGTCACGGGTGAAGCTGATCAAGTGGCTTGAGTGTCATTTAGGAAGCTCAAGTGTCCAAGGGAAAATCTAAGAAGGAAGGTAGGTGGAAGACTTCATCCTAGTGCATAATTGGAGTTGGAGTTGAAGTCTTGAAGGTCGATGATACTGTGTTTGTGGAAGTCTGCAAAGGCTGGATGACCAAGGCTAGATATGGTGTATTGCAGGGTAGAGCATTCCAATGAAGAGGTGGCAGGTTGTCTAGGGTGGACAAGAAGGTTGCTGCTTGAAGACTCGCTCTCTTGAAGAAGATCAAGATTGTAGTAGATAGATTCACAAGTGTTGTGAGTGACTTGTGCTATTTTATATGTATGTAGAGTAGTATTGGTTGGCCATACTGGCCATACTGGCCTTTGTAAAGACTTGGTTGTATAATCTTATAATAAAGTTTTAGGTTACTTGCTTGGGCACCACCCTACGTGTTGATATGTTACAGTGGCATTGTTGTTTAAATGGTTAAGTGTTGAAAACTTTTTACTTGGGATGTGTTAGAAGGCTTGGTTGGTTGTGGTCTTTCATGTGTGTTGGTTGGTTGTAGAGCTACTAACAGAGGTTTGGGTCTTGTTTGAGGAGGCATAGTTTGGTTGAAATTAGCTTAAGGTGACCAAGTCACTACCACTGTTGCAAGCTAGTGCCAAAGAGTTGAACAAAAGCAAAAAAAATGTGGGTGAACTCTAGGGTAGTGACAAGGGGTATTAGAACAATCCCACCGTTTCTTTAGGAGAAATCAAGTGGTTTCAATATTGAAGTAAGTGCTCTTCACCACATTTTAGGAGGAAACAAGGGGTGGTGGAGCTATTTTGAAGAAAGTTGCGATACCTTTCACCATTATCCCTTTCATGTGTGGAAGTTTCTTGCACTCGGACAATTAATGCAAAATTGAAATTTCACCTTTTCCTTCAAGGTTTCCTGGATCTTAACCCTAGAATTTTTAGCTTTCAGGATTACTGTAAATTATAGTGTAAAACAACGGAAATATCACAATAATTTATTTCAAACAGCCCTGAAATTCCCAATAATTCAAGGAGAAAAAATACCAAACAAAAAGATAGGTTTCAGCCCCTTCTAGGGCAACTTGTCAGCCAATAATCAGATCTAAAAATGCACTTTTACAGAAGTAAAATCAGCCCCTTATATTCTTCATTCGATGTCCAATCACTTAACAATTTTCCCTTTTACTGATGTCCAATCAACAAGACATAAATGACAATAAATAACAAAGCATAAAGAACATATATAGCTGAAATTCAAATCTAAAAATGACAAGATATAGATAGCTGGAAACTTCATATATAAACTCAAGATGCAGTACAAGTACATATCATAGCCTTCTCTCAAGGCTAGTACACAAACTCCAACTAATCAAAAAATCCCTAGCTAGGGTAAATCATCAAATCCTAGCTCAACCAAGAAGATCCAAGTGCAAGAATCACTCCAACACAACCTGCACAATAAGACATTCTTCTCTTCTATTCTTCTTCACAAATCCACCCCATGGTTTTCTCTGAAAACCCTAATCTCCAATTTCCAAGGGATAAACCCTAACCTTGGAACTCCAAGATGCTCCAAGCAACTCCAAGAAGACCAAGAAGTCCTAGCGCCTCAAGAGAGAGAGAAAATACTAGTGCAAGTGGAGAGAGAGAGAGAGAGAGAGCACTCTCTTCTCTTAGTCACATCTCATCACAAGAGTGAATACAAGCAAGTGAATGAATATGTTTTGATAATCTCCAATGTCTCCTTCACAAGAGCAAACCCTGGTCACAAGAGAACTCCAAACGAAGATGTCTTTTCCCCCTTCCATAGCTTCCCCTAGGGTTTCTCACGAACTCATGAACCTGGGCGAATCTATCTAAGAAGACAAATACAAAGAGAGAGATATTGAATGGAAAGGCTCTCTCCTTCCTTTATTTATATGAGAGGTAAGGGAGGCCAACAATACTATGTGGGCCTAAGCCCTTACAAGCAACCTACACGAGCCCTTGTAGGCCATACAAGTGAGATGACCACTCTAGAGTACAAGTGTCATGCTCCAATGGCAATGTTCTGCACAATAACGACTTCAAGGTGTTGTATATACACTTGGCAAGCCGACACCACTCCATCAAAAGCCTCCATGGACTCCATCTATCCTCCAAAGCAATTTACTCCATTGGGTTAGAAACCCTTGCAAGAACATTGTCAAAGCCCTAGGTGTCCCCAAGCTATCTCCAATCCTCCGAACAAGAAACCAAGCTGTCACATGTCAACTAGGGCTTGAATCCCTCCTCCATGATGCACAATGCTCCACATCCCTTGTATGGCACTCTTTAAACAAATGGCTTCTCCATGAGACCTCGATGAAGGGTATCCACCAAACTACCAAGAGATCCCCAACGCTCAAGGGAAGAACACCAAGTCTGCAAACAACTGAGGTAAAGCATCCATCGAGCAAGCTATCTCAACTATGCATCTCTGTCATGGACCATCTCTCATGCTACAATCCATTTCAGGCCATCCAAGGCTTGACATACACCATTTACCCCAAATCTCATGTAGCAACCCCAAACATGGTGTAAATACTTTTAGAGTAACCCAAAAATATAACACTCCGTCTTTACGAGGGAAGTGTTTACATCGACACCTGTTGACTCCCTTCACAACTCCACCAAATCAATCTGCAAATTAGTATTGGATGCGATCCCATAATCAACCATTGTCATTTGCAACAAAGCTATCAACCATGCTATCACATCTCGATCATCCAATGAATAATGATCATCTGCGAATATGGAGGAATATCTCCTTGGAGCAAAAGCAACATGCCAAACTCCATCCTCCAAGTCAACATCATGGGCCGACATCAATGGACACCACATCGTGAACTCTCTAGGACATATTGCAAATACAATCATATCTCCATACGAGATCAAGTTGATCCAAGAATATAAAGCTCGTTGTATAGTTATCAAACTATGCTATGTTATCATCAACTTGTCAATGTGAGAACCCCTCTCTTATACCTCAAATCCTTCAGCAACTGAACCAACTAGAACTAGGTCAACTCCCTCATCTTGAGAGAATCTTGAAGTAAGAGTAATATCAAGGGAAACTCCCTCTATTTGAGAGAATCCAAAATCCCTAGCGTTGTACTCTATACTACCTCCAAATGCAATCTCAGAGTCAATCTCAACATTGTCCTCCATCAAGGTATCACACCTATGCAATGAACAACTAGAATGCTAATGAATGAAGTCAATCTCATCATCACACCTCTCCTCCTTTGAACAACTGGAAGTCTCATGGATGGAAGAAACCAATGCTATATGGCTAGCACATCTTGTCCTCTCTGTCAATTTGGGTGCTCCTATATGCTCTTGACCCTATGAATCTAAAACACCAAACTCCACATTCTCCTCTATCTCTAAAGGAGAATCTCGCGGATTGAAAGATCTCACATCCTCATCTATATGAGATATAATCAGAATGACTGTGCCTGAACCTGAACTTGGCTCAATGATATCTTTCCATGCATGCTGTAATGTCTGAGTGAGCCACCTCGACCTCTTGCAAATTGGAGTAGGTGAGGGCATATCCATACTCAATCTCTCCTCAACTTGCTATGCATCCGACTCATCTTGAATCTCTGAATTTGACTCATCTCGAGTCTTTGAATTGGTCTATGGAACAACAACCTCTACATTCTCCTCAATCACCGAAGGAGAATAATATGATTTAGAATATCTCATGTCTTCATCAAATATCACATCTTTTCTCATCACAATCTCCCACCGTGTCAGAATCTCGATCCTGTAAGCTATAAAAGTATCATCGTATCCATCAACACAAGATGTTACCACAACATCTTGAATCTTGGAATTAATCCCCGAAACTTCATTAGGTTCTGAACCTATCACCATGGCATCCAACCATGCAAGTGCCTCCTCAACCCTAGAAGGCTCATCCAACCTCTCACTAGAATGTACAATCATGATTATATCAACAAGTACCCTGTAAAGGTCGCCCTCTTCAACCCCTTTAGCCAAAGTCTTTAGACTAGCTAGACTATGATCATTGATGGCGTATTGTTGTCCCTCAAGTGAAACTATCCATTGTACATGTGTCATACAAGACGTTGAAAGAAGATGTTTCTTCAAACCATGAAAAAATGAAATAGAGTCCAACTCAAGAACATCACTTGAAGGCATCTGAAAGGAAATAGAGCCAACTCCTCTCACAAGATCAATGCCATCAACACCGAGCTCCATGATCATGTCTCCCTCATACTTCTGAAACCTAGTGAATAAAGACTTGTCATATGTCATATATTTTAAGGCTCCACTGTCCACATCTCAAACAACACTAGACATAGTGTCAAAAGATAAACAAGAGACCAAGGCCATATCCATCTTGAAAAATCTGCAATATGAAGAAGTGCTGACCCTTCCAAGGGGTCAAGGTGTTTATCTCAAGCAACCTAGGGTTTCACACCTAGTGACCTCAATTAGGTCAAGTACGTGTTCGAGGTAAACTCCAACTGAAATACAAACTCCCTCTTACTTATGAGTGATCTCAACCACAACAAGCTTTGATACCATGTAAAAATTTCATGCACTAAGACAATTAATGTGAAATTTCAATTTCACGTCTTTCTAGAAGGTTTAGGGATCTTAGCCTTTAAGACTACTCTTAATTAGATTATAAAATAGTAGTGGAAAAATCACACATTAGAGTAAATTTGAGACTAAAACAACCCTTATAAAAAAAATTATACTGAAAATTCAATAACTAATATAAAATTTCAAAGAATTAAATCAATCAAAATTAAACATATAAAAGTCAATAATGATTATGTGTCATGTTTCTATTTAACAATATTAATCATATACACATTTCAAGATCTTTAGATATGATAAATATTTTTAAAATACTAAATATGACATCTTATATTTAGTACTTCCACATATGCATTATCATTTAGTACTTCCACATATGCATATGAGATCTTATATAGGCATCCCCTATTGAAAAGCTAATTAGACACCACCCTAATCTTATAGACAAGAATTAAAAATGATAACATATCTTCGTAGTAGAGATTTTGAACATTAACTTTATTATATTTATAAATGTATAAGTTCACTTGTTTATTTTTTTAACATTTACCAAATAGGATTATGAAATTGCTATCTAAGTTTATCCAATGACACGTTTATCAAATTATCGTTTTACATTTACTTGTTATCCAATTACCACGCTGGGTTATCAAATGGCGCCTCAGCTTCATGTCGCCACAACTCCGCACATCCTTCATTAAAATTATATTCCGCACCAGTTCGTCGACTGCACTTGGCTGAGGCGATTTTATCCAGCACGCTTGGGCAACATGAATGTTGTTCACCACCGTAGTAGCTTGATAACCTAATCCTTCGCTTGATCTAATGGTAGCAATGTCCTGCTTATCGTTGTGAGGAAAATAGCCTGCAGAAACCCTAGATGTGTGCAGCCGAGTTAGCCTTACATAAGGCAACTAGTTCTGCAAGAAGACAATAGTGGCTAGGGTTATCGGAAACCCTAAGTACGTCAAAGAATAACAACAATTAATGAGGCCAGCGAATTGGTGTTGCAAACTGAGGCTATTGAAGCTTAATTTATCCAATCGATGGTGTTATCTTTTGGCTCAAGCGTATTGGAGATTGGTGATGCTATGCAGCCGCACAATATCCGCTTGGAGCATGCTATGTAACAATCAGAAATCCTGCCGATAACTGGGCTTTGATCTGCGATTTTGCATCAGTAGGATCATTGGATTATGCACAAACCGAAAACGGATGCTCGTTGAACTGCTTGATATCCAAGTACGGCGATGGTGGCTTGCTCCTCTTTATGAAATATTTTTATATATGAAATATATATATATATATATATATATATATAGATCGCCGGCGAGAGCAAAGTGGAGAAGATGACAGAGAAATATATTTATTTATGAAATACATAGATTTTCATTCAAATTTTAAATTTCATATTTGCTCTCCAATCGAATAATCATATTGTGTTCCACATTTATTTAATATTTATTTATCATTTATATTAAATGATAAAAAATTACATTTTCTAAACATTTAAAATAAATATTCTCTTGATATTTTCTTAATGGTCTTGCGATTTCTGAAATTATAAGTGTGTAAAAAGTTTGAAACTGAAGCAAGCAAGCAAGAATGAATGAAAGGAAGAAAATATTAGAGAGAAGAATGAATGAAAGGAAGAAAATATTAGAGAGAAGGGAACCTTAAGGAGAAGTGGAAAAATTAGTCTTTGAATGAATTAATCTTTTACTAAGTTATAAAGGTTAGATAAAATGTTTAATATAAAATAATGAATTAATAATAATATTAAAAACTTAAGATAGATAGAGTGTCTACTAAAAAGGTTGAATACTTTCATAAATTGTTTAACAATTAGGAAGAACTGTAAAAATTTACACACTTTAATGTTCTTTTTTATTAATAATCATTTTTTGTAATATATATATATATATATATATTTTAAAGTAATGGCGAAGCCACTACATATGGAGTGAGCAAAGTTTGACAAAACAGATACAAGATTAGGAGGCTATACTCTCCTACATGGTGATGGGTTTTTAAATCTAAAAGATATGATATATGCAGAGATTTCTATACAAAACACCTTCCTCGCAGAGTTATTTTCGGACCACCATTCCATGCCTTTGAACTATTGGCCAGATTTCTTTGGACCTCCCCCTTTGGACAGGTCTCGCTCCTGCTTTCAGTCTTTATTCAACTATTCCATTTTCTCTTCCAAATGGCTGACTCTATCTTCCAATTCTTGCTTTGGGTCCTTTAATGCTTTGTGCAACTTTCCAATCTCCTCTGAAAGACCGAATTTAGTGGAGGTGATATCTCCTTCGAGCATTTCCAATCGCCTTCCTGCATTAATGTCTAGGTTATGGAGAAAGTCCAGTTGATTGTGCAACAGGTGCTTGAGGTGTTGTAAGCCATCTTCCAACGATTTCATTCGTTCTTCCGTCGTGGGTTTGTTGCCAGAACTGGACGCCATCGCCTTCCTTGCTTCTCTTGGAGTGCTGCAGCTGTGCGCTCGTCTCCTGTCTCTAATCGTTCTACCTCTGCATGGGTGTCTTACAAGCCTTCGTATGCTCCAGGGATGAGAAGGACCTTCCTTGCTTTTTCTTTTAACTACGGTTTCCTCCAGATTCCTAGTTCCCAATCAATTCGCACGATCTGGGCAGCATGGGTGATTTGCTGGAGTGATGGATTTTTCCTGGATTTTCAATGACCAAATGATAGATAAATCCCTCATTTATGACATTCGCCTTGTCTTTGATTGCCTTGGAATCTCCATTGTACCTCCGAACATGTTACTTATTGACTTGCCAACTCGCATCTCAGTCATCTCCCGGTCGCTTCCCCCAGGCTTACGGTAGTTCCATTACGGTTGTGGTTCCATTTGTTTGCAAGATTATGATGCAGGAGAGGGCTCCTTTGTTAGCCTCTGCGTCTGCTGTTGCGTTTAGACTTCAGAGGATGTGGTACAACTGATAAGTTTGGAAATTGCCGAGGAGGAGTTGGATTTTTGCCAGAATGTGCTGGAGTTTTGCATTTTTGACTCTTCTGCGGAGGATTAAGGCTTGTATTATTAACCGAGAGTTCCCTATTATCACCAAATCCTGGACGTTGTGTTTAATAGATTGGTTTAGCCCTTGCCATAGGGCCATTACTTCTACTCTGTTGTTGGTTTCTATTCCAAGTCCCCAGGCAAAGCTGATTTTTGGACGTCCAATGGGGCTTACCAGGACCCCTCCTGCACCTGCCAAACTTGGATTTCCTTTGGAGGCCCCGTCAAAGAACAACATATGCTTATTTTCCTTTATCTGCCATTCTTCGAAATCTTGTTCCTCCTTCCGAATTTCCCAAGTTTCCTGGTGAGGTTTTTTGTTGGTTCGCTGATGTTGGTCTTGGAGATTGAAGTGTTCAATCTAGTGTTCTTCTTCCATCTCTAAGGGCCTTTAGTTATTTGCTTTATAGAAGTAGGGGGCACTTTCTCCAAAATAGGACTTTATCTTTGTTGCAACTTGAGCGGGGCTACTTTTGATCTCCCTAAAAATCCTGTTATTTCGTTTGAGCCAAATTTTCCAGAGAATGAATTTTGGGAGAGTGCTCCATAGGATGGAGATTTGGCCCTTTTTTGCTGTCTGGAAGGGACAGAGGGAGTTCCAATTGTGGAGCAGGTTAGAAGCCTCTTGAGGTAAATTGAGAGTGTTAGGCTGCAGTCCCAGGAGTAAACACAACTTAGAAGCAGATGGTCTGTTGTTTCCTCTTCTTGAGAGAAAAGACAACATCTGTGAGGGCCTTCCCATCCTCTTCTTCTTCTAGATTTTCTCTAGTTAGGATGTCTCTATGTGCCATGGTACAAACAAACATATCTATCTTTGGAGTGGATGTGGAAGTTCAGATTGCTTTCCAAATTGCTGGGTCTAGGGGGACGGTTGCTGTGTGTTGATACCCTGCTGTGGTAATGTAAAATTCGGAAAAAGCTCTCCATCCTCTCTTGTCTTTTTTTTAAAGGGGATTTCCCTTGCAAACAGAACATCAGAGCGTTCCATTCCTCTTCTAACTCTGGGGGTCTGTTGGCGGTTTCCCACCTTAGCCAAGTTTTGTTCTCATCGTTCCCCCAAATTGAGATGTCCCACATACTGCTTAAGTTCTGAGTTCTCATCCACTCTTTAAGCTAGTCAAGACCCCGCCTTGAGACTAGAGGTGGATCTCCCATGATTGAGTCTTCCCAAACATTGATTTCTTTACCGTTTCTTGGTATCCAGGTGAGGTGAGTCCTAAAGTGTTCCAACGCCTTCTGGCACAGAGAGAAAATTGGGGATCCTTTCTCCATCAATGCTGGGCGATCTAGGCATTTTTTCCTTGGGCCTCAAAAGTATTTCTTCTAGAGCACTCTTTTACTCCAAGAGGATTTCTTGGTGATTAGGTTCCAACGAATCTTTGCCCCTAACGCTAAATTTTGAGTATGGATGTTTTTAAATTGGAGGCCTCCTTCTGAGAAAGGTTTAGTTACTTTTCCCCAGATTATTAGGTGCAATTTTCTTCCTATCTGATTTCCTCCTGCCCAGAGGAATCTTCTAAACATCGCTTTGATATTTTGAATCGTGGTAACAGGGGCCAATAACAAGGAGATTTGGTAGATCAGAACACTTGCTAGTACTGCTTTGATGAGGACCACTTTACCTACAAGGTTTAACCAGCTTGCTCCCCAGGAGTTTATTCTGCTTTTTAACTTGTCTATCAACGGGTTCTAATGAGAGGCCTTTGGCTTGGATTTGAAAATTGGGACTCCCAGGTATTTAAAAGCATCCCAGATGGTGCAACCTTCCATTCCCAGTACTCTTGAAATTTCTAGCATTTCCTGATCCGAAAACGGATCCAGAAGCCTGATAGGGCTTGAAAAATGCTCAAAAATGAAAGTGCTCGGAATGCAACGAAACCTATGCCATTGCGTCCGTCTCGTCTTCCTGATTCCGGCGGTATATTTACTTCGTCAAACGGAGTCCGTATGGAGAAGATATCGCGTTCTGTCCGAAAAGGGAAACATGGAAAAAAGGGGGATGACTGTACAGTCCGTACAGTCCACGTGGCATGTCTGTACAACTGACGTAGGCCAACCAGGAAGCGACACGTGGCAGACTGTACGGAGGACATGTGGCATCACCAGGACGCGACACGTGTTACACGGATTTGGCATTTTCGGCGTACGTTTCGACCAGTACGGAGGTGACACGTGTCACCACTCACAGGGTGACACGTGGCACGTTGACGTCAGCAGCTGACGTAGCACGCTGACAGGGCAGACACGTGGCAGTACGGTGGCAGGTGACCAGGATGACAGGTGGTAGTACGACAGTGACGCGTGGCGGTACGACGATCGTCGTGGCAGATGACTTGGCAGGCACGTGGACCAATCACGTGATGACACGTGGCATTATTCGATTGGTTTAAAAACGCCACGTGGCGCTGTATGATTCATTGTTGGTTTATGTTATAAAATTTGGTTTTGGTGGTGCCGGGGGTCGAACCCGCGACCTACCGGACGCCAACGGACTATGGTAACCGGGCTAGCCAGGGCGCCGACGGGCGTTACTTATTATTCAAACGGCATAAATTTGTTTTGAATTAAAGTATGGGTTCAACCGGCGGGAAAAAGGGCCGGGGTTTAGCCCCGACCCTCGCTGCAAACGACACCACATGACCGTTAACATGACCGACGGGAGTTTGGACGGGGGGCCGAAAACATATACGGTTGGTTATGCGTAGAAGCCACATGTCACATGCGCCATAAAACCGGGGTTCTACCACAAATAAAACTCGCGGACTGTTATAACCATTAGCCACGGTTCCACCAAACACGCAGTCACGAGGCCACATGCAAATCCCACATGACCAGGACCCGGGGATGGAGCGAGATTTGGGGGCCAGCGCGCTATGGCGCGTGGCCATATGAATGGCCATATGACCTATCAAAGGGGGCCGCGCCCGGAAGTTGGGGGGCTTATGCCCAAAACTATTGAAAAGTGTTTTTTATTTATTTATAGAATTTGGTTTCTTTTAATTAATGGTAGCTATTATTAGCAGATTTTCTCCATTTTTGGGGGATATTGGGCATTTTTAGAGGCCAGATTCTTGGAGGAAGTTGGGGATGAGAAACCAACTCCATTCTTATATAAACTAGGCCTGTTTGAGGCCAAGGGACAGCCATTCAGAGCAGAGTTATGCTGAAGGAAAGCCAAGCCAAAGTCAGTTTGATGCAGGGAAGCCTTTGAGGTGGAAACGCTGTCGGATCGTTTCTGGGAGCTTGGAGTATCAATTTTGCATGCCGTTTCTTTCATTGGGTTCTAGAGATCTGGGAGAACAAGACCAGATCAGTCTTGTAGCCTTTTGGCATTGCTGAGATGTAATTTTGAGCACTTGAGCAGAAATAAAAAAGCCTCCCCCACAGGAAAAAGGCCCGGAGACGTAGGCAAACATTGTGCCGAACTCCGTTATCAACCTGCGTTCTTATGGTTTGCTGTCATTTATTTATTTCAGATCTGCATATGTGTATTTGAATGGCATAATCCTCTTCTTTCCTCATTCTTTCAATAATTTCTCAAAATGGTTAATTAATTCATGCAAGTAAAACTCAACCATAATCATAAAAGATCCTGCCCCGGATCATTTCCCCTGGTGTAATGTTCCATCCATAGATCCTGCTTTTAGTCAGGCTTATAACACTGCCAGATATTTCTGTGTAGACATCTAAATATTTTTTAAATTTCTTTGCTATCTACATAGTTTCTCCTCCCATCAACAGCGTGTCATCCACAAGTTGGGTCTTTTACCCCTGGGGCTATCCTCAGGCCGAGAAGGTTGTTATGCGTTTGGAAATGGTC
Organism: Picea engelmannii; assembly: GCA_009831015.1. NCBI lineage: Eukaryota > Viridiplantae > Streptophyta > Pinopsida > Pinales > Pinaceae > Picea > Picea engelmannii. Next base: position 125,841 of record ML805932.1, on the reverse strand, counting down.
CAATTGGAAGCTGAGAACTGAGGCCTGGATGGCATAAAGAAGAGGAGAGAGGGGGAAGCCTTGCAAAAGACCTCTAGAGGCTTGAAAGAACTTAGTAGCACGACCGTTCACTAGTGGGGCTATCCAAGGGGAACCAATGCAAGCTTTTATCCAGTTTATAAAGGCTGGGGAAAAACTAAAATTTTCCATGACCTTGAACAAAAAATTATGCCTAACTCTATCAAACGCATTAGCAAGATCGAACTTTATTATCATACCTTTGTCTTTTCATCGAATGCTTGAGTGCAGGGCTTCTTGAACTAGGATGATGTTGTCCACTATATGTCTGCCTTTTACAAATCCACCTTAATTTTCTGGGATGATAACATGAATAATTTTTTTAATTATGTTGGCCATTATTTTGGTGAGGATTTTGTAGCTTCTGTTGCAAAGGGAGATTGGCCGAAATCTTCCAAAGTTGACTGCTCCTTTTTCTTTCGGGATAAGAGCTAGAAATGATGAATTTGTTCCTCCTCCTATCTTGCTGCAAGTATGAGATTTCCGGATTAGTTTCGTGAGGTCTGATTTAATAATATCCCAACTGTTTTGATAGAATCTGGCTGTGAAGCCATCTGGCCCTGGAGCTGTGTCTGGATTCATTTGGTCAAGCGCCTCTCTTATTTCTTGTTGGCTGCCCACCTTGGTTAGATTGTTGTTAACTTCATCTTGGATGAGGGTCGGGACAAGAGAGAGAGGATAAGCTTTAGGATCTATTGCAAACCTTTGAGTTTATGAGTAGAGAGTTTCAAAGGCATCTGCCGCAGCTGCCTTTATGCCCTCAAAGTCTGTTATTGTTTGATTTTGGACCTGAATTTTTGTGACTTTCTTGAGCTGCTTTCTCGCCTCAGCTTGTTTGTGGAAATAGCTGGTGTTTTTATCTCCTTCTTTCAACCAAAGGCTTCTATACTTCTGTTGCCAGTAATTTTCCTCCTCTCTACAGGCTTGATGCCATTTCCTTTGGAGTTGATCTTCTTGCTACAAGATTTCTTGGGTGATTTTCTGTTCTTCCATCTCCAACTGGTGTTTTTCTAGCTGTTTTTAGGCCTCTTGGCGAATTAAAACTGGATTTGATTGGGTTTTAACCCAAGACTTTAGCATCGCCTTTAGTCTCCCGAGCTTTTCTTCCCAAACAAAGAAGGTTGAGCCTCTTACTGTTTCGTTCTAGATTTTGGAAGCCTTCATCATGGATCCAGGCTAGACCAAATCTAAAGGGGATTGGTTTGAGATTCTTGTCATGTGAGACTTCCAACATGATAGGTTTAAGGTCTGACACACTGTGCAGGAGGATAGAAGGGGAGGGAGTAAGGCCTAGAAGCATGAATGAGATTTGGACTAAGAACCTATCTAGCCTAGCTGCAATGTGTCCCGATCCTATCCTCTTGTTTGACCACGTGTATTTACCTTTAGTTGGTTTGATATATTCCATCTCCCAGTCTGACACGATATCTTTGACCCATTCTCTTGCTGGGTCTTGCACAATGGAGCCACCTTTTTTCTCGATCGCAGCTAGGGTCATATTTAGGTCCCCCCCAATAATGATATTATCTAGATCATTTAACAACATGTATTCTTTTAGGGTATCCCAACAAATTCTTTTTTCCTCCAAAAGGACCGGGACATAAAGATTGAAGATGCTTACTAGTCGACCCGTTTCTTTGTGTAGAAGGCTAGTGTAGATCCAATGGCTGGATGTTTCAGATTTGATTAGATCAAACTTCATAGTATTCCAGAGGGTGCCTATACCTCCCGATGTTCCTCTTGTGCTTCCTGCTATTCCTTGGCTAATTTTCCAGAGTGATTTTGTTGTGTTGAGGAAGTCTTTCTCTTCCATCTTTGTCTCGTGAAGTAGAAGGATCTCGGTCTTTGAAGTTCTGATGATATCTTTAAGTGCTTCTTCCTTTATTTTGCTGCCGAAATCCCTACAATTCCAGGATGTTAGCTTCATGATTTACCTAGGGGGGGTGTGTGGGCTCCTTGGAGAGCCTTGGAGTGCTTCCTTGTCTGTCTTACATTGATCAATTGTCTGATTGTTGGTTGCGAGCCACTCAAAACATCTTTGCATGTCTCATTTTCTCTTTCTTCCTTTTTGGATTTTCTTCCTCTGCCTGTTTTCTTTGGGCTGGCAATGGTGTCACTTGCACCCTCATAGTCGTTGTCCGAGGAGACCTCTCCTTCCTCCATGTCCATCCCTGTGCCCTTTTCTGCTGCATTCTTCCCTTGTTCTTCTTCTAGATCTGGTGCTGACATCCCTCTGGTTTCTGGGGTTGATTTCCCTCACGCCACTTCTATTTTAGGAACTTTCTATGGGGTTTCTCCTGCTTTTTCTTTTGCTTGGCCCTGATCAAGCGCTCTAAGACTATTCTATGTCATTGTTACTGGTTGACTTCCATTTCCCTCCGACTATGTAGGGACTGTCTTTTCATTTCTTGGTCCTTTTGCTCTGGTTGAAGCTTTTCCTTTTCTGGGCTGTTGCCATCCTTCTCCTTGCTTGGATTTTTAGGGCAGTTTCATTGAAAATGGCCATATTCATGGCATCCCCTACATTTGAAAGGTAGTTTTTCATAATCAAGCTTCTGGTAGTGCTTCCATTCTCCAACCTTTAACTTGATTGCCTCTGGGAGACCCACCTCTAGGTCCACTTCTACGTAGATGCGTGCACAAGAGTATTGGTATTTGGGATCTTCCCTATCAATATACTGACCAAGCCCATTTTCGATTGCCTGGAGTGATGTGGGGTTTCAGTAGTGGGTCAGGAGATTGGGAAGCCTGATCCAGACTGGGACGTCGTTGGATACTTCAACCGCGGGGTCAAATATTGGTGTCCAACGATTCAGATAGAGTCCTTGAGTTCCCATGACATACGACCCATTTCTGAAGATGAGATCTCTGTATTCCCGAGAGATGAATTCGAAGATGAAGAATCCTCTTCCCATCGCATAGCAGGTTACACTTCTATTGATCAGCGAACACCAATTTCTTTGGATCCAGTTATCTGTGGTACGGGCTGACGACCAAAGCCCCATGAATTGTCCTACCAGACCACAGTCTGACAGAGAGATTGCTACACGGAGTGGGTGATATGGAGGTAGTTCTATTTCCGGGATCGAGTCGAGTTTCTTGACGAAGCTAGGGGGCTCAGCAGGTGGAGGCTTCTTGCCTTGGGCGACCAATAGCTTGCGGAAGGAATCTACAGTTGAAGGAGGGGGCGCTGGCTCCCCTCCTTCGGAGGTTTCCATTGCAACAACTGAGACGCTTCAGAATCGTAACCCCAAGCAATCATCAAAGCGCTCTCCTTTCCAAACAATATGTTCCATATTAGTTAATTACTTCTAACTTTATTTATTATTTTTTGTTCTACATTTATTTAATATTTATTTATCATTTATATTAAATCATAAATATTAAATGATAAACATTTAAAATAAACATTTTTTATTCTAAATTTATTTAATATTTATTTATCATTTATATTAAATCATAAATATTAAATGATAAACATTTAAAATAAACATGCCTTTTACTTTGTTTTCTCCAATCTAATAATATCTAATAATTATTAGGCAACCTATCCAAAGAACTTGACTCATCAATTCACAACACTCAACAAGTATAAACTATTATTATATAATTATTAAAGGCTTTATTATATATTATTGTATCATTATACAATATATTATTATTATATAATATTATTATATTATATATTATTATTTATATATATATCATTACATATTATATTGGACTTCCTAATGTTTTATATTTTATATGCAATTCAATTCACAACACTCAATAAGTACTCAATAAGTAGAAACTATTATTATATAATTATTAGAGGGCTTTATTATAGTATATAATATTATTATATTATAAATCATTTGAGGATCGTACCCGGCCTGAGCCACACTAACCCTTAACATGATTAGATTGGCTTAACAACACACTCCGTCACCGACTATCCTACACCTCAGAGACATTATATTATATTGGATTTCCTAATGTTTTATCTCTTATATGCAATTCACAACACTCAACAAGTAGAAACTATTATTATATAATTATTAGAGGCTTTATTATATATTATTGTATCATTATACAATATATTATTATTATTGTATAATATTATTATATTATATATTATTATTTATATATATCATTATATATTATATTGGATTTCCATTATATTATATATTGATAAAATATTAAAGTTATTGTACTTTTATTATTATTATATATGAATAATACATTATTTAGTGTATGATATATACAATTAGTTATTGTGCTTGCATAATAATTTAAATTTTTCATTATTATCTTTAACTTTCATCTCTAAATTTTAAATTAACGTAACTTACATGAGGGTGTGATGTGACATACATGACATTATTATTATTTCCTTAGGAGACACATTTTTGGATGAAATTTGCTCTAATAATTCACTTTAAATAGCCCCAAATTTCGTGATAATTCAAAGAGAAAAGATACTAAACAAAGTGATAAGTTTCATCCCTTTTAGGAAAACTTATCAACCACTGCAAAAATAAAAGCATAAAGAACATATATAGTTGAAATTCAAATCTAAAAATGACATAATATGTGGATAGTTGAAAACTTCACATATAAGGTCAATATGAAGTACAAGTCCATATCATAACCTTCTCTCAAGGCTAGTACAAAAAATCTAACTATCTAAAAATACCTAGCTAGGATAAATCATCAAGGTTAGCTCAACCAAGAAGATCAAGTGCAAGAATTTCTCCAACACAACCTCCAAGGAAAGATGTCCTCCTCTTCTCTTCTTCTTTACAAATTCACCCTAGGGTTTTCTCTCAAAACCCTAATCTCCAATATCCAAGGGAAACCCTAGAAGAGAGAGAGAAAGAGAGAGAGAAAAAACAAGTACAAGTGCAGAGTTTGAAGAATTAAGAGAGAGAGAATACATGTACAAGTGAAGAGTTGAGAGAGAGTTCTCGTTTTGAGGTTACAGTTCTCATTTTGGGCCAGAGTTTTCGTTTTGAGGTTACAGTTCTCATTAAGTTGGTAAGTTTGTTTGAGAGAGAGAGAGAGAGAGAGAGAGAGAGAGAGAGAGAGAGAGAGTAAACTCTCTTCTCCTAGTCACATCTCATCACAAGAGTGAATACAAACGAGTGTAAAATATCTTCTCTTAGTCACATCTCATCACATGATTGAATACAAATGAGTGAATGAATATGTTTGAATATCATCTCCTCCACAAGAGAAAATTCCAAACCAATATGTCCTCTTTTCCTTCCATAGCTTCTCCTAGGGTTTCCTCATTATCTAATGAACCCTACTAAATCTCTCCAAGAAGACAGATATAAAGAGAAAGATACATAATGATGATTGAATATATAAACTCTCTTTGTTCTCTATTTATATGAGAGGTAAGGGATGCCAAAAATACTATGTTGGCCTTATCCCTTACAAATAGCCTACATGATCGCTTGTAGGCCACACAAGTGAGATGTCCACTCTATAGTACAAGTGTCATGCTCCAATGGTGTTTTTGTTCACAATAATGACTCCAAGGGGATAGAGATACACAAGGTAAGCCCACATCACTCCATCACGAGCCTCCATGAACTCCATCTATCTTCCAAAGCAATGTACTCCACTTGGTCAACTATCCCCTGCAATAACATTGTCGAAGTCCTAGGCATCCCCGAGCCATATCCAATGCTTCGAACATAAAACCAAGATGCCACATGTTAACTAGTGTCTTCCCCCTAAGTAGTGTCTTGTCTTCAACCTTTTTTTTTATAAGAAGTGGTGTTGAAAGTTATGAAAATTTAACTTTTCAAAATAGTTTTCATGATTTGCATCACCCATTACATACCTTATAGAAATGTATATATTTTGTATAGCCATACATTTCAGGCTCAGGGTTGTAGGTGCCTGTCATTATAGAAGATATACTTTTCATTGTCATTGCATTATTCCTCCTCAAAATGATAGAGAATGGACTAAAAATTTGGCCAATGTGATAATAAGTGTGTCCAAAAATTAGGAATCCCAATTTAATTTTACGAAACACCCTAAATATAACATGCAATTATAAATATGAAATAACAACCTAATTTCTATTTTCTTGCCTTCTATTATCCAATTGCACATATATCACTTCTAGAAAAAGGTCTTCCCAATTGAGGAACACTTGTTGTGTTATATTGTAGGTTATATTTTGATCATTTATAACATTTGGTGTCAAGATAAACTTTAGGATGCAAATTTTTATTGAATACCATGCAACCCACGACACAGACTTGTAGAAAATTCTCCTCATTTAAACTTTTAGGAACATGGGTGAAATGAGGGATTGATGTCTTGTTTTGATCGATACCCTCTAATATCAAACCTAAATATTTTTTTAGGCCGCGTATAACACTTCCTTCTATCTTTTTCTAATTTATGTTTTGCATATCCTTATTGCTCTCTATGTTTTTGGAACTCAACTACAAATATTTTTACATATTATTTGAAAAAATAAATGTGATCAATAATAATAACAATAAATCATAATGTTTTTCTTTTAATTAAAATATTTGTAATCATTTACCCCACTGCATTCATTTTACAATCTTCTTTAGGGCTTTTAGATATACACAAATGTCAAAAATTCCCATTTTGACATTCCACGGTATCTTCACATTCTTGTATTTAATGGTCCTTAGTCTTGTAAAATATGAATATGACAAAGATAATGATTCCTAAAAATAATTGATTCCTTATGAAAACATTATACTACTTTCCTTGAAAAGTTATTGGAGAGGTGAATAATATCCTTGTTAGGTAAATGTTGTCTAAAGTTAAAAAACAAGTCTTCATCCATTGCAATAAGGAAATTATCATGCTAGAAGAAGCATGTTCTTTTTTACAATCATACATAAAAAAATCTAGGTATTTTAGATTTATGTATTATTTTCAATTTATGATTATCTATTGATAATAATAATTGAAATCATTTTCTACAAATTTTAATTTCATCAACATTGTACACTCACTAAATCCTTTCTTGTGCTCCCAACCTAATATAGGATTGAACATATCCATTTTGTTCAATTTAGTTTTTCCCTTGTATGCAATGTATGTAATTCATAGCATTTGTATGTTTACAATGTTAAATTTTGACTAGCTATTTGAACAACATTGAATAAATGATATATTAGTTGAAATACTTATTTCAAAAGAATTCCATCTCCGATTATTTTTATTTGAATTTTTACTCAGCTCCTCATCTTGGATAAGAATGTCAAAATCAATATCATCTGCCCCAACATTTAATGAATTAGATATGTCAAGATAATTGGTTCTTCTTCATCATCTTAATGTCCCACATTCCTCGTGGACACAATTTGAAGGAGACCATAACTACTTAATTTCTCCACAGTAACATTAGGAATTATATCATTTTCAAAACTAGGCATTCTCTTCACTTAAAATCTTCTTTATGATGATATACAAGTATTTTCAAAGGAATAAGTCCCCCTTCCACAATGAAGTTAAGAGTGAAAATGATAATATACTTAAGATTCATTCTATAACCTTGATTTTATATCAAATAACACAAAGTATATAATATTATTTTATTTACATTATATTTTTTTAACTTGTATACATTAATTACAAACCATAACATTTTACTCAAGTAAAAAAGTCAATTTAAAACTAGAAATCATTTTATTTGGATTCATGCCACATTCAATGTGCATTATGAATCTATCAATGATTTTTTTTTAATTTAAATAGATTTTATGTGACTCATAATTATAGAAACTGCATCTAGTATATTTCTTGGGATCATGGAAGAGTATTAAGGAGTGAGCCATAAGCAATTCAAACATCATCAATTTTTTAGGTTGGTAGTTTAATTATGTCAATTAATAATATTTTATAATTTTTAAATGTTTTATAGTTTAGTAAAAGACTTGATACTTCACATATTTCACTACTGAAAAATCAAAATAAAAAAGAAAAACTAAACCTCAATCTAGCCACCTGATCCCTACCTAGCTAATTGTCACCTAACCACCGTCTCCCCTCTATCTTATTTGTGCACCCTTCCCCTCCCCCCACCCCCTTTGATAAAATGCACATGGGCACAAGTAATAACAAAACAACAAATGCACAAATTGATACAAGATATACATGGATGCACATGGGCACAAGTAATAAAAAAACAACAAATGCACAAATTGATACAAGATATGCATGGTACAACCTTCTAAAGGGACACATCTATGGAGAAATATGAAATGCTCAATTAGTTCTCTCAATTTTCTTATTTGCATAAAATGAAGACATGAGTCCTTTGTTTATAGCATATATTATTGAAAGCAAAGTACATGTAGGCTACTCTTTCATTTCTAGTTCACTGAGCCAATAACTGAGACAATATCCAAGTTAATATTACTTAAACGGATCTAACCATACATTGAATAATTACAAGTTATTTATTGTGCTCTACCTAACCCACAATATTGGCCCCTTACCTACTCTACCCACTACCCTAACCCATGACTGCTACCTACCCCACCTTCGCACCAACCACACATACCACACTACCCACCCAAAATAGTCATTGCCTACCTACCAACTAACCACCCTCCCTCCTATGATGACCTCGACCATGCCCTCTATGATGCCCCCACATCCCTCAAATCCTCTACAATCCTTTCCTACCAACACAACACCCACTTAAGTTATGGCTTGGTTCATTGAATTGATCCTAAGCATCAATGCTTGATTCACTAAATTAAGCCATAACTTCACACCATCCCTATCCATATTCCCAATGACACTATCTACTCTCCCTAGTCTTGTCTATGACTGCTACACCCCCTACAACCTTTGAAATTATCACTCTACAACTCCTATTGGGCCATGGATGGATTTGAATTAATACCCATTGTTATTGGAAACATAATACTCAAGGGTTATGATATTATAAGAGTCCAATCAACTCTTGGAAAATGTATCCGAAGGTAAAGCGCATTTATTCATGTATCATATTAATAAGTAATATGATCACAATCTTATCTAAATTATATCATAAAGAGTCCAATCAACTCTTGGAAAATGAATCCAAAGGTAAAGCAATTGTATTTATTCATGTATCATATCAATAAGTAATATGATCTCAATCTTATCTAAATTCATGTGTGCAATAATGGTATCATAAATCTATACTTTTTAGGGATTGATTCAATCTATGGTAGTCTTCCATAGTTGAGTGCTGTAGAAACTCATCGTTTTCTTGGGCATTTTTCATTCCCGTGCAGAAACGTTTTTGAAAATCTGTCAGTGTGCCCCGCGCTCTGTCTCTCTGGTTATTCCCTGGCCTTGTTTATGCTGGTCTAGCTAGGGTTCGTCTTTATTCAACGCACATAGCTCTGTCTAATCGAAACCCTAATCAATATTTGCATTGTCCGCACACCACCATCCATCTCTTAAAAAAAAACCTAAGTTTTCCTCCGCGGCCACAATCCTTCTGGTGGGTTCATCCTCGGCCCAGGTGCTAAAGTCCGTGATGAATCCAAGTCCATAATCGTTGTTGCGACGTGCCACCAGACTAACCAAGTCTGCAAGTCTTCCACTACTGTAAACTGAGGGTGCTTGCATACCATTTTTCTCGACTTCTGATTGAGCAACTCTCTCCTATCTACCTTTCAGAGGCTACCTTCGCGTGAATGGGAGCCTCAACTCGGGTGTGAAATTCGGTTCAATGCTCTTTGACACTGATCCATGGTAGGGCATGCTGTGAAGAAAATTTTCAAGTGTCAAGTGAATTGTGAATTGTTTGAGATTGTAGCAGGAAGAAGTCAAGAGGTGGTGGTGTTTCGCATGGCTACCCCGTGAGATCTTTCTTGCAGGTTTCTTGCTAGAAGTATTTGGTTGTCGATATAACTAATTCGCTCAAAGAGAGAGAGATAGGGTTCGAAGCTCGAGGACCAACCATTGCTTAAGCGCACGACTATTTCGTGTGGTGAGAGATGCGCGAGGTGAGGTCGGCTAGTTCAACTCCAAGGCCAGTGGTATGACATCAAGAAACTCTGTGAGAATTGACCCATGAATAACCTCTTGGCTTACGTGTTCGGAGGTGAGCACTGAAGATGTCCTATACGCGGGCTCCAAAAACAGCCTCTTGGAGACCTCCATCACAAATATTTTTTTTCCTCGTAACAAGTCACGAGCAATACACCCGAAGGTACACATCGGTCCTAGTAACAAGTCACGAGCAGTTAATCCGAAGATACACATCAAAACGGCCAAAGACTTGGCAGCAGGGAATCCAACCAACTGGACTACAAGACGAGGCTATCACAAATGCCTCTTATAGATACATGAGTTGTATCAACAAAAATATTGGTCTATACAGAAGCTCCATCGAGCGACGGTTGTCCAGAAATTTTAAAATTTGGTTAGCCCATATGATATCGTAGTTCTGGTCTATCGCGAGTAGTTTGATCAATCAATCCCACTGCAATTTGACTCCATAGCAAGGTTGTTAGTTTGTGAGTGGGAGGGCAGCGTACTTGTACTGATGGGGAATATAACGGGCCAAGTAAGGTAGTTTTTAGCATGTTGTTTATACCTTCAATACAGTCGAGGATTTCTAGTGCATTTATCATAATATACTTCTTTCAAGTATGTTGAATTCTAGTTCATAAGATGGGAAAAACATGTTGTTGATATCCTTAGTTATGTACTTTGTTAGCGATGATTGGCCAACCATTCAATCAATGTGATAATCTTTTTTGTAATGTATGCAGGTTCGATAATGGGTGGTCATTGTCTACTCTTGGTTGAAAGTCTATGCGATGAGTTCTTTTAATTTGGCACACCCTCATGTAGTACTATGAACTAGTGTTAGAAGTGACCAATTAGCCATCCACGTTGAGTTCTTCTACACTTCAGTGTTGGACATAACATTTTGAACCTTGCATTCATGACATTTGTATACGAGTTGCTAGGACACATAGTTATTTGGGTGTCTCTCATAAGCTCTCCATTCTAAACCTGGATTGATATTGAATAAGGAGGTCTAGGAATATTGGTGCTGGTGTATTATGATTGTTAAAGGGTGGAGTTGCAAGAAACCTTGTGAGGTCTCAGCTATGGATTGAATTGATGAACTATTAGAGTTACTGAACACTCTAATACTCTCTTCCGTGGAAAATACAATCACAATTGACATAGCGATTCTCACTGATGTTCTAACATGTTTACAAGATTCGCAATCGATTTTTTCTGGCTTGAATCACAACTCCAACAAGAAGAAATACAATAAAAGAATCTTTGACATTCTAAACTAGTCCTTGTTCAGAACAACCGTCTTTTCGAAGAAGATTATGATGGTGATCCATATCAACAGTTAGTACATAAGCAACTCAGTGAGCCAACTTCAGATATGAACGTAGATAAAGTTAAGCTTCCTCTTTCTAAGCCAATCATCATACCTTGGGAAGAAATTAGGAACAACAAGAACATAACCGATATTAGATATGGAAAGGAAGTCATCTTTCATATCCCAGATTACACCAAACCTATCCAGTTCCAAAGTGTTGGACTGCTACAAGAAATTTCATATTCACCTGCTCTAGTTCAAAAGCAGATTTTGATATGCCAACATTGTCAACGAGTTGGAAATATGGAAGATCAGTGTTTTGATCTTCATCCTTGTAAGTATTGCAGAAAGCACAATCATCCTTCATACAGATGTTCCAAACACAAAAAATTTGCAAGAGTAAAGAACCACCATGCGTGGATGACTTCTTGGCGATGGTCATCAATAACTAAGAAGATATCTTAGTCATATCATAGAATTCATTCTCGAGTATTAACGCATCTTGTAGTGAAAGGATTTGCATCTTCTCACCTTGTATTTGACAAGGGGGAATAACATCAGTGATTGACAGTCAGGCTTCAAGTTTCAAAGTCCCATCAATCAAGTAGTAACAAGTAAGCACAAAAATAGAGCATGATTTGGTTTGTGGTCATCCAAAACCACCAGATTGGTGTGTGGTTTTCCTTAAACCTCCACTAAGTAGAAGACTTACAACTTCTACAAGACAATGGTTTGTGGTTTTCCTTAAACCTCCACTTTGTAGAAAACTTTCAACTTCTACTACAAAACAATTTATGGTCATCTTTAAACTAACATTTGAGAGTACTTAAAATTAGTAGAAGACATCAACTTAAGCTTGTAGCTAACCCAAGAAATGTTATGGGAACCATTGAGTGTTAAGGTTTAAGCTATTATTAGGTTACTTTCAATTTACTAGATAACAATAGCATAGACATGATCACTGAGAGAAACACAATCACAAGAGTATACAAGCATTTATCCTGGGAAACCCTCAAGGGGAAGAAAACCCATAAAAAATTCCTTAATATAGATAGCCAATACAATGCCAAGATAATGAACCAGACAACAGAGAAATTCCTCTCCCAAGGATGCACCTCTCTCTCTCTCTTCCTTCTTCCGGCAACCGACAACTGCAACTTCCTTCAAAATTTGCGCACTAGATGAGTGAGCTGTGTGTGTGTTTAAATGAGGCAATGGCCTCTCTTATTTATACAATTCTGGCATGTGTGGAAGTGTCTCTTCATTGGCAGGGATGACTTCTTCTTTTGGGTGGTTATACCACCTTTAATATATTCTGGGGCCTCTTTAATATATTCCGGGGCTGACTTCTTATTTAGCCTATTACAATTAGGGTTTGACCAATCCGCAAAAGGGGATTTGGTCATTTACAATACCCGACATGATCAATCCACAAAAGGGGATTGATCTAATCAATAATAAATATATTTTATCTTTATCCACAAAAGGGGATAAGAATATTCTTTGCAGTTACACAATATTTTAACACTCCCTCTTAACAAGAAGGATATTCTTTATCTTTTGACATGTCACTGGATGTCGACATCAACTAGGTAGCAACATCCATTGGATAACATCATCAACTGGGCAACATCATCAACTGGATAACATCATCAACTGGGTAATCATCATTAACTGGATAACTGGAGGCATCCACTTGGTCATCTGGCATCATGATCATTGATTGGCATATCTATAAATCATCAGAAGTTTTGTTCTCTTTATCTTCGCACAGAAGATACTCTTTCTTTCTTTCGTCTTCACGCAGAAGATACTTCTTTCTTAACTTCACACAAAAGATATCTTATCTTCACACAGAAGATGTCTTATCTTCACACAAAAGATATTCTATGAGTTTTTCCTTTCCTTTTATGTTCTCCCTTCTCTTGTATTCATATATCTCACCCATCCACTGGGGAGGACTACTACCATAGCTTCACTCCTAGTCATCCCACATGAACTAGAGAAGTTAAGATGCTAGCCTGGGCAAGACTAGACTCCTTTTCCATGATCCACGCAGGATCACGACACAAACCTCAAGAGACAACTAACCATTCCACATGGTCAAGGTTTGTGTTCCAGGCTACTCAATCCTTGGATAGAGGAGAGTATCTGCCTGCTACCCCTTGGAGAAACATCCACATTCCTGTCTACGAGGGTGGTCACACCGCTCTCTACGAGGGTATTCTAGCATGTCCCTAGAGTATCCAAAACTCAACACTTGGATAGAGGCCAACCTTGGCAAATTTCTCATTCCCCTTCTCTACGAAGGTCTCTTCCTTCTCTACGAAGGTCTACTTGCGAGATTTCTCTTTCCTTCTTTACGAAGGTCTTTTCTCTTTCTCCTTCTCTACGAAGGTTTAGCTATGGGATAAAAACAAATCTCTTGTGGTTCAAAATATTTCCATGGTATAATACCATGCTACCCATTTGCTGGGCACCATCCATCTACTAGATAGCTTTCATCTTGATCAAAATATTTGGGCACCATCCATCTGCTTTTCTAACTGCATCAAATCACGATCCTCCATTTTGAACTCGGAGACATAGCTCCCTCTTGCACCTAACTGATAGTTTCTAATCATCATCCTTGAAGTTCTCTTATGTAATATCCAGGGTGCCTTCTTGAGTTCAAATATTTCTTTCTTTCTGTCTTCATACTGGATCAACCTGCTCCATCTGCATCTATAAGAATGGTACTAGAGCAACCTGTAGTTACCTGCATCTCATCCACTATATCTGAGTATACATCTTTTTCTTCATCTTGAATATTTATGTTCTGCATCTTTGGGAGCCTCCTGCTCCTATATAAATACTAGATATTGTCTGGTCTTTACTGACTGTCACCATATCATACATCCTTCTCATGTTGTCTGCAAGTCGCAGCATAAGTTCTTTCTTCCGAGACTTGTAAACTTACTTACAATATGCTTTCTTTGTCACTCTCATGAGTGATCATACATGAAATAAATATGTTATCTATTTCTTCATCCTCTTCTTTGATACTTCTTTCATAAGTCTGCATAAACACTAAAATAAAACGAAGTTAATTAACATTCTCACAAAAAGACTAACTTGTAATGATAAAGTATTAAAGTGAACAAGATACTAAAACTAAACATGAATACTTATCTTTTGTTTTTGTGTGGGGAGGCTTCAAAGACTCCACCATTTGCTATATTTCTTCAGATCAACTATCTTCAACTTAAAGTACATAATCCTTAATTTCTGCTAAATCTTTCTTTGAGGGAGGAGATTCCTCTTCCTCTACCACATGTGCTTGATGATTTCTTTTCCCTTTTCCTTGAGGACAGTCATAAGAAAAGTGTCCCAACTTTTGACAGTTGTAGCATCTAATCTTTGAAACATCTCTCTTCTTATCTCGACTCTTACAGAGTTAGCTTCGTTATTGTTCTTCCTGAAGGAACTTCTTTTGTTCTTTTGAGCTGTAAGAGATTCCTCTTCATCGACAATTAATCTCTTCTGTTGGTCTGCAAGTCTAGATTCTTCTTGTGTGCAATCTGCCCATAACTTATCAAACTTGGGTAACTTGTTTCTTGCACACACTCCTTGTACAAAATGAATCTAAAATGTTGGAAACCCATTTAGGGTTGTGGTTACAAGTTCTTTGTTACTAATGACATCTCCAATAGCTGCAAGATGATCTATGATCTGAGAAACTCTCATAAGATAGGATGTGACAGATTCTGAGTTGTCCATCTTCATATTACAAAGCTGTTTTTTTTTAAGGTAAGATTTCGGCTAATGTCTTTGCTTTCATATAATCTGCTGAGTGTTACATACATTTGCCTTGCTGTCTGTAGTTCGGATATATGAGGGATCAAGTGATCTTTTACTGAATCTGACACGATTCTCTTTGCTTTCTTTTCATTCTTCTTATGCTTGGTCTTTTACTCTTCTTCATCTGGTTCTGGTACACCCACTGTAACATGTTCTAGGAGATCATTCTCGTCTAGAATCATTTGCAACCTATGCTTCCAAGATCTAAAGTTTCTAGATCCTTCCAGCTTGTCTTCTACCCTCATGTTGGTAGCCATTCTTTCTTGCAGTAGAAACCCTAGCCCTCTGGGCTATAGAAATAATAAAAAAATCAAATTTCTTGGATCAGAAAACTGAACTCACCAAAAGATGCATTGGACTGAGGCGAGTATGCTGGTATAGTTAGATTTATGAAAATCCAAATTTTGACCCTTGAAACTGGACCATCGGATTTCTAGACTTGTGCTACTGGTTTTTTGGTACTTTGTGAAAACTAGGGTTTCACTTTCCGGGAGATCTAGCCACTAAAAATGTGCACTGAAGATGCCAAAATGTTCCTTGAGGTAGGGCACACCTTTCTAGATGGATTTGGGGTTGAAAACCTTCTTCAATTAAAATCCCTAATTTTCATGTACGACAACAGTGACGTTTTTCTTTTTCCCGTGAAAGATGCTCTCTTCAACTTAGCTTTGATACCATGTTAAGGTTTAAGTTATTATTAAGTTACTTTCAATTTGCTAGATAACAATAACATAGATAGGATCACTGAGAGAAACACAATCACAAGAGTATACAAGCATTTATCCTGGGAAACCCTCAAGGGGAAGAAAACCCAACAAAACTTCCTTAATATAGATAGTCAATACAATGCCAAGATAATGAACCAGACAACAGAGAAATTACTCTCCCAAGGATGCGCCTCTCTCTCTCTTCCTTCTTCCGGCAACCGACAACTGCAGCTTCCTTCAAAACTTGCGCACTAGATGAGTGAACTGTGTGTGTGTCTAAATGAGGTGATGGCCTCTCTTATTTATACAATTCTAGCACATGTGGAAGTGTCTCTTCATTGGTAGGGCCAAATTCTTCTTTTGGGTGGTTATAACCACCTTTAATATATTCTGTGGCCTCTTTAATATATTATGGGGCCGACTTCTTATTAGCCTATTACAATTAGGGTTTGACCAATCCGCAAAAGGGGATTTGGTCATTTACAATACCTGACATGATCAATCCACAAAAGGGGATTGATCTAATCAATAATAAATATATTTTATCTTTATCCACAAAAGGGGATAAGAATATTCTTTGTAGTTACACAATATTTTAACATTGAGCCATAAAGCCAAGTTCCAGGGTTTGTGGTCATCCCTAAATCACCAGATTGCTTTGTGGTCTTCCTTAAACCACCACCACCATTTAGTAGAATACATCAACTTATGTTAGCCTTTTGGTTTCTGGTCATCCCAAAACCACGAGATTCAGAGAGCACATTCAACCATCAACATTCGTCCACTTCCAGATTTCATCTCTCTTCTTGGACTCACATACACCCCTTATGATTAAGGGGGGATGTTGGAAACATAATCCATAAGGGTTATGATATTATTTTATTATTCACTTGATACTAAATATGAAAAGGCACAAGTGAATATGAGTCATCAT
>ML805932.1:54547-73279 GCA_009831015.1 Picea engelmannii | reverse complement strand
CATATCTTCTATTTACACCATTCATGTTTCTTGTGTATTTGTTCCTTTCATTGATTCTGCAATTAATTGCCTTATGTCCAAAATTTTTGCAAGTATAACAATGACCAAGAAATAAATTTTGATACCTTGGAGTAAGTGGCCTTATTTGTGATGTAGTCCATCTGGGTTCATGTTCTACTCTTCTATAGTTTCCTTCATACCGATTGAAGCTTCTTTGATTTCTGAAGGTAGGAGGTCTTCTTGGATATTCATCTCTTTTGTAATCATTCATTCTTTCTGGTATCCTGGTCCACTTCTCATCAATTGTCTGTGCAACTCTTTCTTCAACCTTCTTGTTGGTATTTGCATCTTCTTTGTATGAAGTTTCACCCATCCATCCAAGATGTGTTAAGTCTTTTGGCACTTGAGAGTTTCTTAAGCTCTTCCTCAATGAGACAACTTCTTGTTCAAGTTTCTCACATCTTCTTCTTTCTTCATCATTTGGACCTTCTTTACTTCTCCTATTCTTATTGCTTCTTCGAGCAGAGTTTTCAAGGAAATGGTTTCTTCTCTTAGTTTCTCAAAGTCTTCTAATTGTTTCTTCAAGCTTACAACTGTCTTTTCACAACTACCCAATTCACTTCTTAGTTTTCTACGCGTGTCTTTGAGCTTGGTATTTTCAATCTCAACATGCTTCAATTTTTTAAGATTCTCATCTTCTTGTTGAATCATTTTTGCTTCATGATTTTCTTCTTATTCATTGAAATTTTCCTCTTTAGTGTCATCTCTTTCAATCCTCGGATGAGGACATTCAAATTCAACATGTCCTACTCCTTCACAATTAAAGCAAAAGAACTGACCTCTATTTTCTTCTTTGAAATCTGAGATGTTGTAATTTGTTTCAACTTCTTCTTCTTCTGCTGCTTCTTCCCTTGCATAAAGGTCTTGTAGCTTGTCCCAAATCTCTTTTGCTGATGCACATGATCCCACCTTGGATTTTACTGAATCTGTTAACCCATCCAGGATGGTATCTATTGCCAATTTGTTGTTCATTTTTCCTTCCTTCTAAGCTGCAGTATTTGGTTTCTTCAAAGCATTGTATCCTGAAGAAACTGAGAACCAAACATATACCCCAAAAGATTTCAAGTAAGTTTCCATTCTATTACTCCAGTATTCAAAATTTCTTCCATCAAATGGTGGAATCCCATTTGGAATGATGTCTTCCATTTCTACATAGGATCTTCCTTCCAATGGTTAAACTGTACTGAAGGTAACCTACTATGATACCAATTGTTGATACCGAGAGGGGGGTGAATTAGTATCAAGTACAATTTATAACCTTTTTCAACTTATACTTAAACCATTAAATTATATCCAATGAGAAATGAACAATAGTATAAGAGTTACACCAATACACCACAATACACCATGCCCAATATATGAGAAATAAACAATACTTATTGTTCAAGGGAAGTAATGACTTCCAAAGGTAGCTACAGGTTCCAAATGTAAAGGGAGGGATAAACCTCCAAGAGGAAGATACAATCCTCCAATATCAATAGAGATTTGAACTCTCCGTCCTTTCCCCTTCCTTCCACCCAAGAATATATGAGAGATAATAAAACTTTACATTAAATCATCACCATCAACCAATCATCACATAGAACCTGATAATGATTCCTGAGACTTCTTCAATTTATGCAATTCTTCAATTCTTGGAGTACTTTGATCCTATATATAATATTACTCAATGTATTCTCTAAAACTCCTCCAAGTTTCACTCCTTGAATCCTCCCCAAAAAGAAGTTATAGAGAGAATGGTAGACCTTGTTCAATTCTGGTTTATTCAGGAGACCGAACTTGTACAGAATGCCTCGCGGTCAATATTTAACATCCGATCCTGAAACTTGCACACAAGAAACTAAAGTCTATATGATTTCCAATTAAATTTGTCCCACATCATTTGGATTCTCTATGAAGAATTTATGATTGTTTTACCCGGAACACCTGTTTATTGACTAGCTTCAGGACTGGTCACAAACCCTATCTTCCATAGAGTGTATCTCCATAATTATAGCGAATAAAGAGATGAAATTTTTACCACAAGTACCTTGATATGTATTCTCAATACCATAAAAATTTCACCATATAAATCGTTCTAGAAAAAAGTTATAGCAAAAATGGTAAGATGACTTGAAAATAACATACCTTAGAGCACATCACCAAAAGACTTCATCCTCCCTTGAAATCCGACCTTCTTTACTTCTGATTTCCTTTGAAATTCGACTTGTGTATCAAATGAATGTATAATGATATTTATTTGTACCATTTATGTCACTTCCTTTTAACATTAGGGCCGACCCGACAATTTCTTATTTTGTAATTATTTTCTTTAATTATCTTCAGGGCCTACATGTACTTCCTTCTTCAATTCACTTTGTCATATTCAAAAATTCATTTCTCCTCAATCACGAGGATCCAAGTGACATGTCACATACCAGCAGAAACAACATGATGTATACTATCCATCCATGGGTCTTGTATCTACATGTGCATTTTCCTTCATGTCCAAATACCTTCATCAATTTTGCGGTCCAAAACCCATGACTAGGGTTGACATCAATGACAACAACCAATCTTCCAACAAGGATTCCACGTCAACTTGGATTGATAGCTACCTAGACCTTTGATCTCACGGTCGATAAGATTCCAAGTAGATCCTTATATATATGGTTCTTGTTACTTCACAGCTCTGGACTTCGGAGCTTTCCAACTCCTCACATCGTGAATGCCCCGAAGAGCTAAGTCTTCGAACTCTCGTATTTGGCGCCACATGTTTTCTTCCTACCGACGATCAATATTTACTTCACCGTTTGTGACTTCGGGAGTTTTCACACCTTGAAAACTCTTGGCCAAGTTCCCCCAGAGTACTAAGTCTCTGGACTATAGGATTGATTTCCATGTACCCTCTCATCCAACAACTCTAGTTCAATGAACAACATTTGACAGGGGACAAGTAGGGGCCACATGTCGCTCCACGACACATTCCCGGTTGGTTGGGTATTCGAGGGTGGGTTCGTCAGATAGATGTCTGAGAGGGATACCGAAGGATCTGAGGATCAACAGTCCACGTCACTTCAACAGTTCGACATTCGGGAGTTTGACATGTATCTTTCAGCTTCCTCTCTGGACCATGCTTGATATATCACCACATGTACATAGCATTCATGACCATGATTTACTCTGACTTGCAGAGCTCCAGGGAAACTCGTGCATCCCTATACCACTGAATACCCAAACTTACGAATAGTCATTGATCTATGGACACATGGCCCTCCCCTTTCAACGGTCTCGATTAACTTCACGACTTCGACATTCAGGAGTTTCGGCGCTAGACCACTCCTATTCTCCCGAATTGGAACTTCGCCGAAGCGCTTAATGCTACCCTTCCTAAGTATGATCCAACAAATGGGAGAGGTCTCCACTAGAGCCCTAAATCTACGACCCTCATCACTTCATAACTCCGACCTTCAACTATTTTCGAGGGTTGTGGAATCACAAGTCTCGAAGCCAAAGTAGCTTTACTCCTTTTGGGTTTAGCAAGGGGTTCCCAGACCCTGGTCATATGGGTCCTTTGGGAAATCTTGTGGGATAAATGCAAATCCTTTTAGCATAAAAAGGGTTAAGGACAAGGGCATGAGCCCTTGGTCATATGGGTGGATAATCTGAAGGAAGATCCCTTCTCCCACAGAGCCAAATTTGACATACCAAATTTATATTAATCACAAAAAATTCATACATTGACCCTTTTATACAGAAGTTCATCAAATCAAACATTCACATATATTTAGCCTGCCATAGTATCTTGGCCAATTATAGTTATATTTACAAACTGGGGAAAACAAGAGTATTACAATCCTCTCCCCCTTAAAGGAGCATCATCCTCGATGTTCTATCTGTCGATGTGCTTTGTATGTACAGAAGTAAAAAAATGGATATGCTTGTCTCATGGCATCCTCCATTTCCCATGTAGCCTCATCTGGACCAAAGTGTTTCCACTGCACCTTGACCTGTGCAATGATTATGTTCCTGAGTAGGGTTTCCTTCCTGTCTATTATGCATTGAAGTTCTGGTAGGAATTCTCCCTCAGGTTCCACCTGAATCACAGACCAGTCAATAATATAATTAGAATCATGTAAATACTTATTTAATAAAAAAAATGGAAAACATTATGTGCCTTCACGGTGGGAGGAAGGCCTAGTCGATAGGATACTAGTCCCACTCTATCCAAAAATTCAAAGGGTCCACAATACTGAGGTTCTAGCTTGGCACAAGCTCCCTTCCTCAGAGATATTTTCCCGGGTCTAACTCGAAGATACACATGATCCACTGCTTTAAACTCTCTAGGAGTCATTTTCATGTCTGCATAGCTCTTTTTTCTATCCTGGGCTATCTTCAGATTTTGATCTAAATTACTTGTTGTTCCATTTCCTTTAGCATATATGGCCCGATTGTAACTCTGTCTACTGGATTGTTCCATCTAATTGGAATGTTGCATTGTCTTCCATAGAGGGCTTCAAAATGACTCATTTTTAAAGACTCTTGATAGCCATTATTGTAAGAGAATTATACCAATGGTAGGTAGTCCTCCCACTTCTTGGGTTGATGCATTACATGCATCCTCAACATGTCTTCTAATATTTGGTTTACCCTGTCTGTCTTCCCATCATCTTTAGGGTGATAGGCTATACTAACGAGCAATTTTGTTTCAAAACCAACAAACATAGATTTCCAAAATTTTGAAGTAAATTTTTTTATCTCTGTTGGATATAATTTCCTTAGGCATGCCATGCAGTCTGAATATCTCTTTCATGAAAATGTTGGCAATATCTATTGTCTTGCAAGTTGACTTGATAGGTATGAAGTGAGCAGCCTTGTTTAGTTTTTCCACAACTACCATGATGGCATCATTTTGTTTGGTTGATCTTGGTAATCTTGTGATGAAATCCATGGAGATGGTTTCCCATTTCCATTCGGGAATTGTCAGAGGCTGCAACAGCCTTGTTGGGTGTCAGTTCTCTGCTTTGAATTGCTGACATTATAGACACTTAGCTAAGTAATCAGCTATGTCATTTTTCAGTCCGGGCCAATAAAATAGTTTTCTAGTGGTCGTGATCATTTTCTAATAACCAGGATGACCAATATATGGTATTTTGTGTAATTCATCCATTATGAACCTCTTCAAGTTGTCACAATTTGGAATATAAAATATTCCCTTGTAATTCATCAGGTCATCATTAAGCATCTGATAACCTTCATACTTCAGCCTTATGGGTTCTTGCTTTACGTATGATGTCACGGTCTTGAAAAATGCATATGTTTCTTGTGCACTTTTGACTCTTTCTTTGATGTCTGTTTCACTGGCGCTTACATCTTCCAAGTAAACCACTTTCATACTTATACCAAGGGAATAAACCACCCTATTCTCCTTTCCTTTGATATGTTTTATTTCAAAATCAAACTCACTAAGGAGATCCATCCTCCTAGCTTGTCTCCCATTGAGTTTTAGTTGGTCAAACAAATACCTCAATCCACTATGGTCTATGATAAGTACAAATATTCTACCTAAGATGTAATGCCTCCACATTTTTAAATCATGCACTATGGCAACCGATTCCATATCATGGGTCACATAATTGACTTCATGGTCATTCAATTTTTTAGATTCATAGCAAATTACATGTCCTTCTTTCATACGGACTCCTCCGAGCCCTTCCTTGCAGGCATCTATACACACAAGGAAGTCCTTGTTTGGGTCTGCAATCTTCAGTACAAGCGCATTGGTTAGAAGGTATTTCAGCTCTTGAAATATTTCTTCACATTCTGATGTCCAAATGAATTTAACCCCCTTTTTCTAAAGGGATTTTATTGGGAAACCAATCTTGGAGAATCCCTTTATGGATCTCCTATAGTTCCTGATAGGCCCATAAAGGATATGATATCAGACACATCCTTTGGGGTAGGCCAATCCATGATGGATTTAATCTTTTCAGGATCAACTACCACTCCTTCCTCAAAAATATCATGGCCTAAGTAATGGACTTGTTTCTGGAAAAATTCACACTTACTAAGCTTAGCATAGAGTTGATGTTCTCTTAGTACTTGGAGTACTAGATTGAGATGTTCTTCATGTTCTTCCCTATTCTTGGAATATATTAGGATATCATCAATGAAAACCAACACAAAAATATGCAAGAACTTTATGAATATGTTATTCATTAAGCACATAAAAGTGGTTGGTGCATTGGTAAGCCCAAATGACACCACCACAAATTCATAGTGACCATATCTTGTCCTAAAGGTTTTCTTGTGGATGTCTTCATCTTTAATTCGGACCTGATGGTATCTATACCTCAAGTCAATATTGGAGAAGATTGTAGCACCCCTTAGTTGGTCAAACAAGTCATCGATCCTTGGTAAGGGATACTTATTCTTGATGGTCATCTTATTGAGTTGTTTATAATCTATGCACAATCTGAGTGTGCCATCTTTATTTTTCACAAACAAAGTTGGTGCTCCCCATGGAGACACACTAGGCTGAATGTATCCTTTGTCCTACATATCCTTCAATTGTAGTTTGAGCTCAACTAGCTCTAGTGTACTCATCCTATAAGGTGTTCTAGACATTGGCACCACAGTTCTTGTACAAGTTCTATTGAAAAATCAATATCCCTTCTTGGAGGTAGACTTGACACCTCTTTTGGGAATACATCTTTATATTCTCTTAATATGGGATGGTCCTCTAGGTTGGGTTCATCATTCTCAACAGAGTTCAGTACTTGTATTTCATAAAAGGGACATCCCTTTATGCAATACTTCTTCACTTGGAGGGATGATATATGTCTCACTAAGACAAGATTTGAATCCCTTGTAGGGTTACCCTTCTTCCTTCTTCATTTTCACACTCCAAAGTTTTACTGTAACAATCCAACTTGGTTTTGTGGGAAACCAACCAGTCCATGAAAATCAACAAGTCATAAGATCCTAAAGGAAGTATGTTTATGTTCTCTTGGGTGGGCAACCCACTTATAACAAATTGGAATGTTGGTATGACCTCTTTTACTTTTCTTTTGGTTCCAGTGGCTAGTTGTACCGACCATGATCTAACATGTTTAACTTGTTTCAATTTACATTTCTCAACAGTTTGAGGGGAAACATAACTTAAATTAGAACCAGGGTCAATTAAAATGGAAACACGATGGTTGGCAATCATAACTTCCATATCCACCACTGAAGCTTCGTGGTCATCTTGTCTATTATCCAAGGCTGCATAAATTTGTGGCATGTTTCTAGCCACATCATTGACTATGGTAGCCTCTTGGATGTTGTCGACCCTATTATTTATCTGTTTCCTATGTGTACAGTCCCTCAAAAGATGTTCCTCTCCACAACACCAAAATTTCAATGGTTCTCTCTTCGTGTTATCAGTCTTACTTGGATATGCTCTAAATGGATTATTTCCACTCTCGGATGGAAAAAAAAATGTGATACACACGTTTGGCAGGAAGTCTCATCCTAGAGATCTTTCCATGGTTCTTAAATATAGAGGATTTAAACTCCTTCTTCTCGAATCCCAAATTGTTTTTCTTCTTCCATTCTTCATGGGGTTCTGTCTTATTCTTGAATTGCTCATAGAAATACCTTTCTTTTTGAAGAGTATCTTCTAAATTCTTTGGCTTATCAAACTCAATTTTTTCCCGATAGGACTGAGGTAATCCACTAATAAATCGTTGCATCTTTAATTTTTCATCCTTTATGTAGGGAACATACCTCATCAGCTCAAGGAATTTGTTGATATATTCATCTATGGTGAGTTGTCCCAGCTTGAGTTCATAGAACTCCTTAGTCTTCCCATCAAAGTACTTTTCTGACAGGTACTTCTTCTTGAAGTATTTCTCAAATTGTTTCCATGACAAATCTTTCTCATGGATCCCTTTCCATTCCTAAGGTCCTCCCACCAAATGGAAGCTTTCCCATTCAATTTGAAAATGGCTATCTGAGCCTTTAAGTTTTTTGAGTAGTCATGGACTCTAAAGTACTTCTTCAAGCCGAGTAGCCAAACTTCTACTTCTTCCCCCTTCTTAATATCTCCATCGAAGGTGGGTGGTTTGACTTTCTTGAACTCTTTAAGGTCATGACTCTTGGATTGTTTCCTCTTATTTCTTCTCATCTGGGAACGAGAGCTAGTTTTGCCACTAGAAGATTCCTTGGAATTGTCAGTGTCCTCACCAGAGGAATATTCCATTGAATGTCTCTTGGCTCCATGTTGGGCCTTCTTTGAGGTGCTCCTCCTAGTGTGGCCACTTTCAGTACCATGATTTTGTATCTCAGGTGGAATTGGGGTTTTCTTAGTATGACGCATGTCCACATGACTGGCAGTTGGACCATGTTGCAATTGCCTTTGTATATATGATAGACTTTGCAGTAGGACTGCATTAATTTCAATCTACTTTTCCTGCTCCTTGATCATCCTTTCATTTTCAGACTTATAACTATGTAATTCTTCCATGAGGCTTCTTACAGTTTCGGACAAATATGGAGGGGTTTCCACCACCCTCCTTTCATCAAATTCTTCCTCTCTATTGTGGGAGATCTCCCCCAATTCATGGTATGTCACCATCCCTTACGTTGTAGTTTTCCTGTTGTTCACTGACCTCTAATAAAACATTTTCTATTAGTTACTAAAATACCAATTCACAATCAACACATATTATTGCAACGTGAAGTTAGATTCTTTATTTGGAAGCATTAGCAATATACAGTGCAGATTTCCAAAGCGTCTATCAACAGTTGAAGGCTTCGTTCTTCTATTCAATGGAGGTTCAAACAAGTTTCTTATAGAAGGGGGTAAGGTAGAGTGTTACCCCATAAAGTTCTCTAAGAATATTTCTATGTGACTCGTGCATGAGCCCAAGTAGGCCAAGTGTTATTTATGTGCTCTGATACCAATTTGTAACACACCCAACCCTTAAATACCCTTTCTAGGGATGGGGCATCATGTTTTTATTTTCCCCAACTCTTTAAAATCCTAATTTTGGGATCTCCATTGGATACTTCTCTCCACAAGCTTTCTAACGGTCTCTACCGCACTCAAATCTAAGCTCTGGTCTGCAAGTTATGGCCTCCCGAAGTTACCCGGGCATTATTAGTTGGAGTCTTCGACATTCGACGTTGAGCACCCCCTTTTCTTACTCCCCGAAGTCCCAGAATCTCGCCACGTGGCCTTAGCCATTTGGCGATCGACATTCGGCATTTTACGTTGAACGTTGAACGTCTCTTTTTTGGCGTTCAATGTTGGACAATCATCGTTCGACGTCCTACCTTTTAGCATTTCGACAGTTGGTGGTTGTCGTTGAACCTTCGAAATTTTGGCAAACGTTGTTGTTCCTTCAGTGTTCGATGATCGACAGTCGTCATTGAACCTTCGAAATTCAGTGATGGACGATCATTGTTGAACATCCCTTGATCATACTTCACCCAAATATTATGAACTCCTGAAGTTATCCAGACTCTCGGAGTCCCAAACACGTCACCAGCCACCTTTGCGAGGTGGGGACGAACCAGAAGCTGACACATAGCGAGTTTCAGGAGGTGACATGTGTCCTCATTAGGAGTGATACGTTTCATGCTCTAATAGTCATAAGGGGTCAATGAATCGGTCGTCTCTGGGTGACAGGTGGTACGCATAATGTGGGTCCACGTCACCTCGAATGACGTCAGGATGCCATGCCATCTTGGACTGATAGCTACCCAAACCTTCGATCTCATGGTCAGTAAGAGTCCACGTAGATCCTTAGATCTACGGATCTCATTACTTCATGGGTTCGGACATCAGATATTTCCAACTCCTCACATTGTGAAACCCTCGAAGAGCCAAGTCTTCAGACTCTTGGATCTGGCACCATGTGTCCTCTTTCTACTGATAGTTGAGATTTACTTCATTGTTCGTGAATTCGGGAGTTTTCACACCTTGAAAACTCTTGGCCAAGTTCCCCCGTAGTACTAAGTCTCTGGACTATAGGATCGCTTGCCACGTACCCTCTCATCCAACGGCTCTAGTTCAACAAACAACATTTGATAGCGGAAAGTAGGGGCCACATGTCACTCCACGACGCATTCCCAGTTGGTTGTGTAGTCGAGGGTGGGTTCCTCATATCGACGACTGAGAGGGATCCCAAAGGATCTGAGGATCGACAGTCCACATCACTTCGGTAGTTCGACGTGTATCTTCCGAAATCCTCTCTGGACCATGCCTGATCTATCGCGATGTGTACCTGGTATTCACAACCAGGATATACTCCGTCTTGCAGAGCTCCGGGGAAACTCACACGTCCCTATACTGTTGAATACCTGAACTTCCAAATAGTCGTTTATCTGTGGACACATGTCCCTCCCCTTTCAATGGTCCCTATTAACTTCGTGACTCTGACATTCGAGAGTTTCGACGCTAGACCACTCCTATTCTCCCGAAGTGGAACTTCGTCGAAGCGCTTAATGCTACCATTCCTATGTCTGATCCAACAGCTGGGAGAGGTCTCCACTGGATCCCTAGATATACAACCCTCATCAAATTGCGACTTCGACCTTCAACTATTTTCAAGGGTTGTGGAATCACAAGTCCTAAAGCCAAAGTATCTTCACTCCTTTCGGGTTTAGTGAGGGGTTCCCAGACCCTGGTCATATGGGTCCTTTGGGAAATATTATGGGCTAAGCGCAAATCCTTTTAGCAGAAAAAGGGTTAAGGATAAGGGCATGAGCCCTCGGTCAGATGGGTTGATAATATTAAGGAAGCTCCCTTCTCCCACAGAGCCGAATTTGACATTTTCTCTAAGGTAAACTTCAAAGGGTCAGCAATACTTAGATGTTTCAGACAATCCTACCCCGACTTTCCTGCAGATTCACTTCTCATAACTCTCTAGAAGCTAAACTCAGATAAATTGAAAACCATGTAAATATAGCAATTTACATAAGCAAAAGAGCATATCTAAAAATTGTTCAAATATCACAAGACTTGACCATAAACATAGACATTCAATCATCACATCCAATATATTACAAAGAGTATGAAAATACTTATCAAAACTGGAAAATCTGAAGCAACTGCTGAAAGGGGTGTCTGTTTCCTCCTAACCATAGACACAACCACTCCTGACATATTTACCACTAGCCACTCCCGAGATAGACCATGATGCTCTGAGAGATATTCTTTCTTCTTTCTCCACAACAATTAGGGGAAGAGGTTACTCTCCTCCTCCCACATAAATCTTGGCAACCGATTTTTCTCTACTCCAAGCAAGGAGGTATGCACGAGCACTTCCTCAATCACTCATCAGCCTTGTTTATCATCTTGTAGTGAGATTGTTCCCATGGATTCTTTTATCCAAAATGATATTTGTTCTCAACTCTTATCTCAACTCTAGAGTTGAAGCGTTCTTCTCTTCCCCTTCTCCAGATTGTTCTCTCTACTTTGCTATCTTGCAGATTTGTCTCTATCCCCAAATTACCTCCTTTCTTTCCTTCCTCAGCAAGGTTGCGTGGGTCTTAATCCCAATTCATGGTCAGGCCTAGAAGCCTTACATATGGGTATCTTTCTCCATCTCCTCATTAACTCTTGAGAATGGAATTCCATATACTATCCCGACTAGTAATTCATTTATGGGTCCGAGGACCGTTGAGAAATTACACCCGGTAGGTATTGGTCTGGTGAGGGTCATTTCAACCATTCTTGGTTTCCCCTCACCATCTCTCTCATTGCATCCATGGTCTATCTTGGAAAACTCCCCCCCTTTCAGCAATTGTGCAACACATACCAAATTTCTATTAATCATGGAAAATCCATACATTGACCCTTTTATACAAAGGTTCATCAAATCAAACATTCACACTTATTTAGTCCGCCATAGTCTCTTGGCCAATTATAGTTATATTTAAAAACTGGGGAAAACATGGGTATTACATTTGGCAATCTAAATTCATTGGTATTATGACCATAATTGTTGCATCTTTGGCATTCAATATTTAAGTTTTGCAAAGGAGAAAATGAGTTGTAGTTTTTCTTCTTTTCATTGTACTTATTGTTCTTATATCTTTGGACATTTCTATTATTGTATTGTCCATAAACCTTGTAGTGCACTTCCTTATGTCCAAAATTATTGCAAGAGTAGCATTATCCAATAAATAGATATCTATTAGGGGGATTCTTTCTGGTGATTGTATTCTTCTTGAAATATTTTTCTTTAGTAGGGAGTGTTTATTTCTATTATTTGCAACAGTCTTCAATGGCTTCATCTTTTCCTTGTTATATTCTCTTCTTAAGGAGCTTTTAAGAGCATCTACATAATTGATTGGCATTTTGTTTGTCCTTTGTTTCATACAGGTTGAATCTTGAGTATATCCCAATCATGTCTTTTCATTTGGTGACCTTTGGCTGTTAAGAATATCATTCAATATTTTTGAATTGTTTTCAAATCTTGATTGTTTCTTTTCTTTTTCAATTTCTCTTTTTAGTAGGACAATTTCAGCCTCTAGCTTTTCACAGTCTTGTTCCCTATTATTGAGTTGTTTTAAAATGTCTTCTTCAATTCTTTTGGCTTCCTGGAGTTGAGTTTTTAAATCATTGATCACTTTCCATGTTTCTTTGATGGTCTTTGACACTTCTCTTTCTCTTGACTTTTGTGCTTCTTCATATTCTAACAATTGTTCTCTTAATGATTTATTCTTCTTATTATACTTCCTTAGTTCTTCAAGTGAATTGATAAATTCTTCTTCATGGTTTACTTCTCCTTCATCTTCATAATTTTCTTCATTATTATCAACATCGTTATTTTTCATTCCCATAAATAGAAGCTCTTCATCATCTTCACTCATGTTTGAATAATTGTCGTCTTCTTTGGAGTACATGTTTTTTTTTCCTTATAAAATTTCTTCTTGTATTGGTCTTTATCCCTTTTACGGTCTTTCTAGTTGTAGGTTTTTTCATCATCACTACCCTCCTGCTTGGGATAGGTACATTTGTTAGCAAAATGTCCAATATTTCCACAGTTAAAGTTAAAGAATATTAGAGGAAAATTTCCCTTGTATCTACCAGTTCCTTTCTTGAGTTTCTTCATGAAGTTAGTTATTTCTCCATAAGATATCTTTGCATGATCTTCATTAGAAACCTGCTCCTGATTCTTTTTTGTTGTTGATGTTTTGAAGGTTGTTTCTCCTTTTTTTGGTCTCTCTTGCCCTGTTATCATCTCATATGTTGTGAGGATCCCATGTAGTTCATCCATTGTGAGCTTATAAAGGTCTGGTTTGTCTTCAAGAGTAGAAATCTTGGCATCATATCTCAAGATGTTTTGGACAATGGGTTGATCTTTGAGTTCTTTTCATATTTCTCCAATTGAGTTGACCACTTCATCTACTCTCTAAATATATTTTGTTATGTTCTCTTCTTCTTTCATTTTCAAGTTTTCAAATTGTGTTAGTTTGGCCTGTTTGACCTTGCTATCTCCTTCATATATGACCTTTAGTTTGTCCCAGATTTCTTTTACTGACTTACAATGCATTATTATCACAAATATATGATTGACTAATTCTCCTACGATTGCATTGGTTGCTCTTGCATTGTCATTGCAAATGTTCTTTCCAGTTGTGTTTTTGTGGGAGGAGTAGCAGGTGCAGTGTACCCATCTTCTATAGATTGCTAGATATCAAAACCCAGGGACATTATATATCTTTTAATCTTCACACTCCAAAATGCATAATCATTCCCTTTGAACAAAGGTGCTATAGTGGAAGACATTCCCTCTTGATAATCCATTGGATTATGCAGAATCTACCTTCCAGTTATTAGATTGTATTGAAGGCAGCCGCTCTAATACCAATCATTGGAAACATTGAGAGGGGGGGGTGAATCAATATTACCTTTTTAAACAATCAGTAATTACTTTGTTATTTTATTAATCACCATAGTAGATCAACAATGGAATTGTATTTAAAATCAATTATATAAATATAATTAACAAGAATTACAAATTTTATAAAGAATAATTTGTGATTGTGAAGGACATCAATCCTCTTTAGAGAACCAACTCTTGGAGACACAAATCCCCTTATTTTCTAATAACCTACTCAAGGAAGCTACAACTCTTTGCTTCTCCAAGAACTAACTTGAAAGGAGGCTCCAACCACATGTATTTTTCAAGCACCAACTTGAAAGGAGGCACCGACCCCTTGTTTTCTTCTAGCACCAACTTGAAAGGAAGTCGTGACTCCCTGTTGTTTAGGCTTCAACCTGTAGAGGACTACAATCCTCCCAAGCTCCTCCCTTCCACCCTCACTACATATTTTTACTCTGCAATCGTATTCTTGTGACTCTTCCTCAGGTAGCATATACTCAGATATTTCCCCGAGTCACACTTTCATTGTTCATTCTTACGAGTATATATATCCTTCCAAAGGGTGTGCATCATTGAAACACTGTGTATTTTCAATGAATCAATGTGCCTCTTCATTTACAATAGACTGCAATAAAAACTAACCTAATCGACTTCAAATTCCTTGTATATTAATTATGTTTTGTTCTTTCTCATGTCAATCTTTCTTATAAAATGATCGATTCAAAAACCCTTCATGAAATTGACTAAAACGGCAATTTCTTCATTGCATTGAGCTTTGGTTTCATAGAGACTCAGCTACTGTCTAATCGAGATCAATATTAAATCTTGACCATTGATTTTGATGTGCATATATATGCTATTCATGCCTGACTATTTTAGGCACCTATGTGCTTCCTTCAACCCACTTTAACTTTTACTGATGAATGATTGAAATTGCACCCATGAGTCGATCCAATGGCCTACCTTACTCTTGAGAATATCTTGATCCAACGACTCTGACTTAATCACCCGGTGAGATGGATGGTCCATTTTTACTTCAAATATGGTGGGGACCAAATATCATGACTTAATCATCTGAACAAATCAATGGCGCGGATTTAATCAGGTGTTGAGATGGACGATCCTTATTTCATCTAGGCGCTTTAGACAGATCGACATTTCAGATATAATCAATCATTGAGTGGATGGTTATTATTCATTTTAAACATGGAATTTTACTTAGAATTATTTCATGTGACGGGTTCGCAGACTCTCAGACTTGCAAATTCACGTGTGTTCTCGAGTGTCATCAAAATGCACGCCCAACTTCCACAGCCTCCAAGATGAACCTATACTTAGAAAAATTTTAAGTGATTTTTCTTGGGTTTGTAGACTCTCGGACTTGCAGAATCACATGTCTTCTTGAGTGTCATCAAAATGCACATCCAACTTCTGTTAGCTCCATAATGAACCATACTTGGATTTTTACTTAAAATTATTTTATGTGACGGGTTTGTGGACTCTCAGACTTGCAGACTCACATGTCTTCTTGAGTGTCATCAAAATGCATGCCCAACTTTCGTAGCCTCCAAGATGAACCTATACTTAGAAAAATTCTTCAACGATTTTTCTCGAGCTCGTGGACTCATATCTCTTCTATGGTGTCATCAAAATGCACCCCCAACTTCCGTTACCTCCATAATGAGCCATACTTAGAATTTTTTTAAGTTATATAGATAGAATATGATACTTAGCCATTTTTTGGTTGCTCGACAGACTCGCAGAAAGAGATTTGAGTCGTCTGATCATGATTTCATTGATCCAACGATCAACATCGTTTCTTCGTTATTTACTGTCTGATTATGATCTTATTTTGATCCAATGATCTTATTTTGATCCAATGACCAACATTGTTCTTTATTATTTACCATCCGATCATGCTCTTATTTTGATCCAACGATCCAACATCAATCTCTTTGATTGACAACTTGTTCTTGATCGAACAGTTTGTGGTTTTCACAAATTAAACGAATGGTCATGATTACTCCACAATCCTTTGCACATATTTCCTCAATTGCAGAACTTTGTTTTTGCTTCACTCAAACACGTCTTCTCTCTTGAGATTTGCATGAGTGTGATTGTCTATGCACAATCTCTATCCAATCACAAGGTTATCTCTCATGAGCTCCTCTCCATTGATCCACCTCAGAGATCTTATTCATGATCTGGTAATCTGAGGGACTCCTTTGTTCCTTCCTTGTCATCAAACTCATCAACATATGATTGTCCATGTTTGAGTATTGTCCATTTTTGATTCATGTTTCCATCAATGACAATAAAAAATCAATAATTCCAACACAAGTTTGGGCATTGTCCTTTACTCCCAAGATATAGTCCTAAATGTATACGAGCCTTACAATGATAAAGTTATTTTTTAGGAGAAGATATTCAATATGGACATGATGAATCAAGAAAATATTATCCTTGGTGTTGACTTCAATTTATTCTTGGGAATAGGTAAAATTTGGGGATCAACTACACAAAGTAGATCCTCTTTCTAATTTTTTTCATTCAAATAGTGGAGGAAAAGGGTTTGCTCAACATAGAGCCAATCAAACTAAAATTGACTTGGAGGAATAAGGGGGTGGGTGAAGGCATGATTGAAAAAATACTAAACAATTTCCTACTCTCTTAAGGGTTGGTAAATGATCATTTCAAAATTAGGCAATGGTTGGGCTCTGGATCCGATTCTAATCACTTTCTAATTTTTTTGGAGATGGAAAAAAACTGGTAAGAAACCCCCCATCCATTTCAATTTTAACCCTTCTTGGATTAAAGAAGAATGAGTTGTTAATTTAGTTAAGGAGAGTTGGGTTCCTTTTTGATAGTTCAAGGAGAGAATCAATATAAATCCAATTTGACAAAAAGTTTAAGAGGATAAAGCAAGTAGTGATAGCATGGGATCATGAGAAAAAATCAAAAGATAATTAGGAGATTAATATTTTGTAGCATTAACTGGAAAGTTTATATAGGTGATATCCTATAGTTTTTTCTTTAGAAGACATGAAAATGTAAGTAGGGAGGTTGGAACAAAGGAAGAGAAAGATTTTGGAGGAAAGAGAAGTTGCTTGGAGGTTAAAAAGCAGAGTGCTTTATCATGAAAAAGGCGATGAAAATACCAAGAATTTTCTCCAATTTTCTAACCATGGGAAAAATGTGAATACCATTTGGAAAGTTAAGAGGAATAATGGTGATGTACTTTCTAGTTTTGAATACATAGGGCAGATAAGAATTGAGCATTTCGGTGATATTTACAAAGTAGAAAGTAGAGAAACAATTGTTGAGGTTGTTGAAATGACTTTCTATTTCCCAAGTTTTGTCACTAAAGAGGAAAATGAGAGGGTCATGAAATAAATTTTCAAAGGGGGAGATAAAAGAGGTTCTACACAATTTCAAAATGGACAATATTCTTGGCCCTAATGGATGGCCTATATATTTCTTCACAAGTTTTTATGAAGTCATTAAGGATGACCTTGTAAGGGTAATGTAGGACTCTATAACCAATGGAAGGGTTTTTGTATCCTTTAATGAAAGCTTTGTTGCCCTTATCCCAAAGAAAAACAATCCTTCTACTTTTGAAAGTTCAAGACTATTTCTTTATGTAACTATATATATAAAGTAATTGCAACAATAACTACATTGGGGGTGAATGCTATCCTGTCAAATTCAATTTCCCTTGAGCAATTTGGTTTTTTATCAGGAAGGTGGATTAATGATGCTATTGGGTTTACATAGAAGGGTTGACACTCCATTTAAACAAAGATGATGTGCATCTATGGTGGTCAATATACATCTCTCTAAATCATACGAGAAGGTTAGCTTGTTATACTTGAGGTTCATGTTGATTCACTTGCATTTTTGTATGTAGTTTGTGAAGTAGGTCTTGCACTATGTTACTATAGTATCTTTTTTCATTCTAATTAATGGATCTACATAAGATATTTTCTAACCTATAATAAGGTTGAGCCATGGGTTCCACATCTCCCCTTTATTGTTTTTAATAGTTGTTGAACATTTTAGTAGAGATTTGAATGAGGCACGGAGATTGGGGGTGTTGAAGCATATAAGAATGGGAAGATCTATGTCTCATTCCCACTTGTTGTTTGTGGATGAAATCCTTTTGTTCTATGATTGCACTAGGAAAATACCATGGAAATTAGATAAATTATTGACTTGTATTGTACAAAAATAGGGATGATGGTAAATATAATGGAAGCTACAATTTCTTTTTCAAGTCTTAATGAGGAGGAAATTAGATTTTGTATGGATTTGTTTCCCTTTCAATAGATTGAGTTGCAAGGTGGAAAAAAGTATCTTTGTTTCTATATGAAGCCAAATGATTATGACAATAAATATTGGGATCAATTAATAGCTAAGGTTGAAAATATACTTTTAGTTTGGTGTAACAATTGTTTATCAAGAGGAAGGCTCATTTTGGCGAAATTAATTGTAGAAGATATTCCAGTGTACTATATGTCTTTGGATTTACATATTTGAGGGTTGTTAGATAATATCCGAAGAACAATATACAAATTTGTATGGTCTAGGAGAATGGATAAAAGAGGCATACCCTTGATAAAATGGAAAATCCTTACAATCCCAAAGGAGATGGTGCAAGGTGGTATAAAAAAAGTATATAGAGCCCTCTTCAATTTAGGAGTGGATAAGATCTCCTTCCAAACCCCTACATAATGTCTCGATTATTTGGAAGAAAATAATAAATACTTTTCCTCTTATTAGAAGGTGGATTATATGAAAGGTACGAGATGTG
>ML805931.1:153587-172626 GCA_009831015.1 Picea engelmannii | reverse complement strand
AACAAAAAGTGTTTAATTCGGCAATTTGACAATTTCGGCAATTCGCCAAATTCGGCAATAGTCCTGCCAAGTAAAATGAAAGAGCAAATGTTAGTGACAGTTAGCTAAATTTAGCCCTGTCAAAGAATGATGAAGACCATATGAAAGAAAGATTCCAGTACAGTAAAAGGTGGAATCAAAGATCTGCTTCGACATAGCAGGTGGTGCCTGCATTACCACGTGTCACCCATTTTTGGCATTTTCCGATCGGTTTGTAGACCAATGGAAAAGTGCCACGTGGAAATCCATACAGCCACATGGCAGGCCATATAATATGTGGCAGACACGTGGCATCCATACAACCACCTGGAAGGTGACGTGGCAAGCTGACCAGGCAAGAGGTGATGTGGCGGTTGACTATGTAAGTAGGTGACATGGGCCAATGAATGGTCGCCACATGGCCCAGTCATGGGATGCCACGTGGCAATGGGAAAATGCCCAATGAGGGCCCGTAACCAAATTTTCAAAATTAAAAAGAAAGTCAGTCCACCAAATCTCGCGGAGGTTCCACCAAATTTGGTGGTTGATCTCCATTCTAACCAACTTCGACAAATCTCTGGCAGGTCTCCAAACTTGGTCGGTTACACCACCATATATATATATGTGTGTGTGTGTGTGTGTGTTTATAACTACAAGCAAAAAGGGGTAGGTCTGCGGGCTTGACCCGGAGACCTCCCCAACCAAACTCCTTAACATAGCCTCCGCCAATCGTTGGGCAAACGGTCGGGTTGGATAGTCTGCCTGCTTTTAAATTTAAAAACTTGGTTTTCCAATGGACGAGAGGAGGGCGCTCGACAATACAGATGGACACATTTTACGAGGTAGATTTCATAGAATTAATTGCAGGTTACAGGCATGAAAACCGAGACGAGATTTATCATTCACCTGGGAGGGATAGAGTCAGAT
Organism: Picea engelmannii; assembly: GCA_009831015.1. Classification (NCBI taxonomy): domain Eukaryota; kingdom Viridiplantae; phylum Streptophyta; class Pinopsida; order Pinales; family Pinaceae; genus Picea; species Picea engelmannii. Next base: position 171,681 of record ML805931.1, on the reverse strand, counting down.
TGAGGCGTGGATACAATCATTTTTGGGTAATTCGACACCACGAATTCAATGGTGTTGTCTATTTTCTTATCTAAGCAAAACTTTTGCATCTTAATTCCAAAACGAGGTATACTTATGTATTTTTCCAAATTCTTTTGTTGAGTTAATAAAAAGGCCTACCCATTTGAGAGCAGGACCCAGAGACGTAGTCCATCAAGGACAGACTCCGTTATCAATTTTCGTGTTCAGATTTGATGCTTATGTCTCTTTATTATTGAGTTTTTCCTTCTTTATGGTGCATTTCAATTTATCCTCATTTAATGCAATTCTTTAATAATTCACATCGATGGAAAGATCCTGGATCATGTTGGTATCAGAGCAGTCATCTTTGACTTGAATTTTTTAGTGTGAATGCTTACTAGGGCCAAGCATAAACAGGGTGAAGGAACACTTAAGACTTTCAACCCAAATATTGGTCGTGCATCCCGAAGGAAGAAAATGGATGAAGAGGACAAGCATGATGAACAGGAGAAAAACTTCCATATGGTCTTCTATCGCATGTCAGAAATGGTCGAGCGAATGTATGGAGACTACGAGAAGAGGGTGAAGAAGAAAGGGAAGAAAAAGGAAGAACAAGCAAATGAAAATGCTTCAGTGAACCAAGAGGTTGGAGGAGACCCCCCTGAGCCTCCATCTTCACCATCGAGTTTTATCTCTTCTTCCTCTCATCATTCTCATCATTATAATGCTAGTCATAAAGCCTCTTTTAAGAAACCATTATTAAAGCTTGATGTGAAATTTTCTTTACCTATGTTTAATGGAGATGCTAATCCTGAAAAGCTTGATAATTGGATCCAACAGGTTGAAGTATATTGTTGTGTTCAACATATTGATGAAGAGGAAGTAAAAGTACAATTGGCCTCTCTTCGGTTGGAAGGCACTGCTCTCATATGGTGGGAGAGCAAGCTTCGGGACATAAGTAAGTGTAGTAATCTTCTTTCCTCGCAGTCGAAATTTAAATCAACAATAAGGAAGAAATTTTATCCATTGGGTTATTTACATAAAGCAATGATGGAATGGGAAACTTTAAGACAAAGTAAAGGTCAAACAGTACAAAGTTTCATGGAAGAATTTAGGGTTGTATCTAAGCATACTAAGATTGATACTTTGTTTGATCTGGGTTCCCAAGTTAACTTAATATTCGAGACACTTGTCAAAAAAATGGGTCTTGAAACAAAACCACATCCAAATCCTTATCCTCTTGGTTGGGTATGCGACAAAGAAAAACTTAATGTCACTAAGCAGTGTAGGGTTAGATTTTCTATTGCTTCAAAATTGGTTGATTTGGATGTGGTTTCACTTGATATATGCGGCATAGTGTTGGGGAGTCCATATCTTTATGATAGAAAATCAATCTTCTTTCGTCATGAGAACAAATATCACCTTACTAAAGGAGGAGTGGAATATATTGTTAGAGCCCACAACATGAAGGTTAATACAACACTTGTTAGTGTAGGACGAATGAAAAGACTCATAAACACTAATAAGAGATATGTACTCATGGTTGTAAGAGAAAAGGATGTTGGAATATCCGATGCCTTCCAAGGATGTGATCCTTCCCATAAGAAAGAATTAATTGATATTGTTTCTAATTATGATGAGGTCTTTCATGAACCAGATGGATTACCTCCTAAGAGGGAAATCCAACATGAAATACATCTTCAACATGATTCTCCCCTTCCTAATGTGGGCACATACAGAATGTCGATTGTAGAGATGACAGAAATCAAGAAATAGGTACAAGACTTGTTGGATTGAAGGGTCATCAGACCTATTTCATCTCCTTGTGGTTCTCTGATTATGATGGTGCCAAAGAAGGATGACACATGACGAATGTGTGTCAATTATCGATCCTTAAACAAAATCCCGGTGAAAAATCAATACCCTCTTCCTCGTATAGATGATTTACTTGATCAATTAAATAATGTTGTTTATTTCACTAAGTTGGATTTGCGTAGTGGTTACCATCAGATCAGGGTTGCAGAACAGGATGCATGGAAAACTGCTTTTAAAACCAAACAGGGTCTATTTGAATGGTTAGTTATGTTGTTTGGGCTTTGTAATGCCCCAACGACCTTCATGCGTGTAATGAATGATGTATTCATGCCATTCTTAGATGACTTTATAATTGTGTATTTAGGTGACATTCTTATATTTAGTGGGACCTCAGATGAACATGTACGGCATGTAAAGCAAGTATTGTATAGTTTGCAAAGGGAAAAGTTGTATGTAAAATTGTCCAAATGTGAGTTTGGCAAGACTGCACTGGTGTACTTAGGTCATATTGTAGGAGGAGGACAATTGAAAATTGATCCTTCCGAGATTGATGTAATTGTAAATTGGTCTGAGACAAAAAACGTAACCGAAGTACAAAGCTTCTTGGGTGAAGTTCAGTACTAGAGGATATTCATTGCAATCTTCTCATTTATTGTAGCTCCTTTGCATGCCTTGACCAGTGTGAAGAACACTTTTCAATGGGGAGGAAAGCAACAAAAGGCCTTCAACACTTTGAAGGAAAATATTAGTACAACACCAGTATTAGCATTGTCGAATCTTCAACAACCATTTGAGATCGAGACAGATGCCAGCGGTTACGCCATGGGTGCAATATTGATGTAGTATCGTAAGCCTGTCTGTTACCACTCTGAAACTTTTAATGAATATGTTGTTAACTATCCTACATATGATAAAGAGTTGTATGCATTAGTTCAAATTGTGAAAAAATGGAAGCATTACTTGTTAGAGAAGGAAACAATCATACATACAGATCACCAACCCTTACAATATCTCCAAGCACAAACCAAGTTGCATCAATCTCGACATTACAGATGGATGGGTTTTCTTCAACAATTCCATTTGTTAATCAAGTATAAAAGGGGTACAAGTAAAAAAGTAGTTGATATGCTTTCTAGACATCCTATTGTTGCTTCTATTGTTTTGAAGACTGCTTCTTTATCTCATGATAGCTATGTTGAACAATATGTTGTTGATGAAGATTTTAAGGATGTATTTGAGAAGCTAACCCATGGTGCACAGGTGGAGAACTATTGTTTGCAGGAGAACGTACTCTACCATATTGGAAAGCTATGTATTCCTAAAAATGAACAAGTCCATGTAATACGAGAAGCTCACACTTCTCTTGTGTCTGGGCATTTTGGGGTAGGAAAAACCATGGTTCATCTGCAAAGGTTTTGTTATTGGCCTCAAATGAAAGCAATTGTAACCAAGTATGTAAAGGGGTGTGTGATGTTCTCTACTTGTAATCCCACTAATATAAAATTGGGGTTGTACTCACCACTTCATGTTCTGTCTCATCCATGGGAAAGTATTTCCATGGATTTTGTAGGGTGTTTACCAATGTTGAAAAGGAGTCACGACTACTTGTATGTAGTAGTGGATAGGTTTAGCAAGATGTGTATCTTGATGCCATGTAAAAAGTAGGTCACTATTGAGCAGACTGTTAATCTCTTCTTTCAGTATGTTTGGGTCCACTTTGAGTTGCCCATGTCCATTATCTCGGATCGAGATACTTGATTCCTTGGAGAGTTTTGGATAAGTTTGTGGAGAATGATGGACACTAAGTTGAAGAGGAGTATGACTTTTCATCCACAGACCGACGATCAGACAAAGGTTGTTACCTGAACAATGGTACATTTTCTTCGAGGCTACTGCAGTAAACATCCCAAGTGGTGGGATGACCGGATACCCTATATTCAACATGCTTACAATCGAGCCTTACATTCCTACACTAAGTGTTTGTCATTTGAGACATGTTTTGGACACTTGCCTAAGGTCCCTTTGGACTTGATGTATGGGGAAGATGTTGGTTCGAATGAAGAAAGAAATGAAGACAAGGCCCGTAATTTCATTCAATGGATCCAACAAATGCATCAAGCAATCAGGGAACAATTGGGGAAAATTCAAGCATAGTATAAGGCTCGACATGACAAGCATAGGGTTGATCATTAGTTCTAGGTTGGAGACCAAGTATGGCTTCACATCAACAAGGAGCGGTTGAAGGGGCAAGGTAAGAAACTCAGGCCTATTCGATATGGACCCTTCACTATTTTGGAGAAAAGCGGCACCAATGCTTTTCATCTAGATCTTCCACCTTATATGCAGATTTACTCAGTTGTAAACATGGAAAACTTGAAACTTTTTTAGCCTCCCATGATCATGGATCAAGGTGAGGAAGTTTCACTGCCATCGGTTGATGAGTTTGCTCCTAAGTACTTTGACGAGTTAAAGGAAGATTCATCCTGGACAGAAGCACAAGGACTTCACACATAGGTGATGTCGATTATCTTCGAGTGGGCTTAAAGGGAACACACCCAAGCAAGGCAAAGTGGATAGAGAAAAACAAAGTGAGGGAACTCTTCCCTCACTTAAATGTTGATTGATAAAGGCTTTCGGTGGTCCAAAATATCTCAGTGGAAAGGCGTGATTCGAAGGGATTCAGGGAGGCCTAAGGATAACTCAGATTTCTCAGAAGTTCCTCAGGAAGCTTAGAATGGCCTCAACGGGTGGAGAAAAGGAAAATATTCAAAGTCCTCAAAACTCAGCAAAATTTCCATCATCGTGAAGAGCGCGTTGCAATCTTTCCAACAACGTAAACGATTCGTCAAACAGAGTTATGGATCGAAAGATATTCTCGGTCAAAGTTTTGGTCAACCTAGCCCAGTCAGCAAGGATTAATCAACATCCATACTACTGACGTCAACATCAGTACAGATGACGTCAGTGTCCTTACAGGGTACGTGGCACACACAGAGGACAACACATGTCATGATGATGTGGCAACACTAAAAGTTGCCACGTGTCACCCATTTTTGGCATTTTCCGGTCGGTCTGTGGACCAATGGAAAAGTGCCATATGGTAGTCCATACAACCACATGGCAGGGCGTACAAGACGTGGCATCCATACAACTACCTGGAAGGTGACGTGGCAAGTCAACCAGGCAGGAGATGACGTGGTGGTTGACTATGTAAGCAGGGGACGTGGGCCAATGAATGGTCGCCACGTGGCAACGGGAAAATGTCCAATGAGGGCCCGTAACCAAATTTTCAAAATTAAAAAGAAAGTCGGTCCACCAAATCTGGTGGTCGACCTCCATTATAACTAGCTTCGACAAATCTCTGGCGGATCTCCAAACTTGGCGGGTTACACCACCATATATATATATATATATTATTGTAACTACAAGCCAAAAGGGGGAGGCCTGCGGGCTCGACTCCGGGACCTCCCCCACCAAACACCTTAACATAGCCTCCGCCAACCATTGGGCCAAACAAACAGGTTGGATAGTTTGCCCGCTTTTAAATTTAAAAACCAAGTTTTCCAATTGACGGGAGGAGGGCGCTCGACGGTACGGCGAGACACATTTTACAAGGCATATTTCAGAGAATTAATTGCAGGGTGTAGGAACGAAAATCGAGACAATATTTCTCATGGGCATGGGAGGGCCAGAGTTAGATTGAGGCGTGGAGACAGTTATTTTTGGGTAATTCGACGCCATGAGTTCAATGGTGTTGTATGTTTTTTGATATGAGCAAAACTTCTACAGTTTAATTCCAAAATGAGGTATACTTATGTATTTTGCCAAATTCTTTTGTTGAGTTAATAAAAAGGCCTACCCATTTGAGAGCAGGACCTGAAGATGTAGTCCATCAAGGACGAACTCCGTTATCAAGTTTTTGTGTTCAGATTTGATGCGTATGTCTCTTTATTATTCAGATTTTCCTTCTTTATGGTGCACTTCAATTTATGCTCATTTAATACAATTCTTTAATAAGTCACATCGATGAAAGGATCCTGGATCAGTTGTATGCATCATTTCTACTGAATTCATATGATCAGTTTTCATTTTCCTCAAAGATTTGTTTGAAAAAATGGTGGGTTATGAAAAAATTGATTATGGGTTGAACCCATGTATGTTATAATGAGTATATGTCGAGTCTTGGCCTAGGTTCGAGTTTGAATATGTAAATAATATGTTCACTGTTGCAATTTTTATACAACCAACATTGATATTGTTCGAACCGATTTTCATATTTGTTGAGTTTGTTATATGGGTTTGAACCTGAGCTTATAAGTGTTTGTTTATAGAGATGAATGTGAATATGCAACTAGCATTGGTAGCCCGCTCTATTCCCTTGGGTTTTAAACTTTGGTCATATGGAAGAATTCCTTAAGTGGCATGCATTTTCCATGGAAGCTATTCTTGTTACGGCCATAACCATTATATTTTTGTTAAAAGGGTTTCTTGAGATTTGAATCAAGCTTATGGTATCGATAGGGAAATGGATTATTTTGTATTGGACTTGTAGAAAATAAAACATATCTTATTCTCATCCCTATCGATAGGGAAATGGATTATTTTGTTTTCCAAAACAAAATGAAGAAGTGAATGTTGGTCGAATTCATTACCAAATGCCCATTCAAATAGTTTTTCAATGATAAAGTTTGATACAAGGTTTGAGTTGTTAAAGTAAAAAGAGCAAATGCATAGTTGGAAAAGGATAAAAAGTATGATATGCAAATGAAAGGTTTATTTTTACATAAACTAGGCATTACCTCACATTATTTATCGCTTTCTAGGCATTATTCCCATATTTCCTGAATCATACTTCATTTTAATTTAATGTTATTTTCCCTTGTTTATGTAGTTTTAAATGATGGATTAAAAGAAGCTTTTAAATCGGGTCTATCTATGATTTGTTCATGATGGAATACCTATATATGGCATTGATTTTATTTTTATGTTCAAAGGATGATATATGGGCAGTTTGTCATTTTGATTTGGATACTGTAAACTCATATCATTATGCAGTTTGGAAGTATAGTGTGGACAAAAGGAATAGTCTAGGCATACATGAATATTTTGGAAAATTGTTTATGAAAGGAACTTTACAATTGTTTAGATTTACAATGGAGAATTATACAATTATATGAACATAAATGATTGACTATTTGTATACAATAAACATGATTTTTTCATGCATTCTTGTCATTTCATATCATTTTTCACTAATTACAACTCACTTTGTCATTGTTTCCTTATCATTTATTTATTCATTTTTCACTCGTTTCCCTTGTTCAAAGAGATAATTAATTGTTCATATGAAGAGAATGTTACAAAGAAGAGCATGGTTCAAATTTTTGAAAGCAAAATAATGAGAAGGTTTCCTCTCAAATGTGGCTTTCCCCCCCTCTTTTCTTTCATTCCCATTCATTGTTCCCTTACATGCTTGAATTATTTTGTCTTTTTTCAGAGCCATAGCTAAATCATTTCAAGCAAAATGATATTATATGCTTAATACACCGTGTCTTGTATTTTTACTAATTGGAATGATGATACATATAGATGAGATTTTTTAGTTGAGGAAGTAACCAGAGTGGAAACATAGGTAACAGGGGTGGAAGAGGAAGAGTGCCCAATATATTTTGGCAACAAGGAAGAAACAAAAAGATGATATTTTCAATACATTTTACTGTCGACTCTGAAGAGTTTAACCAACCAGTACAAACCAACTACCTGAATCTTGCTAGACATATTTCATTTCCACCACCTCAAGATCCTCCTAACCCTCCCCTTGTTATAGAGTTATTAACCCCCTAACCATTGAGCCATCATCTCCTAAGAGGTCACCTATCCAATTTAACTGTTTTCATCACTTTTCCCCGACTTTCCAGCCCAATTTCCCCTTGGTCACTCTTGTCCTTCATTGAGGGTGCGACCAAGATGGTTGGTCACCCTTTCTGGCCTACCAGGTTGTGACCAATCACTCTGTCTATGTGTTTAGGGAGCGACCAATCTTAGAAACTCCCATATTTGGACTTGGTTGCGATGGATGAGACCTTCCACTTACTTCTCACGGTTTAGTCTCGAGAAGTCTTCCATTATGAACTTGAGGATCTTATCCTACTGACCATATGGCCTTATCCCTCAAGCCCTATAAGAACCAAGTCATTTCCCATGGGAAGGGGGAGGAAAGAACTAGTAAACTTATGCTTCTACTTTGGCTACCAGATTTGGGAAAGGAACTTGGAAAGAGATTGTTTCATTAGCTTCTCCATTTGTAAGTTGTAATGTTGTTTCAATAATTAATAGAAGGCGTACTGCATGTTTCCCTCTATTCAATTGTGTACTTGTTTGCATGCATTCATTTGGGTAAACTTAATAGAATTATGTGTTATAATCTATTAGTAGATTTATCATTGGTTTGTATGCATCGACTTTGATCTTGGAAAGGATCTTGTTCACTGTGTGCAGATCGTTGTCTTTTGGAGTGGGAATAATCTTTGCACAAGAAATCAACCAAGAGCATGCAAGGACAACCTTCGGAAATAAGGTATGCTTCCTCACTACAAACACTCCTAGTTATCCTTTGCATATAGATCATATCTTGAAACTCCCATAGATTACATTTGTATCTATGTCTTAGGTATAGGAAGAACCAAAGGGAGCTCAACTTTTGTAGGGCTCAAAATCTCTACAATAGATTAGCGATCATATCGGGGAACACCCTTTATGTACTTGTATTCCTTGTTTATAAGTTCTCTTTCTAAGATCTTCATCCACTTAAGTGTCTTGATCTGATTTCTAGCCTTTTTTGTACTCTTTCCTAAGTTTAGTCAAAGAAGCCTCTACCTTGGATTTGATAGATCTTATCTAGATCTAACCTTTTCCCTCTTCTTTGTTTCGGTCGCACCCTCTTAGTGTACACAGAGCAACCCAAGACTTCTTGGTCGTGCTTTTCCTTCCTTTTGGGAGCGATAATCTCCACTCCTAGCCTAACCATGAGTGACCAAACCTTCTATTCGCCCTATCCCTCTCACTGGGGAGCGACTAGGTCGCTCTGTCTCCCTTTCTAGGGAGCGACCATCCCTTTGAAACCATTTTTTTGAGAGTTGTCTTGCAAAAAAATTATCTAGATCCATTTACACTGGTCTCCTTCAAAATTCCAGACCTGTCTTAGGCATGTCTCACTGATTTTACTTCAAATTATTTTAAAATTTTTGAAATGTATCTTCTCCTTTTCGCCATATCATGTGATTGATGGGTACAACCAAAATCATCTAGTCTAATCCCTTCAATTAAGTTGAAGGCTATTCACAACTATTTGAGAAGATTCTTTCGCAAAATCTATCATTTTATTGTGCAAGTCTCTTTTTCATTAGTTTGAATGCTTGTTGTTTCCCGAATCATTTGGAGAACCTTCAGATTATTATCTAGACTTGAAATTTTTTGTGTGCTTTAAGTTTGCATATTTGGTTTTTTCTTCTGATTTTTGCATTCATTACAGAACATTGTTGATTGAAAGTGAAAGTTGAAGAAGAATTTTATTTCAAATTTCATATAGTTTGAAAAAAAAACCATTGCATTTAGAGTGCTTTAGAATATGGTTGAAACAATTTGTGCTTGATTAGGAATTTCGAAAATCATTCAATAAGTTTGGTTAAAAAATTGTCCTCTTGTCTCATTTGCAAGAATAAAAGTGAATCAATATGCATGAGGGTTGTAATATCCCAAGGCCGAGCCCCAATTCTAATCATAAATTGTAACACGTTTTGTAGGCTGGTGAGCCAAGTAATTATAAGCTGGCAGGCTTATGTGTTTATTAGGCTGAAGAGCCTAGATGTTAAAGGCCAGGAGCCTGTTTTGTACATGTAAATATTCATATTATTAATATAACAACATCAATGTGTGTAGACTGGCCACGAAGAAAGAGTATGGGGGACTAAGCTCCACTAGGTTGGGCAAGGGAGGAGGCTAGGATATTGGAGGGAAAAGGGCTAAGCTTAAGAGCTTAAACCCAAGAGAATAATATATAATTATTATTCTAAAGGATGTAAAGAGGATATTAATTTATCCTAAGTTCCCTTGGGGAGAGGAACAAGTTCCAAGTGGAGAGGAATGTGCTTTTGGAGAGCCAAGTGTCATCCAAGATGCATGCAGATTTATGGGGGCACTCTCACCATTCTCACGATTCTCTCCTTGCTGGCCATTAAGACGATTATGGCTAGGGCTTGCCCCATTCACTCATGCACTGAGCAAGCACGCAGTTAGTCATTTCCACCATTGTTGAATTCCTCAACCACCCTGAACCTCTGCTACAAGCCCAAATTGATACCCTTGCAACACCTGTACCCTACGGGTTGCCTGCGTATTGCTCCGTTATTACCGTTCCCCATGTCTAGTTTTTTTTGGTTGCCATCATCATGCCCATGTGTGGAGGAGCGGTAGTGAAGAAGCAGATTGTCAGGCCTGTGAGTAATTCTCTCAAGGTGAGAGAGTGTGTTGAGGAAGTGAGTTCTCCTGGAGGGAGTCCATTAGTAGCTACAGATCTATGATAATTCTTGATCTAGGATGTTGTTGAAGCCCCAGAAAGGGAGGTGAAGTAGTCGATGGATTGTGGGACAATGAAGGTGTGTACTCTTGGGGTGGGATAGGCATGTGGGGAATGAGAGTTTGTGATTTGTGGGCGTAAGTGTCTCCTTGGAGGAAATCCTTCCCGTTGTATTGTGCAACTTCCTGTTGTCCCTGCCTAGCCTAAGAATCCCTTTACCCGAGTGGGGTTTAGTCCCAGCTCGGGGGTGACTCACTGCTGAGAGTGATGAGTAGCGTGGTTTATGGCTGGGATGTTCGTGGAAGGTTTGCACGCAGTTGGTGTACTTCAATTAAAATATAAGTACCAATCCTATGTTCATTTACATGTCGTGTATTTGTACATGCTATATTGATGAGTATTTCTTGTATATGTTGTATGTATAAGCTTATTGTTATTCCACATTAATCTGTGTATTAGTAGAATATGTTGTATGTTTATGTTTATATATATATGCAAATGATAACTGTTATTTCTACGAGGTAGCATGGCCATCCTGTTGGTGGCCAGGGATGTTACAAAATGGTATCAGAGCAAAAGATGTTTACTAAGTGACGTTGCCCAGCCTGTTGGTGGCCGAGGACGTTACAAGGGTGTTCTCTTATAGAAGAAGCAAAAAGAAAAGCACTCTTCTCCCTCCCATAAATAGGATTCATTGAAAATAAAATTGTTGACATTACATTATTTTGCACCTATTTGGAGTCTAGTCCTTTCACCTCATGAGTTTCACTTCCACGTAACCCTTTGAGTGAAAAACAACTTTAGAAACGAACACGCGTTAATAAAATTTACTAGACTTTTGTTTTCTAAGAACATCAACAATAGTATAGGTTTAGGGTCTTTTGACTAAGACAAGTGAGTAAATTGTCCAAGACCACAAAAACAAACCATAAAAAACTGAAGAGCACTTAAATCCAAATTTTGTATAGGCATAATCGTGAACCCCCTCTCACACAAGGGCTACACATAAGGTCGCATGCGGCTGGGCAATAGAGATCACCCCTCCGAGGATTAACCAAATGTAGTGGAACGATAGTATATTGGGGATTCATCTTGAGAATCAATTGCTTTCGTTTGGTCCCGAAACTTCCTGAATCCTGAATCCGTTCGGGGTCCTCTAGAGCTTTTTATGGTCCTCTTATTCTCAGTCCTCTTGAGAAATTTTGGACTTGATATCCTTCCCACATTATTGGACCCGATCGTCGACTGTACCCTCTCAGATCATGAATACGAGTTGGTGACTTGGTTGCCATAATATTCAGGGCTTTTACACAAGGTGACGATGAAGGGGAATCTTCACTGTACTTGGATAAAATGTTGGTCAAACTCACTTGGGATCCTTGGAGGGCAACCCATGGATAGACCGTTGGGGAGCTTACACCAAGGTTTGAGTATGTTAAATAGGTTGCCAACGTATCTGATCCACCCACTCACCCCAACCCCTTCTCACATGTTCTCGTTATTTTGGATTTCATCACAAACTAGTGAGCTCATTGTGAGAAGTTTTGGTTTGTTTTCTTGATTCCTACATTTCTTAGCACATGTTGTTTATTTTCTTTAGTTCTTAGGAGTGTCATTGTCATAATTCAATCCTGAGCGATGAAGACCTACATAGGTCTCAGAGGATGCAAGGTTTTTCTCCTCTACATTACGAACCCTTGCCTCCCAACTAACCCGAAGACCATCCTCGAGAGGAACTCCACGTGGAAAACCGCTCTAAATCTGGAAGTATTATTACCCCTTTGATCAACCATTCAGAAGGAATCGCTTTTCAAGAAGGCTTTGTCCCTCCTGTCAATCCACCTTGATAGACCCTTTTGGTCCCATCCTCATACGGGTAAACTCTTATGGAGAACCTGAACTTGATATCAATTACCCTCGTCTACCATGTGTACCTTACGAAGAAGTCGTGAACATGGAATCCCAACAACTCCACCAGTCAGAAGGATTCACTATGCCACCACGGGTTTCTGGTCCATCTGATCCTATCGAGACTCTTGAACAACCCTTTGGCCACGACATTTTAAATTGATTATATGCAACTATTGACTCAACTTTTGAACTCTTCCAATGAGATCCGTCACATGCCTCTTCACACACTCCTCATACCCCCATATCTGACATCTCCCATATGTTTCAAAATTCTTTCCCTCGTCCCTCCCCCATCCACTCTACATTACAACATGCTCAACTGAACGTTGTCCCGACCCAAACATTGACATTGACATATATATCACAAGTTGTCCAAACCATCTTACCGCCAACTTCAAGAACCCAACCTTCTACACGCCCCACTGGGGGGAAACCTTTATTTACCCCACTATTCTTAGGAGGTGATCCCAACATTTTCGGACAACAATCTTCAACAAGAGGATTACCTCCTGAGGGAAGTCAACTAACGGGTTTAGGAAAACAAAAATCTATGAGCCAACCTTTCACTAGGGGACAACCCCTGTACTCAGGGAAAATTTCCGCTCAACATCCAGCCGGAAGGAAACCCTTGACTTCTGGATCATTTTCAACGGGGGATACCCTCTCATCGTGAGCCAACCTTTATTTGACTGGGGGAAATCACCCACTGGGGGGAAACCCCAACCACATGGCCATACTCACTCTTGGTGTAACCATCCACTAGGGGGAAAACCCCCAACTACTAGACAACAACCAACGTGGGGAAAAACTATTCCTTCTACCACTAACTCATTATTTGGCCACCCTTACCCATGAATAACAAATATTATATGGAACCAACATCAACAACCTGACAATCCTGCAATTACCACTCAACCATGAGGAGGACCACCCTATGGTGGCGAACCTCCTAGCAGACCACCCCATGGAGGAGGGGGACCACCCTATGGTGGAAAACACCCTAGAGTACCACCCCACGGAGGAGGATCGCCTGGGGACCACCCTATGGCGACAAACCTCTTGGAGGACCACCCTATGGAGGAGGACCCCTTCGGGAACCACCTTATGGTGGTGGACCTCCAAGAGGACCACCCTATGGTGAAGTACCCCCTAGGGAACACCCTATGGAAGAGGACCTCCTGGAGGATCACCCTATGGAGGAGGACCCCTTGGAGGACCAACCTATGGTGTAGGACCATCTTATGGAGGAGGACCTATAGAACAACCTCCCCACGAAGGAGGACCATATCACCAACCTCCATTCATCAACAAATAACTCTTGTTCTTGGAAACTTTGTATTTTCCAGATCTTTCAAGGTTGACTAATGACCCCATACGCAATTCCCCCCCCCCCATTCCTGCTAAAATTCCATCCAATATTCCGAAATTTGACGGAAAACCTAGAGAAGATCCAAATAATCACGTGATGACTTTCCATCTATGGTGTTCTTCAAACTTCTTGAATGACGATTTTATCTGATTACGTCTTTTCTAGCGAACCCTTACAGGATCAACAACTAAATGATATATAGAACTGCTACGTAACTCTTTTGATGACTTTAATTCCCTTGCCATGGCATTTTTGACACACTTTGAATTACATATCCGCTATGAGACCGATATTGAGCTCTTAACCTCGTTACACCAATCAACTTCCACCCATATTTTAGATCAAATTCATGAGTGGAGGCGTCGACAACAATTAATCAAAGCTACAATATCGGATCAATTATTAGTTGATTGGTTCACAAAGTCTCTTTTTCCACTTATAGCTCGAGAGGTTGCCATGGGAGGTGTTGTTACCAAGGAACAAGCTATCAGTTGAGCCTAATATTTAGATTTGGTATAGTCTCAATCAAGCACGTTATACGACTTGATTCCCAACGCTCATTGATCGTCGAATGATCAAACGAAACCCGCACTTGGACCCCATGCCGATGTTATGATCGTTATTTTTTCTATAGATACAACCGGTTAGATGACTAGGAAACATCGCCAATCGACTAAAGCTACCAATCCTATCTCATCTTTCCATACCAACATTCCAAATAAGCCCTTTGCCCAAACCTCCGAGGTTAATACTCTGTAATCAACTGTGCCCAAAAACCCACAGCAATCCGGAGGAAAAAAGAAGGGTAATAATAATAAGACAAAGAAAAAATCTACTGAGTAGTTGGGCCCCAAAACCCAAGAAAACAACACTGAGGGTAAAAGAAAACAAAAGGTTAAATATCCCTGCATGATTTGTAAAGAGGATCATTTCACTAAAGATTGTCCTCGTCTCGCTGAAATTCATCAATATCTCGAGTGAGGGACATCCTCTTCTACACCTACAACAACAACAACTCGTCGTGCAAATGTAAGCACCCCCACCAGGGGGAAACCCCGAATTCCTGTTAGTGAATATCTTGATAGTTAAATCTAGGACCATATCTACTAGAGCCAAGAATTACAATTTTCCAGAAAGTGATTCTTTACCCAAGGATCCCCCCTCAACCACCCCACCCAATGGCCCTCTCACACTAGAGAAGACAACTATCAAACCTGCCTTACGCCCTCCAAAGGGAGTACTTCCTTGAACTACACATAATCCTAATGCATGGGCAACCCAACACTATAGTATAGTAGAAGATCTTGCCCAAGCACCTTGTGCCATGTCAACATTCAAAGTACTGCATTCCTTCCCCATGTAGCGTAAAGCCTTGTTATCAACCATTGGTGGATTTTTTTTTTGACATAAACGGTTATAGATTATATTAATGGGGTGGACTAGCCATATATCCGATTACAAATGGCCTCGAATTTCTTCAGGCCTGTCTTTCTGAACCATTCTACTTCTATAGCTAGAGACTTGTGAACTGAACTAGTTCCTGTACGTCTTCTATTAGAACTGGATTAAATTTAAATGCCGAAACTCCAGTCACTGTTTCAGCTTAAGTCTCAACACTGTTTCAGCATATGTCTCAACACTATTTCAGCAATTGTTTCAGCGGTGTTTCAGCATGTGTTCCAGCACTGTTTCAGCATATGCTCCAGCACTGTGTTTCAGCATAAGTTACAACACGGTTTCAGCATATGTTCCAGTATTGTTTCAGCAACTGTTCCAGCACTGTGTTTCAGCAACTGTTCCAGCACTGTGTTTCAGCAACTGTTCCGCACTGTGTTTCAGCAATTGTTCCAGCACTGTGTTTCAGCAACTGTTCCAGCACTGTGTTTCAACATATGTTACAGCACTGTGTTTCAGCATATGTTCCAGCCCTGTTTCAGCATAAGTTCCAGCACTGTGATTTAGCGTAAGTTACAACACTGTTTCAACATCTGTTCCAACACTGTTTCAACATATGTTCCGACATTGTTTCAGCATAAGTTCCAGCACTGGATTTGGTCTTGTCCCTTTCTTTGCAATTTGCATGCTGGCCGTTTGCACACATGCGTCCTTGTTCCAGCTTTGCGCCTCCCGTCAAGCCAATCAAAATTTCAGCTCCAATGTAGACTACTTGTACCTGCCTCATACCTTCGCGCCTGCACTTTGGATTCCTTCCTGGCAAATATAAAACTTCTGCATTTTCAGACAGGAGAACTCCGGTCGATTCCTTCTCCCCAGACTCTAAGGGATAGGTTCATAAATTTCAGCTCCATTTACGCTGATGACTCCCTTGCCCAGGGAGGTGCCTCTGTTTGCTTCGTGGTCTGCCAACTGATTAAGATGCCTGAGGACGTGGTAGAAATTTACCTCTTCGAAATCTTTCATCTGGACCAGAACCTTCCTATAATAATGATCCAAGCCCACGTTTTTGGGAGCCTTCCTCTGATTGAGAGCATGGATACAGATTCTAGAGTCCCCTATGATAGCCAAATTCAAAATTGATAACCTTCTGGCTTGAGCCAGCCCCTGCCAGATTGCTAAAATTTTAGCTGTATTATTGGTGTTCAGACCCAGCCCCCAGGAAAAGTTGAGCACAATTTTCCCTGAGATGTCGAGTAGGACCCCTCCACTTCCCGCGGGACCGGGATTCCCTTTCGAGGCCCCATCCACCTGCAGGATATGCTTCTCCAAAGAAGATCTCCACTTTAAGAACTCTTGTTCCTCTAGCCTAATTTCCCAAGGGGAATAGTGTTTGGTAAATTGCTTGGTTCTGTCCAGGAGGGAGGGATCAAGCTCATGGAACCAGACATACTCATCTTTGTTAGGGGTTACTTCGTTGGTCATATTAGTCTTTGAAGCTATCAGATCACCTAGAATCGCTTTCACTTTGAGTGTAGTTTGGGCTGGCGTCCCTGCTATAGCCCTGAAGATCCTGTTGTTTCGCTCCAGCCACAGATTCCAGCAGACTACTTTCGGCACCCACATCCAACAATTCTTTAGCAGGTTCAAATTGGTAAAGGAGAAGGGAGCCAGATCGACCCAGGAGTTAAACAAAGAGGAAACTGAAGAAGGCAGGGGTACAATCAGCTGGCCAAGAATGAGATTCCAAAGTTCCAGGGCAAAGGGACAGAGGAGAAAGAGGTGGACAGAGGTTTCAACATGGCAAGCACAGAGAGGGCATCGAGAGGGCCCTTCCCAACCTCTTTTTGAAAGGTTTTCCCAAGAAAGGATACTGTTGTGCATAAGGGACCAACAGAAGAGATCTATTTTGGGAAGGGAGGGAAGAAGCCAGAGATTTCTCCACACCGAGGGATCAGGGGCTACCCAAGGGATTGCTTGCAGGGCTGCATAACCAGCTGCAAATGAGTAACTGCCAGACGTAGAGCCCCAACCTCTTTTGTCCTTCTTCCTGGCCGAGGAGGGGGAGCACCCTTGAAGAGCATCCAGGAGGGTTAGAGCTTCAGAATCTAAGTGCTGCGGATAGTCCCCCAAATCCCACTTAAGCCAAGAGACGTCCTGGTTCCAAGCTGAATGGTCCCACAGGGTGACTTTGCTAAAGGAATGGAGCCAACTCTTGATGTTTCCCATCCCTTCCGAAAAACTTAAAGGGGTCTGTCCTAAAATAGAGTCTTCCCAAAACTTGATTTTTCTACCGTTCCTCGGGATCCAAAAAAGCTTTGAGGTAATCAAATCAAGAGCCTTAAGGCAGAGAGAAAGGATGGGAGAGCCTTTTCTAGTCAAGGGGGGGCGATCAAGGCACCTTTCTTTGTGACCACATAAATATTTAAGCCTTAGAGATTTGGAGCTCCAAGTGGTTTTACCTCTTATCATCTTCCAGAGAATCTTACCTCCCATGGCCAGATTCTGAGTGGCCACATCTCTTACTTCCAGCCCACCTTCCATCCTGGGGGCTTTAACCTTATCCCAGCTGACTAGGTGCATTTTTTTTCCCTCATTCCTTCCCCCTTCCCAAAGAAATTTTCTCAGGATGCTGTCTAAGTCTCTCACAAATCCTCTCGGGGCAAGGAGAATGGAGGCCTAGTATACAGGAAGAGAGGTGAGAACATAATTTATGAGGATTAACTTCCTTGCTTTGTTCAGCCATGTTGCTCCCCAGGCCAAGATCTTGGCTTTCATCTTGTCCAACAGAGGCAGCCACAGGTTACTTCTGGGAGCTGCTTTGACTAGCAGGATTCCTAGATATTTAATGGACTCCCACGTTGAAGCTCCTTCCATTTCCAGCAGCCTGGAAATGCCAATCATTTCTATAGGAGGGCAGTTCCAGCCATAAATTTTACTCTTCCTCAAACTGATTTCGCTGCCTGAAATTTCAGTGTAGTCATCCAATTCTTTCTTGAGAGCTCTTGCGGTGGACAGGTTGGCTTGGC
>ML805931.1:63667-108279 GCA_009831015.1 Picea engelmannii | reverse complement strand
TTCCACTCTTGCGACACATTCTGAGCCGTATCAGTAGTCTCGGGCTGTTTAAAGGCACAGTTCCACTACTGCGACTCTACTGATGGATTCCTTCATTCCGTGACAGTACTGCGCCTATCCCCTGGTGTCTGTCTCTGCCTACAACCTTTAGTTGCCCACCCCTGTTCGGGGGCGTTGCTTCTTGTTGTCACTATGATATGTCGGGTCGTCTTGATTGTGTTTCGTCTTACCTGCGTCCTGTCGGTTTGAGTGTTGACTTAGAGTCGAGGGGGTTGTTTTTCTTCTGCACACGCGCACACACTGTAACAAAAAAAATTCACCAGTTGACTGAGTAGTTGTCCTTAGCTAAAAGGAGGGATGTTACACTTCCTATATAACCTTACTGGGGATGTGTCTGAGAAAAACATCTAATGTTTGTTCTTCAGCCCTACCAGAAGTGGTACACAGTTTCTGGAAATGCATTGAAGCTTGCTCTTTGATTTGGTTGAAGTCTTTTAGAATTTCCCCTTCTGAGGTTTTGATTTAGGAGATTTGGTTTGCTCAATTTATGACTTCTACTTGTCTATGGAAGAAGGAGGTCTTCTGGTTCCCTACTTTCAACCATATGCTTATGGAATTTTAGCGCCAGGTGATTTCCTCTTCTGCTAGCGCTTGCATATTATCCTTGTGGATTTTTTGTTCTCTTATGATGTGGCTTTGTTGGATCTTAGTTGTTTCTATTTCCTCCTGCAAAGTTTTGAGTTGTAGATTTTTGTCCTTGGTGTTGCTTTGCATTGAGTTTTTTGCCCAAATATTTAGGTACTCTTTTACCAGTTTTAGTTTCTTCTCCCATATGTAATTGGGTGAACTAGTGATCCAATGATTCCATGTTTGAGCAATGGACTGGATGAGCTCCAGGTGATCCAAAAAAAGAGGGTTCAATCTGAAGGGAATGGGCCCCCAATTTTTTTGAACTTCGAAGATCAGTCTGATAGGTCGGTGATCCAACCCTACCCAGGGGAGGTTTGAGGAGCAAGATTTGTCTGGAAGATCCAAAAGGGAGTTGTTTATTAGGAAGCGGTCCAATATTGCCGCTATGTTCCCTGGGATAGCCCTTATATTATTCCAAGTGAAAATTCCCTTATCCCAAGGAACGTTAAAGAGATATAGGTCTGAGATAAGATTGTCCAGTCTTTCTCAGAATTGATCTCTCACAACAGATCCTCCTCATTTTTATTTTGACCCTCTGGTTGTATTGAAGTCTCCAGCTATGATAAGGTTTCAGGGGGGATTGTCAGTGGCCAGGTCCAGAATGGATTTCCAACATTCATTTTTTTCTATATAGTTATTGGGCATATAAACATTTATTATGAAGTATTGCATACCTGAGTCTTTATTGAGGAGATTGACCATCAACAAGAACTACGTGTACACCTGATCTCTTGTCGTAGGTAAATTGGCAAGCCTCATGTCCATTGAAATCACTGTAGAAAAATATGTGGACCCTGGGAACCCTATAGTCATAGTATTTATTTAATGAGACTCCCATTGCAAACACCTTAATAAACTTGGGTGCAACCATAAACATAATGAGACTTCATACAATCAATTGAGACTTCATAATCTCCTCCCTACACCCACAGTGTTTGAACTGACCTATCGATCTAAAATTAATCTAGTGCATATTTTAGAAGATCTGATTGTCTCGTTGGACTCATGGTAGTACCCATCATATTTCTATGTCATACAACCCAAAAAATTTTTGGGTGGGCACCCTTGGATCCTCGGGAGACCATGGCTAGCCATATTTGATGCTTTCATTGTTTGTAGGTCCAGGAATATCAATTTTACACATGGCACTAAGACCAAACAAATTACCCTATACCCCCTGCTAGACCAATCACTAAACTTGAATGCACACAATGCCTTGACGAAGACAACAATGATGAAGTTGTTCAACTTGTTCTTACTATTACACAAGCCATGAGACTTAAGGAAAATACCAACGAGAATCTGATTAATCATTGCATCACTAACCTAGATCTCCCGTAGTATTTTTGGGGGCAATCATCATCTCACATTCAAAATTATATTGATTGTCTTATTTAACGAAATTTTCAAGAGAATTGCATTGAAGAGGAACTATCCTCTTCTTTTCATTAGTATTTTCTGTACACTCAATTTCTGAATCTAATTATAAGACTATTGAAATTTTCCTTGAGAAAACATCAAACATAAATTTTGCCTTAGACAATACATAGGAAGGGAAATTAATCCAGGTTTTAAGAAACTTTTTAGACACCTTTGCATGGGAATATACTGATATGAAAGGCATTCACCGAGACACATGCATCCACCACATATATATTCATAAATATGCCACTCTTTTCAGACAACCACAGAGAAGAATGAATCGAACCTTGAGGGAGATAGTGAAAGCCAAACTACATAAAATTTTGAAATTGGTTTCATTTATACCATCTCATATAGTTAGTGGGTGTCACCATTAGTGATTGTTCCTAAAAATAACGAGAAATGACAGGTATGCATATACCATGGGGAATTAAATAAGGCAACCCTAAAAGATCATTTCCCCATACCTTTTATTGACCAGGTTTTGGACACACTGGCCAGAAAGAAATACTTTTATTTCCTAGATGGGTTCAATGGATATAACCAGATCTGGATTGCTCTAGAAGACCAGGACAAGATAATGTTTACATGTCCTTGAGGGACACATGCCTGCAAGGTACCACCTTTTGGTTTGTGTAACGCACCAACCACATTTCAATGATAGATACTCGGTATTTTTTATGATTTATTACATGATTGTATGGAAATATATATGATTGACTTTACCGTGAAAGGTGATTCTTTTGATTAAGCTTTAAATAATCTCAATTTTTTTTTGAGAAGATGTAGAGAGACCAATCCTGCATTAAGCAACAAGAAATGTTTTATGATAATGACTGGAGGAATCCTATTAGGTCACCATGTATCAGTTGCAAGAATAAAGGTAGATCCAGCTAAAATAGAAGTAATTGTCAACATGCTACCTTCGACTCATCAAAAGGGAGTCCAATGCTTCCTAGGGCATGCAAGATACTATCAGTGATTTGTAGAAAATTTTACAAATATATCCCTGCCCATATTCAAATTGATTACAAAAGATGTTGAGTTCTTTTGGGACAATGAATGTCAACATGCCTTTGATATACTTAAGGAAAAACTCTCCCGAGACTCTGTATTGAGAGGACCAAACTAGAGACTTCCATTCGATATCTCGATCGATGCATTAGGTTCAATCATAGGAGTTGTCCTGGATCAAAATGAAAATCTATTAACTTATGCTATTTATTTAATAAGCAAGAATTTAGCTCTGCCTGAATTAAATTACACCATGATTGAAAAAGAGTTCCTAGCAGTAGTTTATGCAATTAATAAATTTAGGCATTACATTATAGGGTATGAAGTATTTATTCATACTAATCACTCTTCCATTAGGTACTTGATGAACAAAACTATTACGAATGGAAAAATCACGAGATGGCTACCACTGCTGTGGGAATTCGACATCACCATTGTGGATCGTCCAAGTAAGGAAAATCAGGTAGAAGACTTCCTCTCTAGGATTGATAATAAAGGTGAGAATATTCCTATTGATGACAATTTTCTAGATGAAAATCTATTTTCTATATCTGCTAATTCACCATGGTTCACAAACATAGTCAATTATCTTACTATAGGAAAGTTTCCACCTCACTCCTCACCCAAGGAAAAGAGAAAGTTTGTTAAAATGAGTGCTCCATACTCCTCGATTAACGAGGATCTCTTTTACACTGGTCCTGACATGATTATTCATAGATGTGTGAGAGAAGATGAGATGTTCGACACCCTCAAAGAATGCAACGATGAACCTTGCGGTGGTCACTTTGCAGATCAAAGGATAACTTACAAGATCCTCCATTCAGGCTACTTTTGGCCTACTCTCTTTTGAGATGTTAAGAAGTATGTTCGTGGATGTGATAGTTGCCAAAGGATGGGTTGTCCAGTTCAAGCAGATGAGATGCCACTTAAACCGCAAGTCCTTATAGGACCCTTTGAAAAATTGGCCTTGGACTTCGTAGGGCCAATCGACCCCCCATCCAAGGGAAATAAGTACATTTTAGTCTGCACCAACATGTTATGAAATGGGTGGAAGCAAAGGATTTATTTAGTGAAACATAAAGGTCAATAGTGGATTTCCTATTTGAAGATATTATTACTCATTTCAGGGTACCGAGAGAAATTGTTACTAACCAGGGGACTTAGTTTACATCTAAGTTGGTATAAGAAATTACTCAAAAGTATCTCATTAACCACAAGAAATCTTCCCCATATCACCCATAGGCCAATGGTTAGATGGATTTGAAGAATAAGGTTTTGGACGAAATTCTGACAAAGACGGTCCAACTACACTAGAAGAATTGGGAAAACAAACTTCCCAAATCCTTATGGGCTTACAGTACAACATGGAGGAGTACTACTAGTTCCCCCCCCATATGATTTAGTGTATGGGAAACAATTTCTTATTCCCATAGAGTTCATATCAAAACATTCTGAATGGTAGGGAAATTAGGGATGGAATTGACCAAGGCACAATGAAAAATAATTGTTCAACTCGATGAGTTATGGACGAAATGCGTCACGAAGCTTTCCAACATAATGATCTCATCCAACAACAAATGGAAGTTAGCATGATAGATTCGTTAAGAAGAAACAATTCAAGGTAGGTGACTCGGAACTTTTGTTTGACTCAAGATTCAAAGACTTCAAGGGAAATTTTAACACCCATTGGCTTTGCCCCTATGCGATTGAAGCTATCTTCGATGATGGATATATTAATATTCATAATATAGATGATGAGAAGGTCTCCTTCTTGGTTAATGGGAACATACTCAAGTTATATCAAAAGCCTAGATCTAAGGCAGAGTTTGTTAAGGATATAATGGAGCACGCTGAATTGCAGATGGTAGGTGAGGGGGTTTCCCCACAACCTTCCTCTTCTTACTTCTTCCATTCTCAATAAAAAAAAAACAACAATGAAAAGTAAAGAGAAAATAATGCTCAGTTATGAAAACCAGGAATTCTAGTGCAGCTGGGCTGGAACCTTACCTGAAAACCAAGCATCTAGCTGGTAAGGTTCACAAATTAAATTATATCTTTTGATGGTCCATTTTTTTCAAATTCTTCAATCATTTTATGGTTCTCGCACTGGATTATGGGGGATTCATTAAGGCCCTCCTTCCAACAATCTCGCCCCATCGACTTCAACTCTTTATCTTGGCTCAAAGATTAAATATTGTGACAATGCCTTGGGATTTGTATGCCTTAATGAATTTTATTTTCGTTGACAGTAGTGGGGATGCACCAATGCCCCTTGAATTCTAGATCATGCAAGTTAGTCACCTTCAACACATACATTCATAATTGACAAGATGCATTGGAGTACCTTGATGATCATTGACATTATTGGTGAGAAATCTTGTGTTGGTTAACGACATTCATTAACGACCTATAATCCAATGATTCCCTTCCTTGTTTGACCTCAAGAAATTTATTCACATGAAAGGGAATGTACATAATTAGGTAAGGATGAAGATTTTGTAGTACAAACTAGAGAAATCATGCATGATTAAGTCTTCAAGTTTTTGTAGATGTGTCCTTGTTCATGTTCATGTTCCTATTCCTGCTCCTATTCCTATTCTTGTTCTCATTCATGATCCAATAGTATTTTCATGGACATATTTATTTGTATACAATGGTTCTAATTCTTACATCCGCTATATCATTTTTGGTGATTGATGAAGGATAAAGGATCTCCATTCTAGCACAGGAACGATATAACACCATGAGTAAACCATGGATTTCTACCAGAATTATATACATATTTACGTTCTCCGGTAAGCAGCCCATGATACAAAGTTTGCTCCTAAAATTCCAATCTAGAATAAAACTCCTTGTACTAGAAAGCATAAATAATAATTTTCATAATAGGTATGGTTCAACAAGACTGGTTCAACCAAGTGGTAAGGTAATCCCAGGTAATTGAAGCTTGGGTAAGTTATTAATATTCATTTTGTTCATTAAATTTGAAAGTTATAATACTATGGAACCTTTGAATCTAATTTCACCAACTATGATCCTATCGCCCTGAACCATCACACATGCATCGAATCAACCACCTTTCCATTACTCTATTTGGCATCATGATATAATCCTCTATTGACGGATGTGCAAATCATCGTCATATCAAAACCTATGCGCTGATCATTACCCTATGTGAATTGTTAAATTGAATCATAATGATTAAATCGTCATGATCACTGTTACACATTATTTTGGTCACCCCAGTGATCAACTGACGACATGTGCTTAACTCACTTACATGTTCCCTGAAAATATTAAAAGAGACTTTCTCCATGAGAAAAGTAGTTTGCTTTTCCTCCCTCAAAAACTATGACAAGGAAGATTGTCGCACCCTTCTCTATGCTTGGGGTGCAAGGATGCTTGATCGTCGCACTCAACACCAAATATGGACTACGACGTCGTCGCAGGCTCCCTGTGCATAGGGTGCGATGATGCTTAAGCAAAGGAAAAGTCAAATTCACAAATGTTCTAGAAGGGAATCTTCTAGAAGATGAGGTGGCCTCCGATCGGTTTGGATCTTACTTGCTTCTCTGATTTAGTGGGATCATCCTAATCTCCTCATCCATCCCTCTTTCACCCTATATAAAGAAGGGATCTCTCATGGAAAAGGCTAAGGTTTGCATATGCATGAAGAGTTATGTTATAGATTATACTTGAGATAGCT
This sequence comes from Picea engelmannii, assembly GCA_009831015.1. Lineage (NCBI taxonomy): Eukaryota > Viridiplantae > Streptophyta > Pinopsida > Pinales > Pinaceae > Picea > Picea engelmannii. The sequence goes on along the minus strand of ML805931.1, from coordinate 101,447 downwards.
TTGCTTTAGCTTTCTAAGTCAGATTGTGGATCCTCTTCATCAAAGGCATTTGAGAAAAGGTGTGTGTGTTGGAGCAAAGTGCAATTGAAAGGGACCTTGCAACATCAAGGCATGGGTTGTATTCTCCACTTTCCATTTTAATATAATGAAACAATGCATTTCTTCTCTATAAAGGTGTCTTGGATTTTGTTGTATAACTCCTTGATCTTATACATAGAATCCATTGGAATATATATATCTTTGTTCTCTCTCTTTCTTTTTTGGTTTGTGCTTCTTAAACAGGTTCACCATTCTGCAAATCCAAAGATGGAGCCACAAGGATGATACTAGAGAGGATCAAGCATCATTTAAAAGGTATGTCTCTCATTCCTCTCTGAACTAGTTTATATGACAATGAAGTCTAAGGTGAAGTTTGTATTTTGTCTTGTTTTGTTCTAGCTTCCTGCGGAAGTTAGTGAGATTAGTTTGTGTCCGCAATTACCGATTTGTCCGATAACAAAATTGGCGACCATACTGGGGATACAACCTCTTTTTGGTTTTTTACTTCTTATTTTCTTTTAGCCTACCTTATTTTGATCAATTTCATTCTCTGAGTCTGTGGGTGATCCATCTTGACACTCTAGTCTTGGAAGTTCATTGAGAATTTTTTTCATTTTTCCCATTTATCTTTTTATTCAAAGATCATCACACTGTGTCCTATTGACAATGTACAATGATTCCTTGTTGTTGCACTCTACTTGTACATACCAGAGAAACGACGCCGCACTATGCTTTGTTGACAACCTGCAACGATCCTAGATCGTCGCACTGTACCCCTCTGTAGCCTGCGACGATTCCTGTAGGAATTGTTGGGTGACAATCAAAATTATTTTCTTTACCTAGATTTGTCTTTATTGCCTGGGATGAACTTTTGACACTGGTGAATGATTGGTTTATAAATTTTAAGCCTGAATTTGAGTGATTTTCAAGGATTGAAAGTCTTATTTACAAGATTTGCAAATTTTGTTTCTTGACTTCTTGTCACAAGGGTATAATCTCAAGATTTTGTTCCTAGGTGCTTGTTTGATAAGTAATCCTTTATTTCTTTTGAGTTTTGGATAGTTTTTACTTTCTGTATTGTTGATTGATTAAGAGACAAGTTTTGTTTGCATTCAACAAAAAGTTTTCTTATCATTTCATTTTTTTCTTACATTGTGAGTTTGATTTGGGAATAGTGTTGAGAGTGCAATAGTTTTCTTAGACCATGATTTCTTTTCTTCATTAAATATCTATTTTGATTTGAAAAGGAAAGAACTGAAGTTTATTATTCTATTTAGTAGTCTTTGCCATAAATATTTGCATTCATATATTTGTGGAAAAGAGAAATTTTGAAAATTTGATAACTTTGATTGTTTGGAATTCATATCAAACAAAGATAGATAAATGTGCTTGATAGCTTTTGTATTCTGGAAAAGAGAAACCTTTTCCCTACTGTAATTAGAGTTCATTGAATGAAACGTTTGCATTTCATCTCTTCTTGCATCTTATTGGGTCAAGGTAAAATATATCATCAGTTTCACTTCCGTCTCCCTTTTGAGTAAACAAGAGCCTTTAAAATACAACGTAATTTAAAAATCTATTAGCAACTTTTATTTTCTAGAATTTCTCTACACCAACATTAGCTAGGATAGCTCTTTGGAATAGGTTGTAAGGCACACTCTCCAAAGCATCAAAACACATAATAATATCTTGTGATAGGGAGAGTACAAATCCAATTGCTACATTTTGTCCTGGGAAGCCCTTCTAACACAAGGGTCAATCACGAGGTCGCATTAGGAATGACAAAGGTACTCACCCTGCTTTGTTGGACTTGGTGTAGAGATTGTGTGTATTATTGGGGTCACTTGAGAAGAAAATCTTGTGGGGACCTTCTCGAGTTGATTTTGGGCTTAGATACCCTACCCTTGCGCCTGGATCGGGCTATCGATTGCTTCCCCAAGAATCATTGTTGTAATTGCTAACCTTAGTGGCCTATATCTTTAGAGTCTTTACACGCGGTGAATGTGGAGGGGAAAATCTTCACGGTACCTGGAATCAACATTGGTCAAACTCACTCGAGCTCCTTGGAGGGTATACCCACGATTGTGTGTGGGAGCTTGCACCAGGTTGTAAGTCTGTTAAGCAGGTCTTCAACGTAACTTTTTCACCCGCTTTATCCCATTCCCTTCTTGTCTTGATTTCACGACGTTGGATTTCATCACCAACTAGTGACTTCGAAATAAGAAGGTTTGTTTGCGTGTCTGATATCTATATTTTATTAGTGAGTGTTGTTTGTTTCTCTAGTTGGACATAGCTTTCTTTCATTCTTTATTTGGTGCGGCCAACATCAACCCTCGTCGTTCATGTAGGATGCAAGGGTTACCTCCGGAAGATCTGAAAAAATATACTCCTTTGCTTCCTAAATCACCAGAGGGTTCTCCTGAAGGAGAAGTCAATAAAGACGCAGCCTCTGAGATTGGAAGTTCTACTCCATTGGAGGAATCCATAGTGAGTGTGGTACGAGATCCACTTTTGCTCCGGATAAATTCATCGAGAGACGTCGTTGCTGAAGATTATACTAGAATACCTATTGGACCTCACACAGAGTGATGCAGGAGCATCGTAAGCAACAAGAAAGCGCAAAGGCAGAAGACAATTGGAAAGCACCACCACACATTTTTTTGAAATGTTTTGAAACATTAATGTAATAGTTAAGAGGAAGCACACTTAGATATTGTAAACAGATCTTGAGCGATCCGCTCTCATCTGTAGTAGGTGAAGGCATTTATACATAATTAATGTAAGTAGGTAGATTTAAATGCAGATTAGACAATTTAGAGCATAGGAGGGAAAACCAACTATAGACACCCTCATCTTGTATCATTTGTAACATTAACATTAGCAATTGAGCATAGAGCATAGAGGAGAAGAAGCAGAGAGCTGTGTAGAAGAACCCATGTACAAAAGTTCTGAGATTAATATATGAAGCTTTGATTCAGACTCATGGTGTTCAAATAGTTCCTGTGTATACATGTTGAATGTTATGCTCATGGTTGTTTTACTCTTTCTGTTGTACATTTGCGTTTATGCTATGTATGTATGATTTCATGTTAAGTATTTGAAGTATGAGAGAGTAAGGGAATGAGTTTCAATTGTTTCTCTATTTGAGCAAGAGTTCCTGCAAAGAGTGCAGTGAAACGTCCGCAAGGAGTGCGTCGACGGGTTCAGAGTTCACCTCTGAAAGCTCAGGAGGGATACCGTTGTTCTCATCTTCTGGCGAAGTGCAAGTCAGGCACAGAAGCCGTGCAAGGTGTGCACAGGCTGGTTGGAAGTTCAGAATTTGTCAACCAAGGAGAGGGTTGAAGACTGTTGTCGCAAGGAGTTGCACAGAGTCAAAGGATTCAAATACTTAGACGTATTTGAAGAGTGCTGCAAGGAGTGCGCATAGAAATCTCATAGGAGATTTGAGTTAGTGAAAGGAAGCTCAGGAGAATTAGAGTCTTCAAGGTGTGAAGAGTAGAAGAGGGGTTTTGGTCATCATGCAGAGGCCAAGTGATAGTGAGGAGGATTACTGAGGTGACTCAGAGCAGAAGTTCTTTGAGGAAGAATTTGGACGGTCAAAATTCTTCGAGGAGTAATCCCGAAACAGCGGGGATCGTTGGATCTGCGGAAGTTGCAAGAGGGATAACGGTCAGGACAGAGCCATCCTTTGGATAGCCTAAATTAACGTCAACCGTTGATCAAGATTTTTCGGGGCCGTCAGATTTTTTTTGGAGTTTCGGACTTCGGAAGTCCGAGTTGCAAGTTTGGGTCTTGACACATCAAGTACCTGAAGTCTGAAAGGATTCTCGTCAGGGTAGAGTGGAAAAGTCGGCAAGTTCAAGTTTTCGGAACTTCGAAGTTTGGGGTTTTGGAAGTCTCAAGGGAGAGAGATCGAGATATAGCAGAGGAGAAAAATCGAAACAGAGGGGAGGCGACATGTGGAAGGACATGAGGCTTCTTGTCGAGGTTTGTGGAAAACAACAAGGAGAAGTACCATTTTAGTATTTCGGAACTTCGGGGATCGGAAGGTGGAGAGGACAAAGAATTCAAGTGTTAACATATTGAATTCCCGGTATGTGAAATTGAACTGACCATTGGATCAAGGGAGAGTTCATAGTCGTTGATCTCCTTGGAAGCGGAACCTTAGAGTTTCGGAATTTCAGGATTCAGAGGTTCGGGAATCCCGAGGGTATAGTAAAAGCACATTTCGGTGGTTGAAACCCAAAAATAACGAAGAGAAAAGGGAGACCGGGACATCTGTATTTTGGCAGATCGGGAATCGAAAGTTCGGGAGTCGAGGGGAAGAGTTGCATGACATTGCAACTCCCGAATTCACGAAAGCTGAAAAGCTAAAATTGACATCAGGAAGACCAAGTGATTGAATATTTCAGGTTTCGGAGGTCGGAGAGGTAAGGTGCTTGACCACAGGATTCACGAATTTGCAAAGTCCGATATCCCAAAATAAGAGAGAAATTTTCTCAAGGTGTTGTTGTGGGTAGATTTCCCGAAAGGGAAATAGAGGAGCCAGTCGAGCCCTCAGGCCGAAAGGAAAAGATCCTATGCAGATTCCGACCTTTGGGTCCGGGGAGGGGTCTGCACCATCTGGTATCAAATCCCTTCTCTGTTTGTATATTGCAGATAGAGGGAGCAAGAAAGATTTACAGCCATACCGTCGATAAGAAGAGACAGGCAAACACCCGATTCACGAGAGGAAAGGGAAATGCCAAGAAGAAGGGGTAGGAAATTACCTGAGCCGCCAGGGGCCAGAGAGATGCATGAAATGCGTGCTAATATAGATGCCATGGAAATAGCACAGAGGCGTGCAGTCAGTGCTGGAGATATCAGTGAGTCTGAAAGTGAAGATGAAGCTGGACATGGAGGAGAAGAAGTTGCAGCCGAAGATGCAACAGAAGAACGCCTATTCAGAGCTATTGCAAGGATAGGTGCCAGGGAAAAAATGGACATTCCAGTATATGAAGTAAACCTGGATGTTGAAGAGCTTCTAGACTAGATTAGAGCTATGGATAAGTATTTTGACTATGAAGATGTCGAGGAAGACAAGAAGGTCAAACATGCTATCACAAGACTTAAAGGGCATGTAACATTATGGTGGGATGAACTGCAGGCTGACAGACGCTGCAAAGGCAAGTAGAAAATCAAGAGTTGGGATAGAATGATTGCGAAGATGAAAGAAAAATTCATACCCAAGGATTATCAAATTACTTTGTTTCAAAGAATGCAGAATTTGAGACAGAAGCTGATGTCAGTGAAAGAGTACACCAAAGAGTTCTACAGGCTGAACATTAGAGCAGGTCATCGAGAAAGCGATGATGAAAAGGTTGCTAGGTATATGAATGGTCTGAGATATGACATTCAGGATGAGATGAGCATGATGACCATCCGAACGGTGGAAGATGCTTATCAGATGGCTCTGAAAGCTGAAGAGAAGCTGAGCCGAAAGCAAATTCAAAGAGGTCGAGGCAGAAGTCAGCCCAGAGGCAAGACGATTGCCCAAGACCGAAATCAGAAACCTAAGGAAGAGTGGAAGAAACCTCAAACTCAAACTGAGAGAGGTGGAAGCTCACAGAGAGGACAGTATGCTGATAATAACACTTTTCCTTGCGCTAGAGGAAGAGAAAGAGGCAGAGGTGGAGTAGTAAAATGTTTCACATGCGGAAAGAATGGGCATAAGTCTTATGAATGTCCAGATAAGAAGAAAGAAGGTGGTGAAACTCACATTGCCGAAGCCCAAAGATGGAATGTTGAGGTAGAATATGCTGAAGGCGGAAGATTACTGATGATGAGGAAAGTTCTCTTAACGCCAGAGAAGGAAGTAGAAAATCCAGTCTAAAGGAACAAACTTTTTCGAACTGCTTGCAAGACCAAAGACATGGTATGCAAGGTCATCGTGGACAGTGGTAGCACAGAAAATCTCGTTTCTACAGAGATGGTAGAAAGGTTGGAGTTGGAGACTATTGAACATCCAAGCCCATACAGAGTTTCATGGCTACAAAAAGGACATCAGGTAAATGTCACTAAACAATGTTTAGTTGAAATTAAAATAGGAGGATATAAGGATGAAACACTATGTGATGTCATTCCCATGGATGTTTGTCATATATTGTTGGGTAGACCGTGGCAATATGACAGTAATGTGATTCATGATGGGAGAAAGAACACATACACCCTAGAGAAGAATGGGAGAACTCACATGTTGTTGCCGATTAAGGATAAAGAAGTGAAACCAGAAGTAAGCAACACTATACTTCTCATGAGTGGGAAGGAACTTCTTAAGGAGGTTAAGAAGAAGGAAGATACACAATTCATTGTGGTCAGAAAGCCTATAATTTTTTTAACCAGTACAAGAGTGGATGATTTACCAGAGGAAATCCAACAACTACTAGAAGAATTTGTTGATATAGTAGTGGACGAACTACCTCGTTCATTGCCACCTATCAGAAGTATAAGTCATCATATTGATCTTATACCTGGAGCTAGTTTACCAAACAAAGCAACATACAGATTGACGCCACAGGAGAATGAAGAGGTCAAAAGACAAGTCCAAGACTTAATGGACAAAGGATTGGTTAGAGAAAGCTTGAGTCCATGTGTTGTTCCAATAGTGCTCAGTCCAAAGAAAGATGGAGGCTGGAGAATGTGTACAGACTCAAGAGCGATCAACAAGATTACCATCAGGTATATATTTCCATTGCCAAGAATGGATGATTTGATGGATTGCTTGAGTGGAGCAATTTTTTTCAAAGATTGATTTGAAAAGTGGATATCATCAAATCCGAATGAGAGAAGGTGATGAATGTAAGACAACATTTAAGACAAATGAAGGGCTGTATGAATGGCTTGTCATGCCATTTGGCTTAACAAATGCGCCCAATACTTTCATGAGGTTGATGAATGAAGTCCTGAAGGAGTTCATTGGAAAGTTTGTCATTGTATATCTTGATGATATACTGATTTTCAGTAGGACAGAAACAGAGCACTTGAAGCATTTGGCTATAGTGATGAGAAGATTGTAGCAAGAGAAGTTGTTGATAAATATGAAGAAGTCAACATTCATGAAGACATAGCTCATTTATTTGGGATTTTGTTATTTCAGCAGATAAGTTGAAAATGGATCCAGATAAAGTGGAGGTGATTAAGAATTGGCCATCACCGAAGAGTATCTTTGAAGTTAGAAGTTTTCATGGATTGGCTAGTTTCTACAGAAAATTCATCAGGAATTTCAGTGGAATTAGTGCACCGATGATGGAAAGAGTGAAGAAAAGACATAAATCTTTTCACTGGACAGAAGAAGCAGAGAAAAGCTTCAATTTATTAAAGGAAAAGATTATTGAACATCCAATTTTGGTGTTGCCAGATTTCAACAGGACGTTTCAGGTCAAATGTGACGCTAGTGGATTTGCAATTGGAGCGGTCTTGAGCCAAGACGATAGACCAATCGCATACTTTAGTGAGAAACTGAATGAAGCGAAAGTGAAGTACTCCACGTATGATAAGGAATTTTATGCGGTCATACAAGCACTGAAGAAGTGGAGGCACTACTTGGTTCCCAAAGAGTTCGTTTTGTACAGTGACAATCATGCATTGCAATTTGTAACTCAACAGGAGAAGTTGAACCAACGACATGTTAAATGGGTTGAATATATGCAGGATTGAATATATGCAGAATTTTACTTTTGTAATTAAACAGATTTCTAGAACTGCTAACAAAGTTGTTGATGCTTTGAGCAGGAAATGTTTGCTGATGCAGGAATTTAGAGTCAAAACATTGGGTTTTGATAATCTCAAGGACATGTACATAGATGATCTAGATTTCAAAGAGGTGTATGAGGCATCTGAGAACCTAGTTCTCAGAGATAGAAGTCAATGGATTGAATATATGATCCAGGATGGATTATTATTTAGAGGTAATCAATTATGTGTTCCAAAATGCTCCATGAGGGAGAATCTGTTGAAGGAAAAGCACAGTGGAGGATTGGCCAGACACTTCGGTCATGATAAGACGTTTTCAAAGTTGAACGACTCATATTTTTGGCTAGGAATGAGAGTAGACGTCAAAAGATTTGTGGACAAATGTAGAATTTGTCAACACACTAAAGGAAGGAAACAAAACACAGGGTTATATCGGCCATTACCCATACCAGAGAGGCCGTGGGATGCAGTGAGCATGGATTTTGTGTTAGGGCTGCCAAGAACGCAAAGAGGGTTTGATTCAATCTTTGTAGTGGTAGACAGATTTTCTAAAATGGCACACTTTATACCATGTCAGAAAACTAGTGACGCGACTCATATCGCCAACCTATTTTTCAAAGAAGTTGTCAGACTTCACGGCTTACCAAGGAGTATAGTTTCAGATCGAGACACCAAGTTCGTGGGACATTTATGGAGGAATTTATGGAAGAAGCTGGAAACAAAATTGTCATTTATCTCAGCATATCATCCTTAGATGGATGGGCAAATAGAAGTTGTAAACAGAAGCTTGGGAGATTTACTAAGGATCCTAGTGACTGAACACCACAGTCAGTGGGATCACATTCTGCCACAGGCGGAATTTGCTTACAATGATTCGATCAATAGGAGCACGGGGCAAAGTCCATTCCAGATTGTTTATGGAATGCAACCCAGGGGAGTTTCTGAACTGAAGGATTCAGAATAGGATGACACTAGAAGTGCTAGTGCAGAATATTTTGCAGAGGCAATGAAAGAAATTCACAGCCAAGTGAAGGAGCGATTGCAAAATTCAAGCCAGGAGTATAAGCGCAGAGCAGATCAACACAGGAGAGAACTTCAATTTGAAGTTGGTGATCGAATTCTTGCACATCTGAGGAAGGAAAGGTTCCCAAGGGGAACATATAACAAACTGAAGATGAAGAATATTGGACCATGCAAGGTCTTAAGGAAATTTGGGGCAAATGCATATGAGATCGAAATACCCAATGGGATCAGAATTTCACCGATATTCAACATCTCAGATTTGTACCCTTACAGAGCTGAAGAAGCAGGAGCAGATAGTGAACAGACAAAGGTTCATTGGGCTAAACAAATGCATGTATCTAGGAAGCCACAGATGGAGAGTATACTTGACAAGAGAGTCAACAAGAGGACCAGGAGAAAAGAGTATTTCGAATACTTGGTCAAATGGAAGGGACATCCAGTTGAAGATTCCAGCTGGGAGAATGAAACAAAAATTCAAAAGCATGGAAAGACAGTGCAAGAGCTCATGAACAGGAGTTCATGAAAATCTTCAAGCGAGGGAGTATGCAGGAGCATCGTAAGAAGCAAGCAAGCGCGAAGGCGGAAGACAGCTGGAAAGCACCAACGCACATTTTTTTGAAATGTTTTGAAACATTAATGTAATAGTTAAGAGGAAGCACACTTAGATATTGTAAGCAGATCTTGAGCGACCCGCTCTCATCTATAGTAGGTGAAGTCATTTATACATAATTAATGTAAGTAGGTAGATTTAAATGCAGATTAGATAGTTTAGAGCGTAGGAGGGAAAACCGACTATAGACACCCTCATCTTGTATCATTTGTAACATTAACATTATCAATTGAGCATAGAGCATAGAGGAGAAGAAGCAAAGAGCTGTGTAGAAGAACCCATGTACATAAGTTTTGTGATTAATATATGAAGCTTTGATTCAGACTCATGGTGTTCAAATACTTCATGTGTATACGTTGAATGTTATGCTCATGGTTGTTTTACTCTTTCTGTTGTACATTTGCTTTTATGCTATGTATGTATGATTTCATGTTAAGTATTTGAAGTCTGAGAGAGTAAGGGAATGAGTTTCAATTGTTTCTCTATCTGAGCAAGAGTTCATGCAAGGAGTGCAGTGAAACATCTGCAAGGAGTGCATCGACAGGTTCAGAGTTCACCTCTAAAAGATCAGGAGGGATACCATTGTTATCATCTTCCACAAAAGTGCAAGTCATGCACAGAAGCCGTGCAAGGTGTGCATAGGCTGGTTGGAAGTTCAAAACTTGTCAACCAAGGAGAGGGTTGAAGACTGTTGTCGCAAGGAGTTGCACAGAGTCAAAGGATTCAAATACTTAGACGTATTTGAAGAGTGCCGCAAGGAGTGTGTGTAGAAATATCATAGGAGATTTGAGTTAGTGAAAGGAACCTCAGGAGAATTAGCGTCTTCAAGGTGTGAAGAGAATAAGAGGGGTTTTGGTCATCGTGCAGAGGCCAAGTCATAGTGAGGAGGATTACTGAGGTGACTCAGAGCAGAAGTTCTTTGAGGAAGAGTTTGGACGGTCGAAATTCTTCGAGGAGGAATCCTGAAATAGCAGGGATCATTGGATCTGCGGAAGCTGCGAGAGGGATAACGGTCAGGACAGAGTCATCCTTTGGATAGCCTAAATTAACGTCAATCGTTGATCAAGATTTTCCAGGGCCATCATATTTTTTTTGGAGTTTCGGACTTCGGAAGTCCGAGTTGCAAGTTTGGGTCTTGACACATCAAGTACCCAAAGTCCGAAAGGATTCTCATCGGGGTAGAGTGGAAAAGTCGACAAGTTCAAGTTTTTGGAACTTCGGAGTTCGGGGTTTTGGAAGTCTCGAGGGAGAGAGATCGGGATATAGCAGAGGAGAAAACCCAAAACAAAGGGGAGGCAACACATGGAAGGACAAGAGGCTTCTTGTCGAGGTTTGTGGAAAACAACAAGGAGAAGTACCATTTCGGTATTTCAGAACTTCAGGGATCGGAAGGTGGAGAGGACAAAGAATTCAAGTGTTAGCATATTGAATTCCCGGTACGCGAAATTGCACTGACCATTGGATCAAGGGAGAGTTCACAGCCTTTGATCTCCTTGGAAGCGGAACCTTAGAGTTTCAGAATTTCGGGATTCAGAGGTTCGGGAATCCTGAGGATATAGTAAAAGCGCATTTCGGTGGTTGAAACCCTGAAATCGCGAAGAGAAAAGGGAGACCAAGACATCTGTATTTCGGCAGGTTGGGAATCGGAAGTTCGAGAGTCGAGGGGAAGAGTTGCATGACATCGCAACTCCCGAATTCGTGAAAGCCGAAAAGCCGAAATTTACATCAGGAAGACCAAGTGATTGAATATTTTGGGTTTCAGAGGTTAGAAAGGTAAGGTGCTTGGCCATAGGATTCGTGAATTCACGAAGTCTGATATCCCAAAATAAGAGAGAAATTTTCTCAAGGTGTTGTTGTGGGTAGATTTCCCGAAAGGGAAATAGAGGAGCCAATCGAGCCCTCAAGCCGAAAGGAAAAGATCATGTGCGGATCCCGACCTGCGGGTCTACACCACAGAGTCTAGTATATATGATCCGCTCTTTTAGAGCGATTCGTTTAGAACTCCGGTTCATACTACTGGAAATTTTGATCCTAGCTCTTCTAGTCCTATTCGTTCTCTTTGGAGAACTTCTTCAAGACAAGGTATTTTTGAAAAACTAGGAATGAGTCATCTACGCCAGAGGACCTCAAATCAACCTATGGAATCACATACACATGTGACTTCTACTGCCTACACAGTGCCCTTAGATCATTTTACAAGCATGACCAGTAATGTTGTCACAGTCTCAGACCAATTGTTGGTTTGTTCTCATATAATTCTCCTCTCCGGCTCGCTAGCTATACCATGGTCCCATAAGCTACGCATGTTTCTACCAGAAGCGCAGTAATCACTCAAGCTCCTATTGGAACACCACTTCCGTTTAGACCAAGTCTGTCACTTCCACCTGGGTATCACGCTCTAAATACGTCTATTTCTAATCTTGCCCAGAATCCGTCCAGAGGGGCTAATCTTTTTGTTCCTCCTAGGTATAATGTTGCTAGTAGTTGTGTTCCTACACCTACCCAGGTTCTGTCCGGGGGGCCTAGAATTCCTCCTCCACCTTCACCTGGAGGATCTAATCGTCCTGGCCCAAGCAGCTCCAATCAAATTGGAGGCACAAATCATTATGTTACTTTTGGTTTTCAAATTCATGTTGGAAGTCAACCCCAATTTGGGGGTCACAACCCAATGTATGGGAAGTATATCCCTGGATTACAGTCTCAACCTAGGAATTTTCCTTTCCAAGGAAATCAAAAACTACCCGTGGGGAAACCTCCTCAAGTTAATTCTTTTGTACCCCCTAATCCCGGGCAACCATATCCAGGTTCTATGAATCCCACCTGGGGTCAAGGTTTCCATTCTAATGCTCCTTCCCAATGAAGCTTACCTAATCAACCAACTCAAGTTGGATATTTTACTCAAAACCCTCCACCTCTGAATTTGACAGGACCCTCTAACTATCTACAGACTGCTTATGGTCCTACTGGTATACCTAAGAGACTACTTCCTCAGAATTACCAGTTTGCTCAAGTGAACAGACAACTGCCATTTGTTGCTACTTTGGATTTATCAGACTTGTCTAGGATTTTGAATGATCCTATCTTGAATTCTCCTTATTGGTCGGTCATAATTGCCAAGTTACCATTAGACATTCCTAAGTTTGATGACCGACCAGAGGAAGACCCAAATAATCACATCATGACTTTCCATCTTTAGTGTTCATGTAACTCTTTGATGGATGACTCCATTAGATTATGTCTTTTCCAACGAACTCTGACGGGTTCGACAACCAAATGGTATATTGAATTTCCCCGAGGATCTTCAATGATTTCAATACCTTAGCCATGGATTTCTTAACGCCTTACCATCTACCAATTCGATACGAGACATGAACCAAAATTTTGAGTTCATTTAAACAATCCTCGTCCACTCATATTTCCGATCGTATTCATGAATGGAGGAGGAGAAGACGCTTAATAAAAGTTCCCCTTGCTGATCAACTAATGGCCGAATGGTTTACCAAGTCACTCATTGGTACTATAGACCATGATGTTTCCATGGGTGGTGTCGTCATTGAAAAGTAGGCGATTAGTCATGCTCAATACTTGGATCTCATTTATTCACAAACGGACAGACTATATGACTTGATCCCTGATGCTCCTCTCCCTTCTACAAATCAAACCCCAACACCTCCAATAGCTTCTCCTGTTGTTGATGGAATGATTGACACTTTCCACACTGAGACTCAGTCTAAACAAGCCAATCATTCCAATCCCAAGTCTAATACTGCTAATGTACAAAATAATTCCCCCCCAACTCCTTCTCCCGGTAAAACTTCTGAAGTTAATTCGGTTCAATCTACACCTACCGGTAAAAATCAAAATAAAAAGAAAGGGAAGGGAAAGAATAAGGAGGAAAAAAATAATAATCAACAATCCGATAAACCCAAGACTTAGCCTGTTGATGACAAATAAAATCACAAACCCTGTTATCCTTGTCTTATATGTGGTGAGGACCATTATACAAAATATTATCCACGACGTGTTGAGGTTACTAAGTTCCTGCAAGGGATCGAGACACCTCCTACACCCATCATTTTGTCACAACCTTTTCCTTCTCAGCAGTAGGCCCAATTGGTCATTCATGAACAACCTTCTCACTCTACCACATCTTATGTACTTATGTGTACTGGTGACTCTAAGAAGAACAAAGTTGCAGTCACTATTCAAGCCAAAGATTATTCACCTTCAAAAGAGAAAGTTGATGATTCACCAACTCCTTTGGTTCAACCTCCTCCATCAAATTCACCTCCCAATGGTCCTCTTCATCTCCAACGACCGAGTCTAGACATAGTTCTTCATCCTCCTCCGAAGGGCGTTGTTTAATCCTCACGCATGTGCTGCTCAAAACTACAATATTGTAGAAGATCTTGCGCATGCACCTTCTGCAATGTCAACTCTCGAAGTCCTTCAAAGTTGTCCCATGCAACGAAAGGAACTGTTAAAGGCTATTGGTGGAATTGATCCTACTGATACAAACTTGATAATATTTGACTTGGAAGATCATATTCCAAGGCTTCCTCCTCAATTAGCGTTTCAGATACAAGTTATTGTAGAAAATAAGAATATTTGTCGAACCGTTATTGACGAAGGATCCTCGACTTGCGTCATGTCCGTCGCTTGTTGGAAGGCTATTGGATCTTGTACTTTTACTGAGTCACACAATACTCTTAAAGAATTTAATGGTGCAAGATTCAAACCTTGTGGTGTTCTTACTTCGTTATCTATTATGTTAGAAGGAAAAGCGGTTACTGTTGAGGTTGAGGTCTTTGATGCACCTATTGATTACAACCTTCTACTTGGCCGTAGTTGGATTGATTCCATGTATGCAATTGTTTCTACTCTTTTCCGTGTGATATGTTTCCCTCACCACAGAAAATTTGTTACTATCGATCAACCTTCCTTCTTTAATTTTGATTCTCGTACTAGTAACGTACCTTTTATTGCAAAAACACCTCTCAGTTATGATAATGTCGGTGTGGGTCTCTTAAAAGATTCATCATTAATGGATATGTTCCCCATTCCACCTCTCAATATTCCTACTCCTTTTCTCGCCTCAATTAACATGATATCAACCAATGTTAGTGAAATCCCTGAGTCTTATTACCCTTGTATAGTACCTAGCTCTGATGACTATCTTCGTTACGGTGACATAATGCCCTTAAATCCGATAGAATTGGATTATCAAGCTATTCAATCGACAAATCCCTCTCCTTATTCTCTCTTAGATACATCTCCGGATCCATTTCATGTAGTATTTCACACTGATGACATGATTATGACAAGCATGTCTATGGAGTATGCCCCATAGGACGATGGGTATCATCATTCTATTCTCTTCCTAGAACCCGAGACTATAAAGAGTTATCAACAGATTTTAGATTCGTCTACTGTTGTTACTTTTCCCCCTGTTCTTGAACCAATACATGATGTTTTGTATGAATGGAGCTTGGGTAACATTTCACCCACCATACCTTCAGATATTTCGATTAAACCCGAAGTCATGGAAAATGTTCACATTGGTGCCTCGTGTTCTGCCGACGAGGTCCAGATTTATAAGGCTCTTTTCCAAGAATTCTGTGACGATTTTTCCTGGAGTTATGAAGAGATGTCGGGAATTGATCCAGATATTTTTGTACACGAGATTAAGACTTACCTGGATGCTAAACCCGTTCGACAGAGACTTCGCCCAATACATCTATGCAAAGCTGCTGCTATTAAACTCGAAGTTGAAAAACTTCTTAAAGCCGGATTTGTTTATCTTGAGGCTCTGGCTGATTGGGTATCTAATCTTGTTCCGGTTACAAAGAAACAAGGCACGATCCATGTTTGTGTATATTATAGGGATACCAACAAGGCTTGTCCTAAGGACAATTATCCAACCCCTTTCGTTGACCAGATCGTTGACGACTGTGCCGATAGTGAAATCTTCTCTTTAATGGATGGTTTCTCTGGCTATAATCAAATCACTATTTAGCGAGGGATCGACATAAGACTACTTTTATCTACCCTTGGGGAACCTTCGCATACCGAAAACTACCTTTTGGTCTCAAGAATGCTGGTGCGACTTTTCAGCGCGCTATATCTTATGCTTTTCATGATATTAAGCACATTGTACAACCTTACCTAGATGATTTATCAACACATTCCCTCTGTCGTCAAGATCACCCAACACATTTACGAGCCATTTTCCTACGCTGTTGCTATTATCACATACGATTAAATCCACATAAATGCATTTTTTGTGTGGAGTCTGGATGATTTCTTGGTTTTATTGTTTCTACACATGGGATTAGGGTGGACCCTCTGAAGGTTGAAGCGATTCTCAATCTGCCTCCTCCTTCTACAATGTGCCAACTCCAAAGTTTGCAAGGGAAGGCAAACTTTTTATGTCGATTCATCCCCAACTATGCTAAATTAATGAAAGGTTTTACTCGACTTATTAAAAAGGGTCACAATTTTGTATCGGACGACACTGCCAACAAAGCCTTTTGAAGCTTTCAAACTTGCCTTAACCCATACACCACTCTTATTTCCACCCGATTATAGTCAAGCTTATTTTTTATACTTAGCTTCTTCAAAATCTACCATCGCTATGGTTCTAGTCCAAGAGGATGATTCACATGATGAACATGTCATATACTATTTGAGTCGGCGTCTCATGACCACCGAACCCAAATATTTGCATGTGGAGAAACTGGCCTTGGTAGTTGTTCAAGATATTCAACGTTTCTGTCATTATATCTTATTACGCAGAACCACCTTTATTTCTGATTGCAACCCTATGCAACACATCCTTCCTCAAAAATTGTTGGGGGGGAAATAATCCAAATGGATAGTTATTCTCCAGGAGTTTGATTTGGAATTTGAGTGTGCCAAATCAAAGAAATCTTTGGTTTTTGCCGAATTGATATGTGACCTTCCCTCTACCGAGACAAAAATTGTGGCAGAGGATTCCTTGCCTGATGAGTCTCTCTTTCTGATCATTTTTTATGACATATGGTATGGAGTCATTATCATTTATCTCTAAACCCAAACTTTTCAGCCCGGTCTTTCTAGTGTGGATCGTCGTCATATTCGGAATCAAGCCCGTCAATACATTATCCTTGGTGATACCCTTTACCGTCATGGTATTTATTCGATTTTTCGACGATGCCTGACCTATGATGAAGCTGAGAAAGCTTTGAATGACTGTCACTCTGGAGCATGTGGTGGTCATATGTCTGGGTATGCCACTGCCCAAAAGATCTTAAGAGATGGTTATTTTGTCCTTCATTGTTTAAGGATTGCATTACTGCCGTCCAAAAATGTCATGATTGTCAAACATATAACAATAAGATCTGTTCCCATCCTGCTCCTCTTTACCCTATAATTTCTGTTGGCCCATTTGCTAAATGGGGCATTTACTTCATGACATGTAATCCTCACTCGGTCGGGGGACATGGATACATCATCATAGTCGTGGATTATTTCACTAGATGGGTAGAGGCGATGCCTACATTTGATAATACTGGGAAAAGTGAAGCATTGTTCATATTCAATCATATCGTTTCTAGATTTGGTGTCCCTCAAGCCATCATCACTGACCATGGTAGTCATTTTCACAATTTCATGATGTTTGAACTTACCGAGAAGTTGGGTCTTCGACATTAAAACTCAACACCTTACTATCCACATGCCAATGGCCAGGTTGAAACAATTAACATAGTTCTTACTACTATGATTTGACAGATGATAGGAATTCACAAGTCAAGCTGGCACACAATGCTCTTCTCTGAGTTATGGTCCTATCAGACATCTGTTAAATCTGCCACGGGGTTCACACCTTTCCAGTTAGTCTATGGTATTGAATCTATTCAGCCAATTGAATGTGAAATCCCATCTTTGAAACTAGTTGTCAAACTTCTCCCTAACACCTTAGCTGAAGAGGAACGTCTCTTGTATTTGATGAAATTAGACGAGACTCGTCGTGATGCCGCCTTAGTCATTGAAACTCAGAAGAAGCATGTCGAATCTCAATATGGCAAGCATGTAAAACCGTATGTTTTTTTTAGAGTGATTTAGTTCTTCTTTACGAACAAGATCGTGACTTATTAGAGGTTGGTAAATTCTAGCCTATGTGGCATGGCCCTTATATTGTGAAATGAGTGTTAGAGAAAGGGGCTCATGAGCTGGTATATTATGATGGAATTCCTTTGAGTGAACCCAAGAATGGGATTTACTTGAAGAAGTACTATGCTTAAAACTATTTTTGCATGAGTGTTGTGTATTTTTAGTGTACTATACTCTAGTGTGCTTTTTCATTTTTGTTTCTGCCTTTTAGCTACTTACCTTGCAATGTGTTTGGTTTCCATATGTCAGTGTCTTCGCTACCCTATATCGGCTTTGTTGATGGTGCTAGTTGTAGTACTCAAAACTTAGCATCTCCTGCATGGGCAATATATGCACTTATGAATGAGTTGATCAGTCTACACCGTGTTTGCCTTGGTCGTGCAACTAATAATATCGAAGAATACAATGCAATTATCAAATTATTAACTGATGCCATTTCATTTGGAATCTTCCATCTTATTGTACAACTTGATTCACAGTTAGTAGTGCTGCAATTAAGTAACATTTATTCCATCCAAAGTCCTACTTTGTTAAGGGTATACTTAAGAATTCACCTCTTGGAAATACATTTTGATTATATCGAATATCAATATATTCCTAGATGTCTAAAAACATTGACAGATGCATTGGCTAGTTATGTGCTAGACAAACATTTGAGAAATTTATAAATCCAAACACACATTTGAAAAAGACAAGTAAGTCGGTAGGAACTTTATACTAATAACGATAAAAGTTACAAAAAGTGTTTTGTCCAAGGCACAAAATATCAAAAAGTGAAGCTCATGGATTCATGTACAAAAAGCATCAAGGATGTTGCTCACTGTAACAAACAACTTCCCGTGCTACTGTACGAAGTAGTCGACCAATAGATGCAGATACGCCAACTGTATGGCATTGATAGTACCTAGGAAGTTCGTCCACCAAGGCATCATGGATATTCATGGTTAATCCCTCTAGGTTCTACTTAATCTCCTCGAGATTCATGGCATCCACTCCTACTACAACACCTCTCTCTCCTCGCCTCTGAATGGGAGATGATCCCGGAGGACGATAAGGCCCCACATCTGTGTTATTGAGAGCACTTGATTAGTCTTGGATAGATGACACAAAAAACATTTTATATAATTAAAATATAAAAACAATCATATAACGAAAATTTCCATCTTACCTATGTCCCCCCACTGAGATCCCTCAGGAAGATCTAAGTCAGGATCCCCACAGAAATTCGTCCCGGCGTACGCATAGTCCTCCACCATGATTAGTTGATTCCTCAACCATTGGAAGAAAACATTGTCATACTTGACGATAGGCACACCACCGTGATGAGCCATTAGGTCCACCCACCTATTCATCCGTGGATCCTATGGAGAGGGTATGCCCCACTCCACCTGCAGACGTAGGACAAGAACCCTCTCCAAGAAGAAGGATACCAAAAGGGACCTGTAACCAAGCCGTTTCAACCGACCATTTCAACACTTTGTTAGTTTCATTTTCATGCTCTTCAGGACACCCTCACACTAGTTGAAGACCCTTGGTTCCATGCACTCTATTGCGTACTGAAAATGGATTTGCAAAGCCACATGGGGAGTTGTACTCCTTGCCATCCGGGTAATGGTATAAAGGATGGTCCAATAAAAACAAAAAACCAATAAAAACAAAATTTGAAACCATGAAAAGATAAATAAGTAGAAGATTACCTTTTTGACGGAGACGGTTCGCAAAATGATCCACCAGGTGCTCCAGAATCGACGGTTGAAATTTGGTAGAAAAGAGGGGTTTGGGGCACTATTTGGGTAAATTTGCAAATGAAATGATAAAAGGTTTGTTTTGACCTATTTTATTGTTTTTACTATATTTTATTGCAAAATTAAATTATTTTTTATATTTCAACCATGCCTTAAAATATAACCAACTTTACCAGTGTTTTCTATTGCATATTAAAAGGACTAAAGACGAGACGTTTGACAGGGGTCCACCATTTTTTTATTGTTTTTGTGTGTTTTTCTTATGTACAAATGCTTTTAGGGTTTTTTAGGAAAAACTCTGAGCACAGTCTTAATTCTTTCTCACGCTCGTGAAACCATGAGAATGAAATCGAGTAATATTTTGTCATTTTTTCGAACTTGCATTGGTAATATGAAAAATGAAACCTATGGAGTATCCTTTAATATATTTTCAAGCTCCCTAAACATGAAAAGATAGTCGAGCGACCTTTTTATTTTCACACTCGTAAAAGTATTTGAAGAAAACATCTGATGAGTGATAGATTATCTCTTTTTCAGTCTCATCAAACTAACTTACGAAAAAGGACCTTATGGAATTATCTTTAAGTGTTTTTCAGACTCTCTAAAAATGAAAAACCCTCGAATTTTCTTTCTTTGGACTCGTTAAAAAAGCATCGAAAGACCCATATGGGATCAAATCACTCCTTCTTAGGGTTTGTTAAAAATACTCCGAGGGACTCGTTCGAAGGATGAGCTTACATCACAAGCATATGTTATCCTCCTCAAGCTTGTGTAAAAATAAAGAGGTACTCGCTAGAAATGGTGGGGGGAAATTGGGAAGAAATGTGTCGTTGTATTTGTGTTAGTGGCAGTAAAATCGCTCTTGAACATGGCATCCCCCTTGAACATCACTATATCCGGGTTGGGAAATACATTTGTCTCTCGTTTGACCATCCACAAGTTCATATGTTGGGTCCTCATTTCAGTCAATGCTACCAATAAAATTGTCGTGTCGTTCATATGTTCAAGAGAATTCCAACCTAAACAAGCCTTCTATTGAGTCGACCATCTGCAGTTATAAATTTTCTACCATGTCAGCCTCCCCTGAGTCAATTCCGAATCACTTCATACTTTGATCTACTTCAAATCTGTTACATATTTCATGTCATTGATGGAGGATACATCAAGGCCCTCCTATGACGAGTCTTTTCCTGTCGACTTCAACTCATTATCTCGGAACAAGACTTAGAAATCACATTTGTACCTTGAAACCTGCATGCCTCAATGACAGGTTTCCTCGCTTTCAACAATGGGTTCACATTGTTGACCCCTGATTGGAAGATTCCATCGAGTGTTCAACTTCAAATCATTTATTCACACTCGTTGGATTGTACTAGGAGTACCTTGGGATTCATTGACATCAATGGTGATTTCCCTCACACTTGTTAATGGTTTTCATTAATGACTGGTAATCAAGTGTTTTCTACCATGTTTGACTTCAACACCTGTAATTACATGGCTAGATTGGTACTTAGAGGTGACGAAATTGAAAGACCCTGGACCTTATCATATCGGTCCAGGTTGCGACGGAGTATTCATAAGTTAGTACTAACACATAGATCCACTGTGTATGTCTCATGGCTATGTCTGAATTTGAATTCTTTTAGAGAATATATCCACAATGTATTCATCGTGGCTTTCTTGAATCATGATGACATGGATCCACAATGTATGTTTAGTGGCCTCGACTCACTTGAAACTTATGATTAGAGTCACTTGTAGTCTAAATATGTGAATGCCTACCTCAGAAGATGGTATATTATGATGCAGATGCTTGATTGTTTGCAGGTTCCCGATCGATGCGCTCCTTGTTTCCGACACACACATTCTACAAAGTATTTCAGCTGTCACAAGTTCCAGCTTCATACTTTGGGGGACATTCTGTTACACATTATTTTTGTCACCCCGGTGATCAACCGACAACAAGTTCTTAAATCACTTACATGTTCCCTGAAAATATTAAAAGAGACTTTCTCCATGAGAAAAGTAGTTTGCTTTTCCTCCCTCAAAAACTATGACAAGGAAGATTGTCACACGCTGCTCTATGCTTGAGGTGCGACGATGCTTGATCATCTCACTCTGCACCAAAGATGGATTGTGGCATCATCACAGGCTGCTTGTGCATAGGGTACGACGATGCTTAAGCAAAGGAAAAGTCAAAATTCACAAATGTTCTAGAAGGGAATCTTCTAGAAGATGAGGTGGCCTTCGATCAGTTTGGATCTTAACCGCTTCTATGATTTAGTGGGATCATCCTAATCTCCTCATCCATCCCTCTTTCACCTTATATAAATAAGGGATATCTCATGGAAAATGATAAGGTTGAAAAGGCTAAGGTTTGCATATGCATGAAGAGTTTTTTTATAGATTATACTTGAGATAGCTTTGCTTTAGCTTTCTAAGTCAGATTGTGGATCCTCTTCATCAAAGGAATTTGAGCAAAGGTGTGTGTGTTGGAGAAAAGAGTCATTGAAAGGGACCTTGCAACATCAAGGCATGGGTTGTATTCTCCACTTTCCATTTTAATATAATGCAACAATATGTCATTTCTTCCCTATAAAGGTTTCTTGGCTTTTATTGTATAACTCTTTGATCTTTTACATGGAATTCATTGGAATATATATATATTCTCTCTCTCTTTGTTGGTTTGTGCTTCTTAAATAGGTTCACCATCCTGCAAATCCAAATATGGAGTGACAAGGATGACACTAGCGAGGATCACACGTCATTTAAAAGGTATGTCTCTCATTCCTCTATGAACTAGTTTATATGACAATGAAGTCTAAGGTGAAATTTTTATTCTGTATTGTTTTGTTCTAGCTTCATGTGGAATTTAGGGAGATTAGTTTGTGTCTGCACATACCGTTTTGTCTGATAACAATCACGATTTCCCATCAACTCTCACTTCGACCTCATTGTCATTGTATCGTGAAATCCCATACTCCTGTAGATTGAGCCAAATATTGTCAACAAACCCTGCATCTCTTGCATGAGGAAAAATGAAGAGCACACTCTAAATCAAACCAGATGGGGCCAAACTACTAGAGGCCTACCCAAAATGCAGGAAGATAATAAATAAAGCAGGTTGGCTACGTTTCTTCTTGAAATATAGTGGGAACAACGCATGAGTTAATATGGAATTCACATTAGGGTTTAATGGAAGCAAGGTAGTCATTGGGGATTTGGAGCTCATGGTTTTATAAGACTCTATTACATGGGAAACAAATCTCCCTCAAGACGGTGAATGTTGGTTCAAGAACATAAATATAGAGAAATCAAGTTGGGCTCTGTTCCTAAAGCCAACTAGCATGAAGATAGAGTGGTCTAAAGGGACAACGTGATGCCTGTTAAAAAGGAGATATCATAACATATTAATCATGCTACAAAATTATATTACATGTGAGGGTTTCTTTAGTCTAACCTTCCTTTACCATATCATACTCCTACTACATTTTAAGGGACAAAGGCTCTTATGGAAATCATTGACTAAGATGGCGACCACAACACAGAGGAAAGTCTACATTGGAATGATGGAGCGAAACCTGCATCATCGTGACCTTGTGAAACTATTGGTTTTGGAGGAGCTCGAGAATAAAAATTACACATGGGAGAATTTTCTAGCTCGGAACTAGTTTGGGGAAGTTCAAAAAGATGAATATGAACTTGAGCTTGAGGAAGCAGGAACAAAATGTGAAGAGGCCCAAGAGAAACTTGAAGGGGGTGAAGAAAAGTGTGAGGAGGTTGGAGAAGAATGTGAAGAAGTCGAGGAATTTGAAATTTTGAGGAGGAACCTGAGGAAGCAAAAAAGGAGACGAGCATGAATGAAGACTACGAAGCCAACCCCGAGTTTGAGGAAGGAGACGAACACTTACAGGTTATATTGAGCCTAAATAATCCTAAAGTATAGATAAATAAGGGAGTTTCGATGAAACTTACTCCACCAAGAATGAAAAGGAGTCGGGCCGCCAGACTCGCTAGAGAATCAATTCAACCTCAGAGAACAACAAATAAAGAGGTAATACTCGAGACCCCTCTTAAGAAAAAGTGTTCAAAATATTCTAGTGAAATAGTGATTGTGTGAACAACCTGAAGAATATAATAAACAACATGGTGACACTAAAATCACGAACATTGTTGAGGAAATCTAATCAAGTTTTTTTCCCACCAGTGAAAGCCTAGGAGAAAAACCAGTGGATGAATTGATTGGTGTTGACAACTCAATAGGAAAGGACAAGAGAATTGGTAGAATAAATAAAAAAATCTGGGAGATGATAGTTGTAGATGAGTTCATTAAATGAAAATATATTGTTGAAATATTCGAGTGTCAGATTCCAAGAAGAAATTTCTTAGTTGAAAAAGGAAAACAAGAGTTCACTAAGGAAGGCCCGACGATGGTATAGGAAGGATAAGAAACTTCGCCTACATAATAAAAGTCTGAAGGATAGACTTGAAGGATTGCATCTAGGGAATTATGAACTCAATGTATCTACTCATGCAGCCGTCCAGGCCTAACACAAGACTTATTGAAATATCAACAATTTTGGGAATCGTTTTTTAAGGGTGACGAAAGATCCAATTTTGCATGAGAACATACAACTTCTCATGCATGGAGGAGATGTAGGGTCCCTGTTTTGATTTGTTTTGGTACAATTTACAAGAACTTGTCTGAGCTACTTACCTTTCCAATTTCCACCTTATGACCCTATAATGACCTATCTTTTACCATTTTGCCTTCAAAACACATTTTCGGTTCAAAGGTAATCATCCTAACCTAAGTATTTCATTTTTCCTTGTTTAATGATTGAAATGTATTTAATTTCTCAAGCTAATGAAATTACTGGAACATTACTATAGTCTGTTGAATAGGTCCTGTAGTTGCCTTGACAGTTGATATATTTTCCACTCGTTCCAATTGATTCGAAGATATGGGTTATGTAGAGAATCATGTACACATAAGAATCCACTATCCAATTTGGCCAACACTACAACAACAAGAGCGTTATTGTTGGTCAACGATCCAATCAATTTTTGTAGTGCATACAAGTTTGTTATGCTTTTATGCCTTCGGTCATGAAATCACAACGAAATGACTTATTATGAAATTATGTTGATTCAATTAGTTTGTTTGAAGCTAATGTTGTAGTGTCATTACTATCCTTAGTAGATTGTATGGGATTGGAAGTTCAAGAACTATTAATTTTTAATTTGAATATCATTTTTAAATATCATAAGCATTTGTGCCCGAACATATGGATTGATAGTCTAATAATAGCATTAAGAGGAAGCATATCAAACTCTATTTAGCATCTATGTACTCTGTTGATTTTCAAATATAAAGACCGGTTCATGTGCATTTATCTATTGAGTTCCTTTAGCGGGCATACTTCCGAGAAAGGTAGGGCCCCCTTCATCTTAGAAGTAGCGCCCTATTTTCTTTATTTACTTTGTTACATTATAATTAATTGTAATTTCATTACTGATATCAATTCATTAAGTTCAATTCCCTTAGACAATTTAATAGAATTTTGTAGCAAGGATTAGTTAATTGATTTTGCAATTTCATTTCATGCTTGTAGTTCGGTTGATGCTTGTGAGAACATGGGTTCCTTCTTTGATTGTTTGATGGTTTAATTTCTATTTCTTTGGACAAGGATTGTCAAGATTTGTAGATTGATGGAATTCATGATTTCCATTCTTCACAGATCAACAATTTCCCATGATAGATACCTTGATCACATGTATTAGTTTTTTTTATTCTATTGCTTCTTTTTTAAGTTAATGGTTATCAATCTGACTAACATAGTGGATCCCACGGAGTACTATTGGGTGTAAAAATATATACCTAGCTTGCAATTCTACCTCAGAATGTTCACTATTAGATGAGCAAGCAAATTAAATTTATTTCATAGCTTATTGGAATGGTGTGTCTCTAATATTTGTTCTACATATATTTTTCCTGGTGCTTCATAAGTCTACAAACCCAAATTGATAATGAATGTACTGAATTAATAACATATAATTTGCATCACATTCATGATGATGTGTATAATAATAATGATTTTTCATTTTTCTAAACAAAGATTATGAGAAAGAATGAGCATTGATACATTTGAGTTTAAATGGTCATGGCATGATTGAGTAGATGATCGTATATATGTAGGATCACAAAGAGAAACTCCAATTAGAGGCTTGAAATATGTGCTATAGATGGAAAGAACCTTAACGATAAAAAAAAAATGACTAGTGAAAGGGAGGGAGAAATTTTGTTGGCATTCCCAGGGAAAAAATTACATGTTCACGACTAAAGAGGTGAAACTTGTAACAAAGTGAATTAGTACCCAAAAGGTGGTGGGATACCTCTTATCAATTTTTGGTACTTATTTTAACCTTAGAAAGGAATAATTATAGCCTCCGCCAAATTATTAGATTTTTGGAAAAAATAGTTTTGGAAGATGGAATCAGATCAACTATGTCACTTGCCATCATGTTCAATAGGTGCACAAAGAAAACTGTAGCAAATGTGGTTCATAACCTTGGTAATTATTTATTAGGACGTGGATGCATAAAACACTTTTTATAGAGTGAACTAGTGAAACATGTCCCTTCCTTGTTCATATCATATATGTTTATTTTATCTTGCAGCTAAATATAATGCTTTAATTATGTCTCGTGGATGTATCCAACAAAGTAAGAAAAAACTTAATATAGCCTATGAGATGGACATTATATATCTAAAGTCATATATAATTGGAATACATTTATTTTACTTTAAATAAATGTATGATTTGAGCTCTAGTGCAGTAGAGTGAAAGAAATGAATGAAGACATCTCAGAGGGAGGATCCTAAAGCCCCCCCCTATAAAATCCCTCCATTTGTATGGGATTGTTACTTGAAAAAAGAACCATGAAGCAAGCTTCACTTAGGCTAATTTTGCTGAGGCAACATTGACCCTTACTTGCTACTCCTTGAGAATGAAGGCTTCTAGGAAGAAGCCTTTCCCTAAGCTCGAGAAACAAGATATCCATGGTAACTGAATCTTCATGTGGGATGCGACCCTCATTCGATCATTGATCAATGGAAGCATTGGTTAGTGGAGGTGCTAAAAAACAAATAAAACCAAACAAGAAGTGGCCTCAAGGCTGCTATAGTTTTAGATGTTTGGTTTTAAGTTTCAGTTGATTTAAAACCAAACAGGAGGCAGACCCCTCGACAATACACACAATTTTATTTCTTCTCTTACTCTTGGTTTCAAGAAGAACTCTCTCCTTCAAGGCGTCTTCTCTTCCTCTCTCAATATAAAGGAACCAAACCACAACAAAATATAAAGCTTAAAGGTCAGTGCCCAGGGTGGTGATGGGGATGGGTGGTTGAAGTTTACTTGTTATCTTCTCTCCCCTAATATAAGGGGGTCAGGGGGGTTATTCGCATGTTGTATTCTCTGTGTGTAGGGGTAGTGGTGGGGTCATGTGGCTGATGCTTTCTCATTGTCTTGTTGTTCCTCCTAGCTAGTTGTGTTGCATGCTTGTTTGACCTCCTAGTTGTTTTCTTTTCTTACCTACCTGTTATGACCTCAGGTTGTTGTCTTCCTTTTTATAGGAGGGTAAGGTCTTCATCTAGCTCATAATATTTAAGAATTTTCATGCTTATCTTGCATTCATCTCATAACATCTAGCATACAAGTTTTAGGCCTTTCCTCTTAGTTCCAACATGAACCAATCTCTCATTCTCTCAAGGAACCAAACCCTAGATAACTCTCAGGATTAAAGCTTTATGTCTAGGCGTGGTGGGTGGGGAATGTCTTCTAGCCCTCATAAATATACGTGTATGTCACATGTAAAATAACCACTTTATAAATAAAAATGTTTATGGTTTCTTCCTGGGGTATTATCCCTCGTCAGGGGTTCTAAAGTAGTGATAAAACTCATTTTTTATTACTAACTTGATGGTTTTTGAGTTGCCATGATATCGAGTTTTTCATGTTTTTGTGTTTTGTGCACATGGACATGTAGTTGCGTGTATGAGTACATGTACATGTAGTTATGTGTATGGGTGTTTTTTTTCCTTATCATAATCTAATGAAGGGAGGATTAGCCTTGTTAGTCATCTAAAGCTCTCAGATAGAAGTAGGTCTTCATATAACATAGAATATGAGTATGTCTTCCTTCAAGCATATAGCCCAGAGAAAAGTAAGAAGTAGCATGTCTTCCTTCAAGCATATAGCCTGGAGTAAGAAGAAATGCGTATTCCTTCAAGCATATAGCCCATAGAAGAGTAATAAGTAGTATGTCTTCCTTCCAGTATATAGCCCAAAGTCAAAAGCAATATTTCTTCCTTGAAGGGTATAGCTCAGAATCTAAGTATGTATTCCTTCAAGCATATATCCCATAAAAAATTAAGAAGCTTTCAACATATAGCTAATAATATAAGTATGTATTCCTTCAAGCATATATCCCAAATTCCTCCTCTTAAGAAAGTATATAGCTCGACATTTGAGTATGTCCTCCTTCAAGCATATAACCCAGAGCAAAGTAAGAAGCTTAACATCTTCCTTCATATAGCCCAAAGTCTCCCTCTTAAGCAAGCATATAGATAAGAATATGTAAGAAGTGATATGCCAGGATCCAAGCATATAGCCCAGAATATGTAAGAAGTGATATGCCTTGCTTCAAGCATATATCCCATAGTACTCTTCTTCAACTTCCCGTCTTCTTAATTTTTCCATTTTCTAGTTTCTCGCTTGATAAATATTAAGCATTCGATGGTAGACCTTGCCAGAGTATCGGAAGGACAAAACTAGAAAGGAGGGGGAAAGTGGAAATAAAATGCATTTTTTCTATTAACAACTTGGGCTTTGTTGGTGATCCATGTTTATTTCTTGTCTTAGCTCTGGGGAACTCCCTCCCATATAACTCTTAGTCCAATGGAAACATCATTATTATGAAAGAATGTGTACAAAGAGAACCAATCTCATGGTTTGTTCAATGTACCACCCCTCCCAGATAACTCTTATTCCAGGGGAACTCATCATACTTATCAAATACTGTCTATGAAGAGAACCAATATCAGGGTTTGTTCAATGTACTACACCTCCTAGATAACTCTTGACTTGGTCTTAGGGTTTGTTCAAGTGTAATATTCATCACTCTTCGTCATCATACTTATGAAATAATGTCTATGAAGAGAACCAATGTCAGGGTTTGTTCAATGTACCACCCCTCCTAGATAACTCTTGACTCAGTATTAGGGTTTGTTCAAGTGTAATATTCATCCCTCTTTGTTCAGTGTATGATCCCTACCAGATAACTCTTATCTCAGTCTCATGTTTTGTTTAGTGTACCGCCCCCCCTAGATAACTCTATCTAGGGTTTCCTTGGGTCCCTTCATAGGATTTTTCCTTTAGTCCCTTTGTAGGTTTAGGAAATTATATTGTTAGGAGTCATACCCAAAACCTCATCTTCATACTCATGCAAAAAGTTCAAGCGATTCTTGCATGCACGATGCATAAGGAAAGCTTTGTGTTACAAAGAGAACTGGGTAATAACTATGTCCATTTGAGTCTGGTGGACATCACATCGATGGGAAATTATTTATCTAATAAAAAAAAATTGAAAATTGTTTGGAGCCTGACAAGAAGTTGGAAAGAGATGCGATGAACACATCGCATGGAGAAATAACTTTGGTAATGCAATAGATCACATGAAGAAAAACTTCAAGTGCGATAAGAAAGAGGACGGAGGTGCAAAACACTACTCCAAGAGAAGTTTTTCAAGGACACGACAAGCTAAAGAGGCACATAATGCCTCAATAGTTGTGAAACTCAAGGGATTCCCATACGATCGTGTCCCTTGTACGGACGATGACTTGGTAGGAGAAATAAATCCCTTTAGAAACTTTAAGGGCCATACTTTATGCTCTAAACTCATAATTGAGCAATAGTATAGTCGTTGGAAATCTCTCAACGAGCAAAATGCAGTTGTGAGCTCAAATTAGACTTTAGGAATAGGGATTTAAGACCAAAAAAATTGATACCCCACCTACTTAATGGTACTTTGGGGTTGGGTATGTTACAAAAAATATGAAGTGAGATTTTTTCTTATGTCTTATTACAACAATTTAAGGTAGCTGAAATACCAAAAAACAAGTTTAGATGGGGGTTGAATGCTCCATTATAGTTACAAAAATTGAGAGTGAAAGACTCTTTCACTTTCCAATGAACTACCAAAACAATTGTATTTTAATTATTTCAACACTTAATTTAGAAAGTGTGACAACTTTCTTTGATTTTCACACCCACATAGGAATGTTAAAAGAGGTATCATACTACTTCACATATGTTCTATAACCCTATAATAAATATATATGGGAGATTTTAACTCCCTTGACATATCCAACAATCAACAAAATGATACACGGGATTACAAAATTGTTGATGGGGTTTTAAACCCTTAATAACAAATTTAAGAGTATAAAAGAACTCTTATGAAATAAAAACAATCAATTGAAAAATAAAATAGTTTTTAAAACGTAACCTATGCAAATCTACATATTCAAACTCCCTTGAGCTCATGCATGATATGTTAAAAAAAAATCAAGAAAATATGAATTGTGATGGTTGAAAATAAGGATGTGGTCCCTTTGAACCCTAATAAGAAAATCTAAAGATCGAGAAAACTCCTAATATATCATAACAATCAAAACCCAAATATGCAATTTTTAAAGGTGCAAGTATCAAAAAAATAATAAAAATAAAGTAACTATCAATAATAAAATTGAGAAAGGATACATTAGATCCAATTAATCTAGGGTTCAACACCACAACTACCCAAAAGTATAAAAGTTGATAGGGGGAGGAGACCGAGAGATGGGGGATGAAGCTTGGTTTAATGAAAATCATTCTTTGCATGGTGAAAAAATATCAAATTTATTTTGGAAAGATAATGTGAAATGCTTTGATCTCACACAAGTAATGAGGCAAAATGACATGCATTTCATATCTATCACAAATGGAATTAGGATAAATTTCTTGACGATAAATGATATTGAATACCTCAATGCTCATTACTATAGGACTCTTCCATTTGATCCAACCTTCTTGTCCCTCTTTTAGATAAATAAAGACAAATGATCACAACAACAAAATGTTATCTCTTTTCGAAGAAGAGACACATTTTGAAAGTGTATGAAAAGCAAAGAGAGATTCTATAGGAGAGCACAAGTAGCACTATGCAAACTGGAATTCAAAATCTTTTCAGTATTGCAGTTCTTCTTTGTGAAAGGCCAACGAGGATGGTTTCTCTTTTCGACGAAAAGAGAAGAAAATAAAAATATACTGAAAGAAGGAAATTGCTTGTGTCCATCTTCTTATTGAATATCCCTATGTCTCAGCTTCGCCCAACATTTTATGCAATCTACAACAAAGGTTAGATGCCCAATATATGTCAATTTTCTCCCACATTATGCAATACCCCCAACACTTAGTCATTTTCACTTATGCTAAATGAACTCACTTCTCTCTATACTACTATCCCATACTTATTCATTTTCCTTACTCTCCATACCCCATACTTAGCATTTTCCGCGATCTAAAACAAAGGTCATATGCCCAATACATGTCAATTTTCTCCCACATTCTGCAATACCCCTAACACTTAGTCATTTTCACTTATGCTAAATGACCTCACTCCTCTCTATACTATTGTCCCATACTTAGTCATTTTCCTTACTCTCCATACCCCATACTTATTAATTTTCATTGCTCTCCCTACTCTCCATAGTTAATCATTTTTTCCATCTTCCATAACTCTCTTAAAACTCCATACTTAACTCTCCATACTTAGTCATTTTTTTATCCTTTATTGTGTGGAGAACTATGCATATCCTTACTTCCACATACTCTGACCTCCGCACACTCCTTACTCTCGAACAACCAAACCTCCCTCCGCACATCAACTAAGGTGTTTCGAGGTGTTTCAACACTTAGTTTATTTTTCAAGACTTACCGAGTTTTACTGTGCATAGATTCCCTCCCACATACCTTCCTCCATACACACTTAATTCTGCATACTCTGACCTCCGCACAACTATATCATAAATTAGATTATACTTGAAACTACTTTTACTAAGATTTACTAAGATTTACTAAGATTTACTAAGTGTTACACTCTCCTATTTATCTCCACACATGCATTTTCTTATTTATCCACACATATTTTAGTTTATTTTCCCAACATATTATTTCGTGAAATTATTTTCCTATCTCGTATATTTTTCTAAGTTTTATTCCACTCCCCCCTTCTTTGGCATATTGGGACACATGGCAGTGAAGTGGAATTATTAGATGTGGACATGTCGCAATGAGGTGGACCTACATTCAGATGACACTTGGATGGAACAAGTTTGACGCAGAGTACTGGGCAGTGACTTGGCATGATGACTGGACGATGAGGTGGAAACCAAGATCTATACTTTGCACAAACTATGCAAGGTTCCATGGCTCTCTCTACTTCACACACAAATGATATGAGGAATGTCATTTTACTTATAAACATCTAATTAGAACCCTCCCACAATGCATGTGGGATAAATAAGGTGGATTTTCAAATCAGGGGCCAAGATTCACATGGAGAATTGATCAACGATTGTTGAATCTCTATCTTCTTAAGGACATAAATTTTGATCCCGATGTCCAATTTGAGAAAACAAGAGCTCGTTGGAACTCTAGAGACATGAAGAACAACTTGGAATTGTTTTCCATGGTTGGAATGATAACTATCAAGCCAAAAAAATTAAATTACATTCATAATTATTTTTATCTTGGCATCAAATAGTTTTCAGAAAATAGTTTATTAAAAGAACTTCATGAATGTCTGAAGTGAGTCCCAGATTAAGACATAAATATTTAAGTTTACAATTACAAATGGATTTAAATATTCATTGATATTTTATTAAAAATAATCAATTTTATAATTATACTTGCTCCGAATGAGGCGAAACATAATGATTCCATCATTAAATGAATATATCAAAGATTAGGTCAAAAAGTTGTTATTGAAGATAATTGATCCTGAATAACTGACATGAAGTTGTTACTTCAAACAAATTCAAGCCCAAAGATATATATGTATCAAGATTCAACAAAAAAAGAGGGAGAGAGAGAACATTTCCTTCTTAGTAAGTCAAGCATCTCTCACATTTGGCCTTCCTTTTCTTTTCTTACTCTCAGTTAGCAATCCTTCAGTCTTATTTGATTCATGATCTGTGAAAACCTAAGACCAATTTCCAACTATCTTCCTTTATTTCTTCCAGGTCTTACTTCTATTTATGTTCCATGGGAGCCCCAATCCCAGTCCATTTGAACGAACACCTTTTACTTTTCCAAATATTATAAACATTTTTAAAGACAATTGTGTATTTTTTGAGGTTCCCGGAGAACTATTTGGGATACATGACTACTTATTTCTCAGAATTTGAGTTTTGAACTAAAAATTTCAAGTGTGTGTCCATCACTCTTTTAAATTTTCAATGAAATATCATGTTAATTTTTCTGCATATGTGGCCATTTACTTTCATTATGCCAAAATATATTGTCCGCTTAATGCTATGATGGAAATGTTTCTTGTGAGGATTCCTATTTTATTTTACATTACAGTTTGTACAATATTCTTAAGTCTTGTATGATATTGTAAATAGTCATTGGAATAGAGCCTGGTCCTTTCTTGGGCCTTTCTTTCCTTATGAGTGTTTGTTTTATTAGAATAAACCTAGTTCATTATCAGGTTTTATTTTAATTATGTATATTATTCATATAGAGCAGTACCAACTCTTTAAAAACGTGGAAGGATTATTCCTTGTGAGGTTGTTTTCAAGACTTTAATGGTCTTAGAGATCAACATTTTTTTGAGACCATACTGGGGATAGGTTTGTTTTCAAAAAAATTGATACTTTTATTTTAGGATCATATATTATTGAAAAAGTAGAAGTTGTTTGGTTCAAGTCTTGGAAAAATATTTGGCATATTTCCAACCGAATGATTTAAGATGAACTGGGTTCTTAAAAACCTCGTTCAAGGAACATCGGGTGGCATTGTAGATATGTTATTGGAGTTTTGACCACAAGCTGGTTATGCCAATTTTCGGAGAATCAAAGAAGCATCCAAGATTTGATAGTATAAGCTCCTTGGCGACTCCATTATTAAAACTCTAGTTTATGAAGAAATATGCCCTCACAAATCCACCAAAAAGATTCCAGAATTGCAAGAAGATCTATATAACGACTCCCCCAAAGAGTTTCTTTCACGTTGTGATGATATTTTTCCTTCCTCACGAAAGCCAACAAAAGTTGTTCAAGTTACAGTAAAGGGACAAGGTCCTCAAAGAAAGAAATGGTTGCACATAAGTCCCCTCAATTTGCAAAGAGAGGTTCATCCCATGCCAAATATTTCCATGGACAAATTTCCCATGTTCTTCGGAAATACTTTAGAGGACGCGGAGAAGAATTTGATTAATTTTGATCATGTTTGTGATATCTATAATGTGGATAAGATGATGTTGCATACCAATTATTTATCTTAAATATAAAAGGAAATGCTAGTGAGCGGTTTTATTCATTGCTCCCTAGAACCATCACTAGTTGGTACATATTAGAAAATTTATTTTTTGAGAAATATTTCCCGAGGGAAGATCCATATTCTCTTTTCTTAAAACTGGTTGAAATCCGAATGGATGAGAAAGAGAAAGTCAACGATTTCACTTTTAGATTTATGAAAGTCCATGAGATTCCTCAAGAATTTTTTCCAAATGATGTCATCATTTTTAGTTGCTATGAAAACGCTTTGCCCATGAATTTGAGGTTTTTATTAAAGCAAGAAGGAAAGTGTAGCTGGAAAGAGTTAATGCAATGAGCTTTAGACATTGAAGAAAATATTCATGGAAGTGGTGTTGATCTCTTAAACTTTCCAATATTGTTTCAAAAAAATGGAGAAAAGGATGTAGAAGATAAATCTGATGAAAGATGCAAAAATTTCTCTACATCAGATTATGTTCCTAAAGATAAAAGTGAGAAACCTAATGTCCCAATTCAAGAAGAATACCATTCGCCGCATGTTCCATGGAAGGGAAATCCTAACCTTTCATATGCTCAATCTGAGAGTAATGTTGACAATGAGTTTAATGGTGAAAATGTTTCAGTAGGTTCTCAATGGATATAGTTGGTTTATACAAAGTCGAAAGAGGAATGCCAACATGGGATCAACAAAAGTGATGATAACCATTATCAATTTAGATTAAACCTTCAAGTTATTGATTTCTCCTCTGGAGTAGAGTTTAATGAAGAAGAGATCTTTCCAGTATCAAAAGGAAAAGGAATTTGCAACAAGATGTTCCATGGGTAGTATATTTTATTTTTGAAGACAATGCGATTGTTGGTGAACAACAAAATACAACCCTGTAGTTCTCCATAGATGTTCAACAACAATTTATTTTTGCAGCCTCACCATGGCAGCCTGATCATTTTATGATGGGAGAATGTCGTTGAAACATGGCCAAAGAAAGAAAAATATTAATCATATATTGGAGTAATCAGATGAGTTGGTTATGTACATGGCTATATTGGAAGTCCACTTACACTTGAAAGTAGTCGTTCTCTCCAAGTAGGTTAGGATAGGAAGATTTTTGTTTTCTCATGTATATAATTTTGTCTTTAAGTAAAGTTTACCTCATAAGCATTTGCTAGATCAAAATAATGGTTTGGGAATGACTCTATAGACCAATGGATAAGGCATTTGGTCTTGATATGATGTTCTCAGCAACCCATCGAGGGTCATTGTCCCACATTTCAATCTGAATGTTGATGTGTTTTCATAACACCCATCAACTAGGGGATTCGGGTGCGTATTTGAACCAATGCCTCTTCCAAATGGGAACCAAAATTTTCAAATTTGGAGAGTGCCAAATACCCTTCACCTATTGATTATGAAGATCCAACAAGTTTTAAGAATTCATAATCAATTTCAGTATTGCAGTTCTTCTTCACGAAAGGCCAACGAGGATGGTTTCTCTTTTCATAAAAAAGAGAAGAAAATAAAAATATACTGAAAGAAGGAAATGGTTCGTGTCCATCTTCTCACTGAATAGCCCTATGTATTAGCTTCGTTCAACATTTTACGCAATCTAAAATAGAGGTCATATGCCCAAGATATGCAAATTTTCTTCCACATTCTGTGATACCCCCAACACTTAGTCATTTTCACTTATGCTAAATGACCTCACTCATGTCTACTCTCCCTACTTTCCATAGTTAATCATTTTTTCCATCTTCCATAACTCTCTTAACCCTCCATACTTATTCATTTTTCTATCCTCTCTTGTGTGGATAATCTTGCATATCCTTAGTTCTGCATAATCCTTACTCCTGCACAACCAAACCTCCCTCCACACATCAACTAAGGTGTTTCAATGTGTTTCAACACTTAGTTTATTTTTCAAGATTTACTCGGTTTTACTGTGCGAAAATTCCCTCCCACATACCATCCTTTGTACACATTTAGATTATTCACCAAACTATTTTTAATAAGATTTACTAAGTGTTACACTCTTGTATTTATCCACACACATGCATTTTCCTATTTCTTTGCACATATTTTAGTTTATTTTCCCGATATATTATTTCGTGAAATTATTTTCCTATCTCATATATTTTTCTAAGTTTTATTCCCCACCCCACTTATTTGGCATATTGGGACACATGGTAGTGAAGTGGACCTACCCCCGGATGACACTTGGATGGTACGAGTGGAACACAAATTATTGGGTAGTGACTTGGCATGATAATTGGGCAATGAGGTGGCAACCAAAAGCTATATTATGCACAAACTATGCAAGGTTCCATGGATCTCCCTACTTCACACACAAATTATATGAGATGTCAATTTATTTATAAACATGTAATTAGTACCCTCCCACAATGCATGTGGGATAAATAAGGTGGATTTTTAAATCAAGGGCCAAGATTCATTTGGAGAATTGATCAATGATTGTTGAGTCTCTATCTTCTAGAAGTCATAACTTTTAATCCCGGAGCCCAAATTCAGTAAACAAGAGCTCGTTGGAAATATAGAGACATGAAGAAAAATTTGGAAGTGGTTTTCATGGTTGTAATGACAACTATTAGGCCCAAAAATATAAATTACATTCGAGACTATTTTTATCTTGCCAACAAATCATTTTTGTAAAATAGTTTATTAAAAGAAGTTCATGAACGTCTAAAGTGAGTCCCAGATTGAGGCACGTATATCTATGTTTACATTTACAAAGGGATTTAAATATTCATTGACATTTTATAATAAAAAAATCGATTTAAGAATTATACTCGCTTTGGATGATGTGAAACATAACAACTCGACCATTAAAAGAATATATCAAAGATTGGTTCAAAAAGTCATTATTGAAGATAATTGATCCCGAATAACTAACAAAAATATATTACATCACAAAAATTCAAGCCGAAAGATATATATGTATCAATATTCAACACAAAAAGAGGGAGAGAGAAAACATTTGCTTCTTAGTAAGTCAAGCATCTGTTACATTTGGTCTTCCTTTTCTTTTCTTACTCTCAGTTAGAAATCCCTCAGTCTTATTTGATTCATGATATGTGAAAACCGAAGATCAATTTCTAACTATCTTCCTTTGTTTCTTCCAGGTCTTACTTCTATTTATGGTCCATGGGAGCCCTAATCCCAGTCCGTTTGGACAAATGCCTTTTACATTTCAGAATATTATAAGCATTTTTAAAGACAATTATATATATTTTTTTAGGTTCCCAGAGAACTATTTGGGATACATGATTATTGATTTTTCAGAATTTGAGTTTTGAGATGAAATTTTCAAGTGTGTGTCCACAACTCTTTTAAATTCTCAATGAAATATCAAGTTAATTTATTTGCATATGTGGCAATTTACTTTCATTCCGCCTAATGATATTGTCAGCTTTAAGCTATGATAGAAATGTTTCTTGTGAGGATTCCTATTTTATTTTACATTACAGTTTGTACAATATTCTTAAGTCTTGTATGATATTGTAAATATTCATTGGAACAGAGCATGGTACTTTCTCAAGCCTTTCTTTCTTTACGAGTATTTGTTTTATTAGAATAAACCTGGTCCATTGTCAAGTTTTATTTTAATTATGTATATTATTCATATAGATGAGTACCACCTCTTTAAAAATGCAGAAGGATTATTCCTTGTGAGTTTGTTTTCAAGACTTTAACAGACGTAGAGATCATGGATATTGATTCTTAGAACTATTTTATTGTTTGGATCCATTTTAAATCAGGGAGAGAGAGAAATCACAAACCTACTGGATACTAAGTGGGACACCAATCAACACTCCACTAAAACCCCTAAAGATAAACCATAAGAAAACACACTCTTTCGAAGAATA
>ML805931.1:45192-63567 GCA_009831015.1 Picea engelmannii | reverse complement strand
GGTGTAAAAATATATACCTAGCTTGCAATTCTACCTCAGAATGTTCACTATTAGATGAGCAAGCAAATTAAATTTATTTCATAGCTTATTGGAATGGTGTGTCTCTAATATTTGTTCTACATATATTTTTCCTGGTGCTTCATAAGTCTACAAACCCAAATTGATAATGAATGTACTGAATTAATAACATATAATTTGCATCACATTCATGATGATGTGTATAATAATAATGATTTTTCATTTTTCTAAACAAAGATTATGAGAAAGAATGAGCATTGATACATTTGAGTTTAAATGGTCATGGCATGATTGAGTAGATGATCGTATATATGTAGGATCACAAAGAGAAACTCCAATTAGAGGCTTGAAATATGTGCTATAGATGGAAAGAACCTTAACGATAAAAAAAAAATGACTAGTGAAAGGGAGGGAGAAATTTTGTTGGCATTCCCAGGGAAAAAATTACATGTTCACGACTAAAGAGGTGAAACTTGTAACAAAGTGAATTAGTACCCAAAAGGTGGTGGGATACCTCTTATCAATTTTTGGTACTTATTTTAACCTTAGAAAGGAATAATTATAGCCTCCGCCAAATTATTAGATTTTTGGAAAAAATAGTTTTGGAAGATGGAATCAGATCAACTATGTCACTTGCCATCATGTTCAATAGGTGCACAAAGAAAACTGTAGCAAATGTGGTTCATAACCTTGGTAATTATTTATTAGGACGTGGATGCATAAAACACTTTTTATAGAGTGAACTAGTGAAACATGTCCCTTCCTTGTTCATATCATATATGTTTATTTTATCTTGCAGCTAAATATAATGCTTTAATTATGTCTCGTGGATGTATCCAACAAAGTAAGAAAAAACTTAATATAGCCTATGAGATGGACATTATATATCTAAAGTCATATATAATTGGAATACATTTATTTTACTTTAAATAAATGTATGATTTGAGCTCTAGTGCAGTAGAGTGAAAGAAATGAATGAAGACATCTCAGAGGGAGGATCCTAAAGCCCCCCCCTATAAAATCCCTCCATTTGTATGGGATTGTTACTTGAAAAAAGAACCATGAAGCAAGCTTCACTTAGGCTAATTTTGCTGAGGCAACATTGACCCTTACTTGCTACTCCTTGAGAATGAAGGCTTCTAGGAAGAAGCCTTTCCCTAAGCTCGAGAAACAAGATATCCATGGTAACTGAATCTTCATGTGGGATGCGACCCTCATTCGATCATTGATCAATGGAAGCATTGGTTAGTGGAGGTGCTAAAAAACAAATAAAACCAAACAAGAAGTGGCCTCAAGGCTGCTATAGTTTTAGATGTTTGGTTTTAAGTTTCAGTTGATTTAAAACCAAACAGGAGGCAGACCCCTCGACAATACACACAATTTTATTTCTTCTCTTACTCTTGGTTTCAAGAAGAACTCTCTCCTTCAAGGCGTCTTCTCTTCCTCTCTCAATATAAAGGAACCAAACCACAACAAAATATAAAGCTTAAAGGTCAGTGCCCAGGGTGGTGATGGGGATGGGTGGTTGAAGTTTACTTGTTATCTTCTCTCCCCTAATATAAGGGGGTCAGGGGGGTTATTCGCATGTTGTATTCTCTGTGTGTAGGGGTAGTGGTGGGGTCATGTGGCTGATGCTTTCTCATTGTCTTGTTGTTCCTCCTAGCTAGTTGTGTTGCATGCTTGTTTGACCTCCTAGTTGTTTTCTTTTCTTACCTACCTGTTATGACCTCAGGTTGTTGTCTTCCTTTTTATAGGAGGGTAAGGTCTTCATCTAGCTCATAATATTTAAGAATTTTCATGCTTATCTTGCATTCATCTCATAACATCTAGCATACAAGTTTTAGGCCTTTCCTCTTAGTTCCAACATGAACCAATCTCTCATTCTCTCAAGGAACCAAACCCTAGATAACTCTCAGGATTAAAGCTTTATGTCTAGGCGTGGTGGGTGGGGAATGTCTTCTAGCCCTCATAAATATACGTGTATGTCACATGTAAAATAACCACTTTATAAATAAAAATGTTTATGGTTTCTTCCTGGGGTATTATCCCTCGTCAGGGGTTCTAAAGTAGTGATAAAACTCATTTTTTATTACTAACTTGATGGTTTTTGAGTTGCCATGATATCGAGTTTTTCATGTTTTTGTGTTTTGTGCACATGGACATGTAGTTGCGTGTATGAGTACATGTACATGTAGTTATGTGTATGGGTGTTTTTTTTCCTTATCATAATCTAATGAAGGGAGGATTAGCCTTGTTAGTCATCTAAAGCTCTCAGATAGAAGTAGGTCTTCATATAACATAGAATATGAGTATGTCTTCCTTCAAGCATATAGCCCAGAGAAAAGTAAGAAGTAGCATGTCTTCCTTCAAGCATATAGCCTGGAGTAAGAAGAAATGCGTATTCCTTCAAGCATATAGCCCATAGAAGAGTAATAAGTAGTATGTCTTCCTTCCAGTATATAGCCCAAAGTCAAAAGCAATATTTCTTCCTTGAAGGGTATAGCTCAGAATCTAAGTATGTATTCCTTCAAGCATATATCCCATAAAAAATTAAGAAGCTTTCAACATATAGCTAATAATATAAGTATGTATTCCTTCAAGCATATATCCCAAATTCCTCCTCTTAAGAAAGTATATAGCTCGACATTTGAGTATGTCCTCCTTCAAGCATATAACCCAGAGCAAAGTAAGAAGCTTAACATCTTCCTTCATATAGCCCAAAGTCTCCCTCTTAAGCAAGCATATAGATAAGAATATGTAAGAAGTGATATGCCAGGATCCAAGCATATAGCCCAGAATATGTAAGAAGTGATATGCCTTGCTTCAAGCATATATCCCATAGTACTCTTCTTCAACTTCCCGTCTTCTTAATTTTTCCATTTTCTAGTTTCTCGCTTGATAAATATTAAGCATTCGATGGTAGACCTTGCCAGAGTATCGGAAGGACAAAACTAGAAAGGAGGGGGAAAGTGGAAATAAAATGCATTTTTTCTATTAACAACTTGGGCTTTGTTGGTGATCCATGTTTATTTCTTGTCTTAGCTCTGGGGAACTCCCTCCCATATAACTCTTAGTCCAATGGAAACATCATTATTATGAAAGAATGTGTACAAAGAGAACCAATCTCATGGTTT
Source organism: Picea engelmannii (assembly GCA_009831015.1). Lineage (NCBI taxonomy): Eukaryota > Viridiplantae > Streptophyta > Pinopsida > Pinales > Pinaceae > Picea > Picea engelmannii. The sequence goes on along the minus strand of ML805931.1, from coordinate 60,415 downwards.
GTTCAATGTACCACCCCTCCCAGATAACTCTTATTCCAGGGGAACTCATCATACTTATCAAATACTGTCTATGAAGAGAACCAATATCAGGGTTTGTTCAATGTACTACACCTCCTAGATAACTCTTGACTTGGTCTTAGGGTTTGTTCAAGTGTAATATTCATCACTCTTCGTCATCATACTTATGAAATAATGTCTATGAAGAGAACCAATGTCAGGGTTTGTTCAATGTACCACCCCTCCTAGATAACTCTTGACTCAGTATTAGGGTTTGTTCAAGTGTAATATTCATCCCTCTTTGTTCAGTGTATGATCCCTACCAGATAACTCTTATCTCAGTCTCATGTTTTGTTTAGTGTACCGCCCCCCCTAGATAACTCTATCTAGGGTTTCCTTGGGTCCCTTCATAGGATTTTTCCTTTAGTCCCTTTGTAGGTTTAGGAAATTATATTGTTAGGAGTCATACCCAAAACCTCATCTTCATACTCATGCAAAAAGTTCAAGCGATTCTTGCATGCACGATGCATAAGGAAAGCTTTGTGTTACAAAGAGAACTGGGTAATAACTATGTCCATTTGAGTCTGGTGGACATCACATCGATGGGAAATTATTTATCTAATAAAAAAAAATTGAAAATTGTTTGGAGCCTGACAAGAAGTTGGAAAGAGATGCGATGAACACATCGCATGGAGAAATAACTTTGGTAATGCAATAGATCACATGAAGAAAAACTTCAAGTGCGATAAGAAAGAGGACGGAGGTGCAAAACACTACTCCAAGAGAAGTTTTTCAAGGACACGACAAGCTAAAGAGGCACATAATGCCTCAATAGTTGTGAAACTCAAGGGATTCCCATACGATCGTGTCCCTTGTACGGACGATGACTTGGTAGGAGAAATAAATCCCTTTAGAAACTTTAAGGGCCATACTTTATGCTCTAAACTCATAATTGAGCAATAGTATAGTCGTTGGAAATCTCTCAACGAGCAAAATGCAGTTGTGAGCTCAAATTAGACTTTAGGAATAGGGATTTAAGACCAAAAAAATTGATACCCCACCTACTTAATGGTACTTTGGGGTTGGGTATGTTACAAAAAATATGAAGTGAGATTTTTTCTTATGTCTTATTACAACAATTTAAGGTAGCTGAAATACCAAAAAACAAGTTTAGATGGGGGTTGAATGCTCCATTATAGTTACAAAAATTGAGAGTGAAAGACTCTTTCACTTTCCAATGAACTACCAAAACAATTGTATTTTAATTATTTCAACACTTAATTTAGAAAGTGTGACAACTTTCTTTGATTTTCACACCCACATAGGAATGTTAAAAGAGGTATCATACTACTTCACATATGTTCTATAACCCTATAATAAATATATATGGGAGATTTTAACTCCCTTGACATATCCAACAATCAACAAAATGATACACGGGATTACAAAATTGTTGATGGGGTTTTAAACCCTTAATAACAAATTTAAGAGTATAAAAGAACTCTTATGAAATAAAAACAATCAATTGAAAAATAAAATAGTTTTTAAAACGTAACCTATGCAAATCTACATATTCAAACTCCCTTGAGCTCATGCATGATATGTTAAAAAAAAATCAAGAAAATATGAATTGTGATGGTTGAAAATAAGGATGTGGTCCCTTTGAACCCTAATAAGAAAATCTAAAGATCGAGAAAACTCCTAATATATCATAACAATCAAAACCCAAATATGCAATTTTTAAAGGTGCAAGTATCAAAAAAATAATAAAAATAAAGTAACTATCAATAATAAAATTGAGAAAGGATACATTAGATCCAATTAATCTAGGGTTCAACACCACAACTACCCAAAAGTATAAAAGTTGATAGGGGGAGGAGACCGAGAGATGGGGGATGAAGCTTGGTTTAATGAAAATCATTCTTTGCATGGTGAAAAAATATCAAATTTATTTTGGAAAGATAATGTGAAATGCTTTGATCTCACACAAGTAATGAGGCAAAATGACATGCATTTCATATCTATCACAAATGGAATTAGGATAAATTTCTTGACGATAAATGATATTGAATACCTCAATGCTCATTACTATAGGACTCTTCCATTTGATCCAACCTTCTTGTCCCTCTTTTAGATAAATAAAGACAAATGATCACAACAACAAAATGTTATCTCTTTTCGAAGAAGAGACACATTTTGAAAGTGTATGAAAAGCAAAGAGAGATTCTATAGGAGAGCACAAGTAGCACTATGCAAACTGGAATTCAAAATCTTTTCAGTATTGCAGTTCTTCTTTGTGAAAGGCCAACGAGGATGGTTTCTCTTTTCGACGAAAAGAGAAGAAAATAAAAATATACTGAAAGAAGGAAATTGCTTGTGTCCATCTTCTTATTGAATATCCCTATGTCTCAGCTTCGCCCAACATTTTATGCAATCTACAACAAAGGTTAGATGCCCAATATATGTCAATTTTCTCCCACATTATGCAATACCCCCAACACTTAGTCATTTTCACTTATGCTAAATGAACTCACTTCTCTCTATACTACTATCCCATACTTATTCATTTTCCTTACTCTCCATACCCCATACTTAGCATTTTCCGCGATCTAAAACAAAGGTCATATGCCCAATACATGTCAATTTTCTCCCACATTCTGCAATACCCCTAACACTTAGTCATTTTCACTTATGCTAAATGACCTCACTCCTCTCTATACTATTGTCCCATACTTAGTCATTTTCCTTACTCTCCATACCCCATACTTATTAATTTTCATTGCTCTCCCTACTCTCCATAGTTAATCATTTTTTCCATCTTCCATAACTCTCTTAAAACTCCATACTTAACTCTCCATACTTAGTCATTTTTTTATCCTTTATTGTGTGGAGAACTATGCATATCCTTACTTCCACATACTCTGACCTCCGCACACTCCTTACTCTCGAACAACCAAACCTCCCTCCGCACATCAACTAAGGTGTTTCGAGGTGTTTCAACACTTAGTTTATTTTTCAAGACTTACCGAGTTTTACTGTGCATAGATTCCCTCCCACATACCTTCCTCCATACACACTTAATTCTGCATACTCTGACCTCCGCACAACTATATCATAAATTAGATTATACTTGAAACTACTTTTACTAAGATTTACTAAGATTTACTAAGATTTACTAAGTGTTACACTCTCCTATTTATCTCCACACATGCATTTTCTTATTTATCCACACATATTTTAGTTTATTTTCCCAACATATTATTTCGTGAAATTATTTTCCTATCTCGTATATTTTTCTAAGTTTTATTCCACTCCCCCCTTCTTTGGCATATTGGGACACATGGCAGTGAAGTGGAATTATTAGATGTGGACATGTCGCAATGAGGTGGACCTACATTCAGATGACACTTGGATGGAACAAGTTTGACGCAGAGTACTGGGCAGTGACTTGGCATGATGACTGGACGATGAGGTGGAAACCAAGATCTATACTTTGCACAAACTATGCAAGGTTCCATGGCTCTCTCTACTTCACACACAAATGATATGAGGAATGTCATTTTACTTATAAACATCTAATTAGAACCCTCCCACAATGCATGTGGGATAAATAAGGTGGATTTTCAAATCAGGGGCCAAGATTCACATGGAGAATTGATCAACGATTGTTGAATCTCTATCTTCTTAAGGACATAAATTTTGATCCCGATGTCCAATTTGAGAAAACAAGAGCTCGTTGGAACTCTAGAGACATGAAGAACAACTTGGAATTGTTTTCCATGGTTGGAATGATAACTATCAAGCCAAAAAAATTAAATTACATTCATAATTATTTTTATCTTGGCATCAAATAGTTTTCAGAAAATAGTTTATTAAAAGAACTTCATGAATGTCTGAAGTGAGTCCCAGATTAAGACATAAATATTTAAGTTTACAATTACAAATGGATTTAAATATTCATTGATATTTTATTAAAAATAATCAATTTTATAATTATACTTGCTCCGAATGAGGCGAAACATAATGATTCCATCATTAAATGAATATATCAAAGATTAGGTCAAAAAGTTGTTATTGAAGATAATTGATCCTGAATAACTGACATGAAGTTGTTACTTCAAACAAATTCAAGCCCAAAGATATATATGTATCAAGATTCAACAAAAAAAGAGGGAGAGAGAGAACATTTCCTTCTTAGTAAGTCAAGCATCTCTCACATTTGGCCTTCCTTTTCTTTTCTTACTCTCAGTTAGCAATCCTTCAGTCTTATTTGATTCATGATCTGTGAAAACCTAAGACCAATTTCCAACTATCTTCCTTTATTTCTTCCAGGTCTTACTTCTATTTATGTTCCATGGGAGCCCCAATCCCAGTCCATTTGAACGAACACCTTTTACTTTTCCAAATATTATAAACATTTTTAAAGACAATTGTGTATTTTTTGAGGTTCCCGGAGAACTATTTGGGATACATGACTACTTATTTCTCAGAATTTGAGTTTTGAACTAAAAATTTCAAGTGTGTGTCCATCACTCTTTTAAATTTTCAATGAAATATCATGTTAATTTTTCTGCATATGTGGCCATTTACTTTCATTATGCCAAAATATATTGTCCGCTTAATGCTATGATGGAAATGTTTCTTGTGAGGATTCCTATTTTATTTTACATTACAGTTTGTACAATATTCTTAAGTCTTGTATGATATTGTAAATAGTCATTGGAATAGAGCCTGGTCCTTTCTTGGGCCTTTCTTTCCTTATGAGTGTTTGTTTTATTAGAATAAACCTAGTTCATTATCAGGTTTTATTTTAATTATGTATATTATTCATATAGAGCAGTACCAACTCTTTAAAAACGTGGAAGGATTATTCCTTGTGAGGTTGTTTTCAAGACTTTAATGGTCTTAGAGATCAACATTTTTTTGAGACCATACTGGGGATAGGTTTGTTTTCAAAAAAATTGATACTTTTATTTTAGGATCATATATTATTGAAAAAGTAGAAGTTGTTTGGTTCAAGTCTTGGAAAAATATTTGGCATATTTCCAACCGAATGATTTAAGATGAACTGGGTTCTTAAAAACCTCGTTCAAGGAACATCGGGTGGCATTGTAGATATGTTATTGGAGTTTTGACCACAAGCTGGTTATGCCAATTTTCGGAGAATCAAAGAAGCATCCAAGATTTGATAGTATAAGCTCCTTGGCGACTCCATTATTAAAACTCTAGTTTATGAAGAAATATGCCCTCACAAATCCACCAAAAAGATTCCAGAATTGCAAGAAGATCTATATAACGACTCCCCCAAAGAGTTTCTTTCACGTTGTGATGATATTTTTCCTTCCTCACGAAAGCCAACAAAAGTTGTTCAAGTTACAGTAAAGGGACAAGGTCCTCAAAGAAAGAAATGGTTGCACATAAGTCCCCTCAATTTGCAAAGAGAGGTTCATCCCATGCCAAATATTTCCATGGACAAATTTCCCATGTTCTTCGGAAATACTTTAGAGGACGCGGAGAAGAATTTGATTAATTTTGATCATGTTTGTGATATCTATAATGTGGATAAGATGATGTTGCATACCAATTATTTATCTTAAATATAAAAGGAAATGCTAGTGAGCGGTTTTATTCATTGCTCCCTAGAACCATCACTAGTTGGTACATATTAGAAAATTTATTTTTTGAGAAATATTTCCCGAGGGAAGATCCATATTCTCTTTTCTTAAAACTGGTTGAAATCCGAATGGATGAGAAAGAGAAAGTCAACGATTTCACTTTTAGATTTATGAAAGTCCATGAGATTCCTCAAGAATTTTTTCCAAATGATGTCATCATTTTTAGTTGCTATGAAAACGCTTTGCCCATGAATTTGAGGTTTTTATTAAAGCAAGAAGGAAAGTGTAGCTGGAAAGAGTTAATGCAATGAGCTTTAGACATTGAAGAAAATATTCATGGAAGTGGTGTTGATCTCTTAAACTTTCCAATATTGTTTCAAAAAAATGGAGAAAAGGATGTAGAAGATAAATCTGATGAAAGATGCAAAAATTTCTCTACATCAGATTATGTTCCTAAAGATAAAAGTGAGAAACCTAATGTCCCAATTCAAGAAGAATACCATTCGCCGCATGTTCCATGGAAGGGAAATCCTAACCTTTCATATGCTCAATCTGAGAGTAATGTTGACAATGAGTTTAATGGTGAAAATGTTTCAGTAGGTTCTCAATGGATATAGTTGGTTTATACAAAGTCGAAAGAGGAATGCCAACATGGGATCAACAAAAGTGATGATAACCATTATCAATTTAGATTAAACCTTCAAGTTATTGATTTCTCCTCTGGAGTAGAGTTTAATGAAGAAGAGATCTTTCCAGTATCAAAAGGAAAAGGAATTTGCAACAAGATGTTCCATGGGTAGTATATTTTATTTTTGAAGACAATGCGATTGTTGGTGAACAACAAAATACAACCCTGTAGTTCTCCATAGATGTTCAACAACAATTTATTTTTGCAGCCTCACCATGGCAGCCTGATCATTTTATGATGGGAGAATGTCGTTGAAACATGGCCAAAGAAAGAAAAATATTAATCATATATTGGAGTAATCAGATGAGTTGGTTATGTACATGGCTATATTGGAAGTCCACTTACACTTGAAAGTAGTCGTTCTCTCCAAGTAGGTTAGGATAGGAAGATTTTTGTTTTCTCATGTATATAATTTTGTCTTTAAGTAAAGTTTACCTCATAAGCATTTGCTAGATCAAAATAATGGTTTGGGAATGACTCTATAGACCAATGGATAAGGCATTTGGTCTTGATATGATGTTCTCAGCAACCCATCGAGGGTCATTGTCCCACATTTCAATCTGAATGTTGATGTGTTTTCATAACACCCATCAACTAGGGGATTCGGGTGCGTATTTGAACCAATGCCTCTTCCAAATGGGAACCAAAATTTTCAAATTTGGAGAGTGCCAAATACCCTTCACCTATTGATTATGAAGATCCAACAAGTTTTAAGAATTCATAATCAATTTCAGTATTGCAGTTCTTCTTCACGAAAGGCCAACGAGGATGGTTTCTCTTTTCATAAAAAAGAGAAGAAAATAAAAATATACTGAAAGAAGGAAATGGTTCGTGTCCATCTTCTCACTGAATAGCCCTATGTATTAGCTTCGTTCAACATTTTACGCAATCTAAAATAGAGGTCATATGCCCAAGATATGCAAATTTTCTTCCACATTCTGTGATACCCCCAACACTTAGTCATTTTCACTTATGCTAAATGACCTCACTCATGTCTACTCTCCCTACTTTCCATAGTTAATCATTTTTTCCATCTTCCATAACTCTCTTAACCCTCCATACTTATTCATTTTTCTATCCTCTCTTGTGTGGATAATCTTGCATATCCTTAGTTCTGCATAATCCTTACTCCTGCACAACCAAACCTCCCTCCACACATCAACTAAGGTGTTTCAATGTGTTTCAACACTTAGTTTATTTTTCAAGATTTACTCGGTTTTACTGTGCGAAAATTCCCTCCCACATACCATCCTTTGTACACATTTAGATTATTCACCAAACTATTTTTAATAAGATTTACTAAGTGTTACACTCTTGTATTTATCCACACACATGCATTTTCCTATTTCTTTGCACATATTTTAGTTTATTTTCCCGATATATTATTTCGTGAAATTATTTTCCTATCTCATATATTTTTCTAAGTTTTATTCCCCACCCCACTTATTTGGCATATTGGGACACATGGTAGTGAAGTGGACCTACCCCCGGATGACACTTGGATGGTACGAGTGGAACACAAATTATTGGGTAGTGACTTGGCATGATAATTGGGCAATGAGGTGGCAACCAAAAGCTATATTATGCACAAACTATGCAAGGTTCCATGGATCTCCCTACTTCACACACAAATTATATGAGATGTCAATTTATTTATAAACATGTAATTAGTACCCTCCCACAATGCATGTGGGATAAATAAGGTGGATTTTTAAATCAAGGGCCAAGATTCATTTGGAGAATTGATCAATGATTGTTGAGTCTCTATCTTCTAGAAGTCATAACTTTTAATCCCGGAGCCCAAATTCAGTAAACAAGAGCTCGTTGGAAATATAGAGACATGAAGAAAAATTTGGAAGTGGTTTTCATGGTTGTAATGACAACTATTAGGCCCAAAAATATAAATTACATTCGAGACTATTTTTATCTTGCCAACAAATCATTTTTGTAAAATAGTTTATTAAAAGAAGTTCATGAACGTCTAAAGTGAGTCCCAGATTGAGGCACGTATATCTATGTTTACATTTACAAAGGGATTTAAATATTCATTGACATTTTATAATAAAAAAATCGATTTAAGAATTATACTCGCTTTGGATGATGTGAAACATAACAACTCGACCATTAAAAGAATATATCAAAGATTGGTTCAAAAAGTCATTATTGAAGATAATTGATCCCGAATAACTAACAAAAATATATTACATCACAAAAATTCAAGCCGAAAGATATATATGTATCAATATTCAACACAAAAAGAGGGAGAGAGAAAACATTTGCTTCTTAGTAAGTCAAGCATCTGTTACATTTGGTCTTCCTTTTCTTTTCTTACTCTCAGTTAGAAATCCCTCAGTCTTATTTGATTCATGATATGTGAAAACCGAAGATCAATTTCTAACTATCTTCCTTTGTTTCTTCCAGGTCTTACTTCTATTTATGGTCCATGGGAGCCCTAATCCCAGTCCGTTTGGACAAATGCCTTTTACATTTCAGAATATTATAAGCATTTTTAAAGACAATTATATATATTTTTTTAGGTTCCCAGAGAACTATTTGGGATACATGATTATTGATTTTTCAGAATTTGAGTTTTGAGATGAAATTTTCAAGTGTGTGTCCACAACTCTTTTAAATTCTCAATGAAATATCAAGTTAATTTATTTGCATATGTGGCAATTTACTTTCATTCCGCCTAATGATATTGTCAGCTTTAAGCTATGATAGAAATGTTTCTTGTGAGGATTCCTATTTTATTTTACATTACAGTTTGTACAATATTCTTAAGTCTTGTATGATATTGTAAATATTCATTGGAACAGAGCATGGTACTTTCTCAAGCCTTTCTTTCTTTACGAGTATTTGTTTTATTAGAATAAACCTGGTCCATTGTCAAGTTTTATTTTAATTATGTATATTATTCATATAGATGAGTACCACCTCTTTAAAAATGCAGAAGGATTATTCCTTGTGAGTTTGTTTTCAAGACTTTAACAGACGTAGAGATCATGGATATTGATTCTTAGAACTATTTTATTGTTTGGATCCATTTTAAATCAGGGAGAGAGAGAAATCACAAACCTACTGGATACTAAGTGGGACACCAATCAACACTCCACTAAAACCCCTAAAGATAAACCATAAGAAAACACACTCTTTCGAAGAATACGAATTCAGAGTGATGAAATCCCTGAGCCCACAATCAGTGAAGAGACAAAAATATCCTTGCAAAAACCAACCCTTTGGGTGAAGAGTCTTAAGGCCAACTAATGAAGGCGTGAGAGATGGTCATAGTAACCTTCTAAAAAACAATCACCCAAGGTGAAATCTCCCTCATGAAGACAAGAAACCTATAAGGGAATTGAGACTGGAATCTACTATCTTCCTCAGGTACCACAAGTACTTCCCACTTGTAGTCAACTATGTGTAACCTAAGAAAGGCCAATAAGGATGCCAATTCACAATCAATAGTTGGTTTGAATAGTCATGGGTCAATATTATGTGTTAGGTAGGAGATACAAGACTTTATAATGCAACCAAAACCTTAGAGAAGAGGTGTCCTCAAGGATCTACCAATTCTACCAAAGTCCCATATTCCATGTTCACCCATTGATCCAAATGAGAGGGGATGTATCAACACTTAAATAAAATTTACCTAGTGGTTGACACATATTAGAGGCATTTTCCCACCATATACTTCTCGCTACTACTGGACTTATCACTCTTTAGTCAATTCCTGGTCCTGTTTTTTGATGGCATTTGAGAATTTACTTGCCACACCTAGACCAAGGCCCTAAACACCCAGACTATTATTGGTTTTTATATAAACGAAAAATAAATTGATTTTATTTTAGATTTAGTGTTGTTTTTAAAGGCTTCTATTTACTAAAAATGTGGCTGTGGAATGAGACTAAACGATCTTTTGCCTCAAATTTGTAGAAATGAAAAATAAAGTGTAAAAAGGACTTGTAATTCTAGACTTTATTTTTCAAATAAAAATACACAAATCGAAGAGATACTTTGCAATATAATTCAAAGAAGAGACCCAATTTCATGTTCAATGCACTCTTATTTCAATTCCAAAACTCAAACTTATGCAATCTATAGAAAGAAACAAGTATGTTGGAAACACTAATTTGCATAATTCATTCAATCAACAATGCCTAAAACAAAATGTTTAGCTTTCATTTTCAACACTTGACCACACCCGAAAGAAATCATGCAAACTCAAACAACTAAGAAAGAAACTTCCTACCACAATGTTTACCAATAACCAAGCTATTAAAATCAACTATAACATTTTACCCTCTTCGACCATGTATCCTATGTTCCAAAAAGATGCCCATATTTTTCTTTTGGAAATCTAGAACAAATGGTAGGGAATCCAAGAAAACATATAATATCAAGGTTTAGATATTGGTTGGACCTTTTCGACGATATACGGCATAACTGAAAAAGAGTTCAAGATAAAAAGTTATGGGTAAATATCAATCCTCTTCTCCCATGTATCCTATGTGCCAAAAGAAATCCCCATATTTTTCTTTTTGCAAATCTAAAACAAACAATAAGTAATCTCTAAAAATATATAACAAAAAGGTTGTAAATATTGATGAGACCTTTCCAATGATATAAGGGACACACAAAATGTAGTTCGGGATCAAAATTTATGGGAAAATATTTTTATTTTTTTTAAATAAAAAAGGTGTGGATCCTGCTATATTAGATAGACAAAATTTACAGAGTTATACAAAAGAGTAGGTCTGGTATCACCCAAAATGCTGCCGATTTTCGGAAACCAGCAAGTATAGGGATTGAGTAGCCATAGCATTATAAAACATAAAGACGGAGTGGCATCTGTCCTGCCCGGAGGAAACCAGGACAGATGCCTCTGGTCTAAGTTCATATAAAACAGTAACATAAAACTAAAAACCAAGATAATATAAAAACCTAGGTGTCTGGTGACCTTTCATCCTCGCCCGTCTGCCGCGTGGTCCCAGCCAGGATGGCATAAGCTTGCGAGCAGAGTGGACATTTCCGTTTGGTTTGTGCGTTATAGAAGGCGTCGAGCAGCATATCCATTCTCTGACCCATGCAGAGGGCCCGGTACTCCAGATCAGCCAAGTGTCCACGGAGGTCGAAAATGAGAGCTAGGTGTTCATCCCAGATGAGTGAGCCATGCACGCTGCCACCCTCGTCCACCACCGCTCCAGAACCCGCATCTAACAACTGCTATTCTACTGCAACATCTGCAACCTTCGTGCTCGCAGTATGGCAACTACAATTGTCGTTACCAGGCCAGGGTATTTCCTCCACGAGACAACCGGGGATGTAGTCTACCAATGCCAGAGTGGGCTTGCAGTCCTCCCTCTTGGTTGCCACTCGGGTGAACTCCATGGTCGTCAGGTCCTCTGTAAACGGGATTTCCTCCACAATGCATGGGGGAAACTCCTCCTCAATTCCTACTTCCTGCCTCGCTCCCGGCGCTTTCTCCTGCCTCGCTTCCGACACTTTCTCCTTTACATCCCGGCTGCACCCAACGCCAGACTCAGCAATGGTGGCAAGCCGAGCCCTTTTCTCAGCTCGGGCATTTTTCCGAAGAATTGATGTAGCAAGAGCCAGGGCCCGTTCGAGTTGTTCCTTACACAGCCGCTGCATCTTATGCGCCTCCCAGGCCGAGCCACGACGAGGCTGGCCTCTTTTTCGAGCCATGGAGAGGGCACAAAGCAATTGTCGGTGAAGGCGGAAGAGCAGTTGCAGGTATGAATTGCGGGCCAGCGAACCCAATCGCGTTGAATGCAACAAGAAATACAATGAGAGAATAGAATGCGCGGTCAATACCAAACACCAGAGCATTCGAGCTGTAAACAAGGCCTTGGCAGGTGCAAACCTGTTCTTACCGGGCAAGTTGGAAACAAAATGAACCGGAGCCGAAGCCATCCTCTCGCTATTAACCCTCGCCATTACTGAACCATTAAAATCGTACCCTGTCGCTCGAGGGAAAGGTCCCTCCACCCTTAAATTGCAGCGATGGCCGTCCCCCATCGTTAAGTCATGCGCGTGGGTGGCGGCTGTCGGCATTTATGCCAGGGCCGGGTGCGGATCCACCTGTCTCCCTGTAACTATGTGTCACCCCATCCGGGGCAATTTATGGGAAAATATTGATCATATTCTACCAGGATATTTTAATCCACCTCTGACAAACTCTCAAGCCCAAATTCTTGTACATGTGGGCGAGTTATGACCTAGAGATAAATCTATTCCATTGTATCATCTTTCATAGTCTATGATGGCAAACGTGATTGATTTCATAGGTGTAGGAGGTATGGTCCCTACTATCCCTAGTGTTAAAATGGGGGGTGTTAACATTTCCTATGATTGCATTGATAAGTGGAGGGATGTCTTATGTTAGTTATCCTCAAAAGTGGTAGCATTTCTATGGGGATTCCTTTTGCAAGTACAAGCAACCCATCTTTGGTCTTTTCTCTTTTTGGACAAATCACTGGGGGAATTACTCCTCCTAGTCTAGGGTTTATGTTTGGGAGAAAGAATGTTTTTATATCCAAAGGAAACATAGGAGGTATGCCTATGCCTCTTTGAAGAATCCCCATGGGAAACTTTGTTATTCGTACCACGGGGTTTCATTTTGGTGGAACTTTTATTCTAGGCGTCAGATATCCAATAAACAAAAATTCTATCATTAGTGTTGGGAACTTTAGGGGACACTTATCCAAGTGGAAATGTGGAATTTAGTGGGATGCCAAGTTTGTATTCTAATACCTCTAATTATTTTGTGAAAAATCAATTGCCATTTTTGGCAACATTAAATTTGTCAGATCTATCTCGGATCACAAACAACTTGATTAATTGTGATACTTTATGGTTGATTATCTTGAAAAAATCATCCTCCAACGTTCCAAAGTTTGAATGAAAATATGGGGAAGATCCGTCCAACCATGTTATGACTTTTCATCTATGGTGCTCTTTGATAGCATACAATTACAACTTTTCCAGATAATTGTGGAAAGCATTGTAACTAAGTGGTACATTGAATTTCCTTGTGCGTCTCATAATAAGTTTTCTTCACGAGCAAGTTGTTTTTAACACATTTCCAATTTTCTTTATGTTGACCGAAAATGTGGTCAACACCTAGTTAGGAGTTGTTAGTCCCCAACAATTATTCTTCTAGTTGAGGAAAGTTAGTTAGAATCTACTCCAAGGTGTACACTTCTTCATTTGGGGAAAATGCCCCTTTAGCCGGACTTGATAAAGCTTCAAGGTTTCATATCTTGTTTCATGTTATTATGCACTATAGAACGATATATGGCTTACGTCTTTGCATTGACTTCAACAATTAACACTTTAGGAATTAATGCCATATATTATTTTTCATCACGATGTAACATCAATTGTTTTTCATCATTTATCAATTGAATTTTTCAACAATGAAACAAATTTGGAATTCAATGGCACCCAACCATTCTAAGTGCATTTATATGTGAAAATTAAATATGCATAAACAAGATTGGTAATAGAAAAGTATCATTCAAATTCTTAACATACTCTCCTAAGAGAATTTGTAACATCAACCAAACCATTCCATTAACATAATTCACATAAGAAACAAAATTCAAGGAATTAAAGGACTAAAACATAAAACAAAGATATTTACACACATAAGTAAGACAAATACTTGTGAGATATCATTTTTGGGATTATCTGCATATAGTAAATTATTAATGCATGACACATGTCTGATTACCATTGGTTAGAATGAGACCAAATTTCTCATGATATTGAACAGTCCACTTAACACTCATTACATTGGGTGATGTTCACAAGGGTGAATAAGTCAGATTGAAACTAGTGAAATGAATCACATGACATCAATCATCACCTTTGGGGCTTACACCCAATACAATAAGACTTCCCAAGAGGTCATCTATCCCAATAATTCTCTATCTCAAGTGTGCTTAGGTGTGTGGTTTTTCCAACAATTAAGCCCACTTAGCTTGTTACCCCATTTGCAAAACCTTAGCAAGTATTGTACCTTATGGACTATTCGTTTAGGGGTCCCTTAACTCTTTATTTTAAGAAATTGTGGGGCTTCCGCAATCCAACATATTATATATATATTTTTCAGGATTATCTTTGTAGAGTAAATCATTAATGCATGAACCATGTCTCGGAAGCATTAGTCAAAATGACCAAATTTAACATGATATTGAATAGTCCACTTAGCACTCATTGCATCGGGTGATCCTTGCAAGGGTAAATAAGTGGGATTGAAACTAGCAAAACAAATTGCATAGTATCAATCATCACCTCTATGGATTTCACCAATAAACCAAGACTTCCTCAAGAGGTCACCAATCCCAAGACTCCTCTAGCTCAAGTGCACTTAACTGTGGAGTTTTTCCCACAATCAATCCCACTTAGCTTACTATCTAATTTGCAAAACCTTAGCAAGTATTGTTCCTTATTAACTATTCATTTAGAGCTCCCTTAACTCTTTACTTTAAGCAACCGGGGAGCTTCCATAGTCCAACATATAAGATATCATTTTTGGGATTATCTGTTTAGAGTAAGTCATTAATGCATGACCTATGTTTCATGAGAATTAGTTAGAATGACCAAATTTATTATGATATCAAATTGTCCATATAACACACATTGCATTAGGTGATACTCATAGGGGTGAAGTGGGATTGAAACAAGCAAAATGAATTGCATGACATCAATTTTCTTAGAATTTATCCACCAAACTAGTTACAAAGGAGCAATTCACCTCCCACCTTTATGAATCTATTGTATATGCCATGCACAATCTAGGCTAAGATATCATAATGGAGAAGACAAGATTATTGGCTATGAATATCGACATAGTTACCAACTTAACGAGAAATGTGACCTCAAAACGAGAACTATG
>ML805931.1:5758-43895 GCA_009831015.1 Picea engelmannii | reverse complement strand
CAATGCACGATTTTAATTATGTATAAACTTTAACTTCAAAAAAAATATGGGTGATACCAGTAGCATCACTTTTCGACTCGGGGTCAATTTTAAGGTTTCAAGTTTTTGTGATGACCACGATTTCAAACAAATTGGAATTTAAGGGTCAATTTTAAGGGTTTTCTCCGCAACGATATCGATTCTCAAGATTGCGATGTCAAACTAGTCGGAATTTTAACCACCCCCCAAAAAGGGTGCTACCGATAGAGTTCTCATTTTTTAGAGGTTGCATTTTTTACCTTCGTTTCAACAAATGGTGCTATCGGTAGCACTATTTTTTGAAATGATGGTAAAAAATGCGACCTCTAAAAAACGAGAACTCTGGAGAGTTCTCGTTAAGTTGGTAACTATGTTTATCTCTTTTCCCAACCTATAGTGCTCAAGACTTGACCAATTATATCACTACACGTAACTCTAGGCATCGCATCCATCCTTCAAACAATATTGAACCTCTTCCATTAGAAGAAGAAGAAAAGAAAAACATAACACACACTCGAACATTTCCCTTTTCTTCTACATAGTCTCTCAAGAAACACGTCCTAAAAATGCTCTAGTGCAAGTAATTGATTTATTTACATCTTGAATAATTTAGTGTGGTAGTGTTTAGCTCAAATTTGATCAATCTTTGGCATGAGTACATGGCTTACAAATTTATTAGTCTTCCCCAATCTCATTGAGTATTGCAACCATGGAATCCCCTCAAAACCAACATGTTCCTTCTCCTATCACCAACAAACTCCCTCTAACTTTCCATAAATTGAGCATTGCAACCATGAAATCCCCTAAAACCAACTTATTCCTTCTCCTATCATCAATTAACGTTCCATAAATTAAGCATTGCAACTATGAAATCCCGTCAAAACCAACTTGCTCCTTCTCCTATCACCAACAAACCCCCTCTAGCTTTCCATAGATTCATAGATCTCTCAAACCCCCTCTAGCTTTCCATAGATTCATAGATCTCTCAAGATTTAAGCCTCTAGCTTTCCATAGATTCATAGATCTCTCAAACCCCCTCTAGCTTTCCATAGATTCATAGATCTCTCAAGATTTAAGGTTTCTTGTGTGTGTTGTAAGTAATGAAATACACATAAATGGATATTGGAATCAATAGAGAAATGGAAGAAGCTTCGGAAACCAAATTCGTGAGGTTCATATACCTTGGAATTGTATGAGACCACGTCTTTCCTCCAAAGACAAATAAAATTTGGTATGGATATGTGCGGTAGAGGTGATTACGAGATTTTTAAAGCACATGGTAAAAGGTGGGGGAGATAATTAACTAATACATGGAAGCATTATTTTAATATTTCTTAACACCATGGAACCCTTTTTTCTTCTTTCATGGGATCATAACCCCCTTATGATCATCACCAACGTTTTTGGTGGTTTTTCATTATATTTAATATTTATTTTTACACAACAAAAAAATGCACCATGATAACTTCACCACATGGTGACAAGGAAATATAACAAGACATACCATGGTAACTTCACCACATGGTGACAAGGAAATATAACAAGACATAACCATGCTAAGAAAATCAAACTAGTATATGCTTTTAGCCATTTTTTTAGTGAAGCCTTAGCCGACTCTAGACTAATTATATATATGCAAGATTTTTACAACAAAATGTCATTATGAATCAACCCATATAGTATGATTCTTATCAAAATAAACATGTCATTATCACATGTACATGATTTGATTGAATATAACTTAATGGTCAAAACTAAGGTATTACATGTGTGCAAAGTCTAAGCATTGCGCATATGTTTCAATGAAATTGTTGAAACCAAACAATTGAAAGTGTGCAAACATTGTCGATCCAACTACTCGTGATAATTACAAGAAATTTCCAACTTTGTTTGTTCTTCCTTTATGGTACTTAATCATGTATTAAAGTCCTACGAGTAAGTAATCCATTTCATGTGGCATGCATTCTTGATCTTGCTCTATCTCTAAAGGAACTAGAGAGGATTATCATCAATGTGTGAAACACTCTATTCTCTAATCAGATAATGTCAACAACTCTCCATTACTTGAACCCACACATACATCTCTCAATTATACAATAAGTAATTCAAAAACCATGTTTGAAAAAATCTCAAAGTGGTGTGTGATGTGTGTGTGACAAGTCTTTGATGTTGCATCAAAACTATGCCCATTACATGTCGAAAGCCATCCACCTCAATACCAAATACTTGTTAAATGTTATATAATATGAGGAAAAAAGATGCAACTCAATACTTGACCTCCTCAAACACTTCTTGTTGTGCGACACCCCAACTAAAATGAGCTTGGTCGTCATTTAGTATGTGTAACAATATAAAATTGTGTAATAAACTTCTTGATAGTTTGTCATTCCCATGAAACTTCGCAGGTCATTAATGTTCTTTAATAGCGGTAATTTGAGAATGGCTAAAATATTCATCGAATAAATACTCGATCCATCTTGGTTCATATGGAATCTAAGATAAACAACTTATTGCTCGAATGTACACTTCATCATGTTCACAAGTAACATCTCTCGTCAGAATGCTACAAACACTTGGTCCAAGTGATGAAAATGATCCTTCCAAGTCTTGCTAAAAATAAGAATATCATCCAAATACAAAAATAACAAATGAATCAAGGTACATTCAAGATCTTTGGTCATTATGCTCATGAATGTTGCAAGGGCATTAGTAAGACCAAACATCGTCACTCACCATTTAAACGCCATTGTCATGTTTTGAAGGTTTCCTTTTGTGTATCCTCTATCTTGATACACATCTAATGATAACCAAACTTTAGGTTAATATTACTATAATATTTTATCCTTGGTGCTAATCTAACAAATCATCAATGTGCAATAATGGATATCAATTCTTGACAGTGATCTATTTCATAAGACAATAGTCCATTCATATTCTCCATGTGCTTTCCCTCTTTGGTATTGAACAATGGAAAATGCAGAAGGGGACAAGTTAGGTCAAAGGTGGCCCTTGTCCTACAATTCTTGAATTATCCTCGTGATCTCGTCATTCTCAAAAAACTAAGTTTTATACAAAACCTTGTTCACTAGAACAACTCCTTGATGCAAATTAATGGAGTGCCCAATTATGTGGCTTGGAGGCATTCTATATAGTTCCTAGAATAATTGAGAGTAGAAAACTTTAATAACTTGTGCAACTACTTTTGATCTTATGATTTTTCCTATCGAGTTAGATTTATGTGTGACAAGGCCTCGACAATTTCGTAACATCAACTGGAGAGTGTCACTCTCTCCATTTTCTCTAGGCACAAAACTAGCAACATGAATTATCATGAGGCTTTGATCGATGTCTAGGGTTTAATGGATAAAACAAGTGCTAAGGATGATGGATCTTTTTGTGTTTTCAATGAGTAATATTAGCCATCCTCAACAAGTGTGTATTGTACATGCAACAACAATAGGCTACACTCAATCCTACATATGGATCGTTGAAAATAATTCCACATGCATCTAAATGAAAAATATCGAACTCTACTTCATTTATATAGTTAAATTCATTGAGAAGGTGAAATTCACCTATCATTTGTATTGGATGCATTAATCCTTGATCTTCCTTATCCAACCCAAGGAGTAGGGTTCAAGATCCATGATTTGTAGGTAAATTGTGTTTCCTCACTATTATTTTGGAGGTGAGGTCTTGTTGACCACCAATATCTAAAAATTGTTGTCATAAACCACTTCTTGATTTGAGTCTTAATCAATAATAGCATATAGTGCTCTACAAAAGGATGTGTGGTTCTCATCAAGGAAATGAATTCTCTCACAAAGTCAGGCAATGCTATCTCTTTCTCTCACTACTTCATCACAATCGCTTTCAGACGCTTCTCAATATGTAGTCTTCAACATTCATCCTTGGAATGCCCTTTTCTATTTGCAATAATTCCATAAGAGCATGTTCTTCTTCTTTCGTGTGTTATGTCCTTCATTTGGAAACTTGGATTCAATATTGTATTGTGTGGTTCCATTGAATGGCTTTTTAATTTCATCATCATCTACAATGGTTTTCTTTTCTAAAATCAAATTTGCATCGGCTACATTGTTAGGTTTCCTGCAACTATTCTTGGTCTTTGCTAACTTAGCCTTTCAATGGGTATCTTCAAGGGTGTGGATATCAAACATATCAATCTCTTTCTATATTGGCATGATCAACCTACCGTTGAACATGGTGGCCAATTATGCTTTGTCATCCATCACATTGAGCCAAATTGTATAGCAGTTGTAGGCATCTACCATTTGGTTGGACATTTGTTGCAAGTGTTGTCATTTTCATTGTTTCTTTCAAAATTTGAGAGGATGGAATTTATCCTTGACAGCTTTGAAATCATCCCATGTCATGGCCTTAGTGGAATTTGTTGATTTTTGTACCTTGGGAGGTGTTCCCCATGTGCTTATGACCTCCTTAGCACATAAGGGAATGACATTACACTTTGTACCTTGTACTTCTGTCTAATTTCACTTTGACTTTGTCTAAAGTGGAATTTAGTCATTTTTGGCCTAAAAGTGACTATTAATTCACAAAGGGTTGAATTAGAGACATAAAGTTGACTTAGGAAACTTAACCCAAAGTGGGTTTATGATTTAGATATTTATGGGGAGATCTCAACCATCGATTAGATGGGAGATGAGATGATCTCCACTGTTCATATGCTAGGTTTCCTTTTGAATGTCAAAGAGGGGTGCAAAGGGTGAAGGAGGGCGCATTCTTCATTTGGTCATTTGTTCATTGAGAGAGGAGCTCTTGGAGGATGGAGATGAGGTCAGTTTTGTGAGGATGCTTGAGCTTGGGCGCTAGCTTTCATGGAGGGAGGCTTGCATCATATGCCATAGCTTATTTACTGGGGAGGTTCTACTTCTGAGGAGGGCGCATTGCCAGATTGGGGTGCATCAGCTGTAGAGAGACTTCTAGCCATCAGATTGCAGTGAGATCAGTTGCAGGGGATAGCCATTCAACAAAGCTTCATTACTGTGGAGGGGTTTCCATATCTGAGCTCACAATTAGCAGTTGGAGCAGATTCAGTGGATTCGACAGCTTTCATGTTGGGCGCACCATTCTGGGGTGCTCTTGGAGATTTTGGACTTGTATATCAACTCAGATCGAGTTTCTATTGTATTAGGTTCTATCATTTATTGTATTAGCTGTAATCCTTCTTCTGCTTTCCTCATATATACATATACATTCTAAATTGGTTTTCCCCGGGGGGGGGTTTATCCAGGGTCATGTTGACCAAAAATACATGTGTACACAAATGCATTGATTAGTCTCTTAGATCTCTTTATTTTCAACTATAAATATCTATAGGTGTGTTGTATTTATTTTGAGATGCATGTGCTAACATCTGGACACTAAAACTACATGCTAGAGCACACAAAATCGAAAGTATAACCGTAGCAAATCAACAAAGAACACTTGGACTGTTGGATTTTATAAAACAACAACAAATAATTTACCTGGCAGTTGAAACTTAGAGCCTAACTGTGGTCAAAGATAGACCCAATAGGCAAGCCGATAGGACCTGTAAAATCTTCAGAATCGAGGGTTTGTCTATGCTCACATTAAATACCCCACCATAGCAAAGCTTACCCATTCATGTGTAACTTTTTGAAGGAAATATTGTCTTCATTTGAATAATGTTGCACTTCATAATATAAATCTAGTTTCCTTGGTTAATAATCAAGTTGTAGAGTGTCATTTTAGTTGTCAAAGGGTTATATTTCCACATCGGTTCCAATTTTAACAAAGTTACCTAGATTCAACGACAAATATACTCCAATACAACTCGATTGTGATATAGGATTGTTCATAGTGATATTTTGGTAGATATAAAATAATAATGAAAAATTTAAGTGAACTCGAAAATGAACTAAAATTAATTCACAACTCAATCATACAAATCAACACAATAATTTTTTGTAGTAACTCAACTTTGAATTTCTAATAAAGATTAAATTGTACATCGAGATATAAAAAACATAAATCTTGAAATAACAACATAGATCAACAAAGTAAACCACTTTACAATATGAGAATGGTGCATATATCATTCACCAAGGGAGTACAAAACAATTATATTTTCTCGTTTGTTCATATCCAAATTACATTAGTGTACACAATATGAAAAGAATAAGAGATAGAGAGAAAAGGATGGAACTGAGGCAATAAATGTGAATGACGGAGCATAAGAAGCATATTCAATAGTTGGAGAAGATAGAATTTATCCTTGACAACTTTGAAATCATCCCATGTCATGGCCTTAGTGGCATCAAGGGTTTGTATGTGCTCACATTAAATCTCCCACCATAGCAAAGCTTATCCATTCACGTGTAACTTTGTGAAGGCAATATTGTCTTCATTTGAATAATGTTGCATCACAAAACTATTTTTTCCCTCGGAAAAGTAAAAAAAACTCAATTTATTAAAGGGTTAAAAGGCTATACCTATAGGGACTGGTTCCAACAAGCTTGCTCCAATATGCTCGTTGCCTCCATGCACTTGTGGTCTAATCAAGGATGGAACTGAGGCAATAATGTGAATGATGAAGCATAAGAAGCATATTCAATAGTTGAGAAGATAGAATTTCTCCTTGACGTCTTTGAAATCATCCCATGTCATGGCCTTAATGGAATCGAGGGTTTGTTTATGCCCTCATTAAATCTTCCACCCTAGCAAAGCTTATCCATTCATGTGTAACTTTGTGAAGGCAATATTGTCTTCATTTGAATAATGTTGCACTTCGTAATAGAAATCTAGTTGCCTTGGCTAATCATCAAGTTGTAGAGTGTCATTTTAATCATCAAAGGGTGATATTTTCACATCGGTTCCAATTTTAACAAAGGAACCTAGATTAATCCACATGAACTTAAATTAATTCACAACTCAATCATACAAATGAACACGATAATTTTTTGTAGTAACTCAACTTTGAATTTCTAATAAAGATTAAATTGTACACCGAGATATGAAAAACATAAAGCTTGAAACAACAACATAGATCAACAAAGTAAACCACTTTACAATATGAGAATGGTGTATATATCATTTACCAAGGGAGTACAAAACAATTCCATTTTCTCATTTGTTCATATCCAAATCACATTAGTGTACAAAATTTGAAAAGAATAAGATATAGAGAGAAAAGGATGGAACTGAGGCAATAAATGTGAATGACGAAGCAGAAGAACATATTCAATAGTTGAGAAGATAGAATTTATCCTTGACAACTTTGAAATCATATCATGTCATGGCCTTAGTGGCATTGAGGGTTTTTCTATGCCCACATTAAATCTCCCACCATAGCAAAGCTTATCCATTCATGTGTAACTTTGTGAAGGAGATATTGCCTTCATTTGAATAATGTTACACTTCATAATGGAAATCTAGTTGCCTTGGTTAATCATCAAGTTGTAGAGTGTCCTCTAAGTCATCAAAGGGTGATATTTTCACATCGGTTCCAATTTTAACAAAGGAACCTAGATTCAACGACAAACATACTCCAATATTGCTCGATTGTGATCTATGATTGCTCCTAGCGAGCTTTTGGTAAATATAAAATCATAATGATATAATGGAGAATGTAGATATAATGGAGAATGTTAACGTTTGCAATAAACATGGAATATTTTTCAATTGTCCACCCATAGTCTCACCCTTGCTATTAAGATTGACAATGCCTACCTCAAGCAATTCCATGCATCCACAAATATTCCTCCATTTCTTTTTTCTTTTCTCTAACACCAACTTGATCCAAATGCACATTGGTAGAACTAGTGCAACCACAACAACAATGGCAATGAGCTAAAATTACATACGAAATCACTAGTCCATGGCATAATGAAAAATTTGAGTGAACTCAAACATGAACTTAAATTAATTCACAACTCATTCATAAAAATCAACACGATAATTTTTTGTAGTAACTCAACTTTTGAATTTCTAATAAAGATTAAATTGTACATCAAGATATGAAAAACATAAATATTGAAACAACAACATAGATCAACAAAGTAAGCCACTTTACAATATGAGAATGATGTATATATAATTTACTAAGGGAGTACAAAACGATTCCATTTTCTTGTTTGTTCATATCCAAATTACATTAGTGTACAAAATTTGAGATAGCAAGAAAAGGAGGTAGTATGTTATCATTGTTGGTCTTATGAGCATAATGATATGTTGAGGTGTCCAACCATAACAAGATCTTTCCGGCTACAGAAAAAGTGCATGCTAAGGTAGAACAACTAAAATTTGGAATAGCATGATTAGTTCCTAGGACCGAAATCACACAATTGACATATAAGTGTCTTCACACAAATCCAAACTACCAATTTGATGCATGCAAAAAGTGATCTCAATAACGTGCATTCTATGATGGTGATCCTACATGAGTATGTGCCCTTGATATTAAGAGAATATGTGTGCCCATTCTCAGGAAAATTCTTGGATGAACGCTTTCACACCACTCCAATGGACTTAGTTGATCTCTAGCTACTTCCAAGGTTACTGTCATCCTAGCCAAAAGGTGTTGTGTTCTCTTGATTGGTAAGGAAAGACCAAGTTCTCTCTCATATTGTCCTAATGAAGAACCAATCTCTCTCTCATATCCTCTACACTGCAGAATTGCCAAGCGGGTTTGGGATCTTTGGAGCTTTTTCATTGGAATTCCAACTACTATATACCCCATTGTATAAGAAACTATAGGGAAATGGTCGATGCCCCTTGGATATTGCAACTATTGGCCCTCTCACCAAGCTTCATCTTTTCGTTCTTACAAAAAGCAAGCAACATGAAGATCTCTAAAGGAAAATCTAGGTCCCGTAAACATATTTGAAACCGTAGAAATTGTGTTGTATTGGAAACAATTAAAGTCCATAACAAAGGAGAAGACAATGGGATATAGCCATTAGAGGGGATTAATCTCCTAAAAGTATAGAATCTTCATACAAAGAATTTTGCAATTATAGGACAACAATTAAACAATACCGAGAATTTCCAATAGCCATGTTTCCCTCCCCTAAGAGGATGGATTAAAATTCATGTGGATGGAGCCTCCAAAGGTAAACATGTGCCTAACAAGGTTAGGGTGCATTCAAAAATCACAAAAATTATATGGTTGAAATCTTGTAAACTCCAAACTTTCAAATTAAATAATTGTGTGGAACTAAGTGCTCTAATCAATGGTATCAAAGAACCACTTCGACCAGGTTTTAAATTTAATAATATTTGAAGGGAATTCCAAATTAATCATCGCTTATCTACATGGAAAGAATTAGAGTTACACCTCAGAGATATCCATTCACATTACTTGGATTAAGTCAACACTTGAAAATCGAGAGGATAAGAAATTTATGTGTGAGAAGATCCTTAAATTAGAAAGCCCGCAAATAGGGAAATATCTATCCAAAAAACAATTTAATACTCTAATAACATCTCCACCATTATGGAATTAAAAATTCGAAAAAATCCTTGGGTAAGTTCCTAACCACAACAACTCATGACCATCACTTTTCTCATCAATGATACACAATGTTTAAAATTTAAATGATATTTATCCTCCCTTTTAATCTCATTTACTTCGCCCCATATTGATTTATCCCTCACATGCCAATCAAAAATCAAATATGGCATGACATTCTTTGGAGGAAAAATAACACATCCTATATAGATAACCCACACGACACCCCATTGATTAAATGTTATTCCTCCTTAATCATGGGAAGCAACACGGCCCACTCCCTCACATTTTGCATTTTTTTATTTCATTTTCTCACTCTGATTCGTGATTGAGGAAGCCTCGAGTTTTAATGGATGAACTATATAAACTCGAAGATAGATACAATGCGAGCAAAAGGTTTTCAATTCACTGCATTAAATATTCGTGGCATATAAAAAAAGTGCATGCTAATGACTCATGAAATATTGATAAAGCCTTGTCCTAATTTAAAGTAAGTATTTCCAAAATCCAAGCAACTAGCTCAACTTTTGTTTGGATAATCTTGGATTGGCTATGAGAATTGTTTATAAGTCTTTTAATCTCTTTTGATGCATAATATAACAAGAATGTCTCAACATATTTTGTATCTTAGCTGCTATCGTCTCTAACGTGCATAACAATATGCATATATAACTAAAGGCCTTTCCTTACCCCAAAAACCAAAATCTTAGTAAGTACTAAAAGCAATATTTATTTATTTTGAATTAAACCAATAATACATATTAGCATATTTTATGATAGTTTCTTTTTGGACAATGCATGCCACACGTTTTTTTTACAAGGAATTTCAATTTTTTGATAAAATAAATAATCTTAAATGAAATAAAGATTTACTTAAAAATTCTCTAAATATATTATGTTTTTTTTTTTTTAGGGAATCTCAATTTTTTGATAAAATAAATAATCTTAAATGAAATAAAAATTTACTTAAAAGTTTTCTAAATATATAATTTTTAATATAAATATTTATAAAAAAAAAAAAATGAAAATTATATATATACTTTTTTGTTTTGAAATTTAAAAAATATTTGTTTATTTTATTGTTATTAACATGTGTGTTATATAGTCATCGAGGTGTAGGATAGTCGATGACGGAGTGTGTTGTTAAGCCACTCTGTGATGTTAAAGTCACCGGTTCGAAATCTAAGGGGACAAAAAATCCAACCATGTTAAGGGTTGGTGTGGCTCAGGCTGTGTGCGATCCCCGGGTTATTTTGACGGCTTAGATGTCCCTGAGTCGTGGTTTCTTAGCCACAGGTTAGTCCCACGGGTCACGGACAAACTAACAAAAAAACATGTGTGTTATATATGGATTCATGGGAATAGAACAATCAACTAAGTGGAATTGATGGAATGCTTATTAGATGTAAATCTCAATTCGAATCCCATGGGTTGCATTGCTCAACTTCATGGTGCCAATTCTAAGTGAGGCTTAGGTGAGTTATAGTGGAAGACCATGGTGAAGATCCAAAAGAAAACACACATACACATATATTTCATTATTAAAGTTTTTTTAGCATACATGTTAGATTATTTATCATTAATATATTCTTATATTAGAAGGTTAATCAAATAATGTATATATTGCAAACAAGTTTCGTTGAGCAAAAGTTAATACCAATGGCAAAGCATGTAATTGAAACAAGAATTTGTGTAAGTTATCTCCCTTTGGAGATAATGACTATTGTTAAGGATGCTAGAATGAGGACCTTGTAATGCAAAGCGACCCATCAAACAACCCATATCATATATTCGTGGAGTAAGATTTTGCCCCAACAAAGTATTTTGTATTTTACATAATTTTAAACTTTTCTTTCAAATTGATTGTTTGATTATGATATAGTTCTAAAATTTATAGTAGTCCTTATAAACACACTCAATCCCTATTCCAAAGATTTGCATATTTTGTATGTTATGCATAATATTGGATCTATAGCAGTGCTTATAGGTATACTCATCATTTTTTTCAAAATTATGGATATTTTGTGTCAGTCAATTTAATTGTTTAAATTGATGAACCAAGGTGTTATCGGAATTCATGTAGATGACATGCACTACCAGAATTATGGGAATGACATCATAAATCCATTTTGAAATCACACCCATACATCCCTTGTTTTACGTTTTTCGTTAAATCTGCTCGCACGTTGCCTAAATGGCCATATTTTGCACAAAACTCATGTCTTAGAATTTCCAAATTCATACGTACCTACTTGCAAATGACATGGCAAAATTGTCTCTCAAAACCACTGTTACAGGAAATCCAGTAGCAAAGACACTACCCTATTTATGGAAAGTACCAAAATATGCTACAACTTTTCGAAGAAAGTTAGGAAAATACAATATACATTCCAAGTAACCATCAAATCATGGGAAATCAACCATATTAGTGCTCACATGTCTCGTGAAGCTTGCATAGTGTGAAAGTGGATAATGTACAATGATCTATGGTAATGGAATTGATAAATGCGTGAAGGATAAAGAAGATATTAAATAATTATAGACTAAAAGGTCATTGAAAACATGTCAAAACCAAGGCTCAACATTTTGTATGGCAAGTGTTGTTATATTTAATAGCAACATATTAATATTAAAATCCATGTGCATATAAGTTTTATTTCATTTCAGTCAATTGTAGCTCCTGTGGTTGTGGGTTGGAGTGTTATCATCCCCGCCTAGGTTCTATTCCTGCTAATGACATGTTGAACTCATTATGAGTATAGTGTTGAAATGACTTCAAGTCCTACTGTTAGATTAGCATTGTCCATTGAGGAATCTAAGGTTTATCCTCTGTACCATCCTCAAAATGAGGAAAGTTTCCTAGGGGTTCTCTGGGAGTTGTTACTAGGAAAAGAAACATTTTATTTACATGTAAATGGAATGCTAATGTTAAAACTCATTACTTAATATAAATTTTGTATTAAAAGGTTATCAAATAATGTATATTTTGCAATCTTGACTTTCTATTAAGCAAAATTTGATAGCAATCACAAAGCATGTAAACAAGACAAGTATGTGTATGAGTGATTTGTCTTAGGTGATCAAGACTATTGTCTCAAAGGCTAGAGAGAGGACCCTACAATGCAAAGTGATCCAACAAACAACCGATATCATATATTCATGGATTAAGATGTTGCCTCAACATGATTTTTGATATTTTGTGTTTTTTTTAATAATTTTCAACTTTGCTTTCAAATTGATTAGTTGATTATTATGAAGTTCTAAGGTTTATAGCAATCCTTATATACATATTCAACAGTTATTATGCTTAATAGTGGATCTATAACAATGTTTATAGACAAGCTTGACACCTATTCCAAAGTTCTAGATAATTTGTATGGGAAGTGTTGTTTTTTCTAAGGAAAACTATGTGGGGAAACCTAAGATGATTCCCCACATCTATGGATCACATTCTTAGTAAACTTGTCAACATAGACTAGTTTCCCTCACCCAAGGGGATTCCAACCAAGCACTTGTTAACACAAAACTAGCCAGATGCTCAACACTATTGACAACAACCAACATAACTAATCCCTTGAATTATTATGATAAGTGTTATGATTTATGCATATCAATATCAAAATCCATATACATATAAGTTTTATTACATTATTAAAAAAAATTAACATGTCTACATAAAGAATTAATATTAAAATTAATTATGTAATATATAATTTTATGATAGATCATATAAACATCTATTAAACAAAAGTTACTATCAAGTCCTTTAAGTTAAAAGCTCAAAACTATGGTAAAGAGGCTAGAGCAAGGACCTTACAATGCAAAGTGACCACCAAGCAACCCATATCATATATTCATGGATTAAAACGTTCTCAAAAACAAAGTATTTAATATTTTCTCTTCACCAAAGTTATTTGATATTTTTTTATGTTTTTTTAATTTTCAATTAGGATTAAAATGTTTTCTCAAGAAACATATCAACAAACATATCATATATTTATGGATTAAAACATTATAAAAACAAAGTTATTTAATATTTTCTTGGATTAAAATGTTCTCTCACAAAAGTTATTTATTTGATTATTTTTTTGTGTTTTTTTAATTTTGAATTATCATATATTCATGGATTAAAATGTTTTCTCTATTGTTTTTTATTTTATTTTGAATTATATTGAACTTCATTTTCAAATTGATTAAAATAAACTTACATAAATTTCATAAATTGAGAAAAATAAACTTATATAAATTTCATTTGTTTTCCTTTTTAGATTAAAAATTTCAAGGAAAATCATGAACAACGGAAATCGAAGCCATTACAACAATACACTCATTATAACCTCAACATGTGGAAATTGATAGTGGATATGGAGGATAACGACATTCCTTCCAACCATTGGAGCTACACCCAATTGCCATTCATTTACCAAATATATATATATAGTTACTATTTTTATATACGAAAACAATATCTAAATGACATGAAATCCCTTCTCTATGTATATGAAAATTTACATGTAAAACATCTAAGCTATTTATAAATAATATTGTATTTTTAAGATATATATGAATGCATTAGATAGATGATCCGTATTTTTAAATCAATGTTTTTCCACCTTGATTATAAGGATTAATAATCACAAGAAAACCAAAAGCACAAAAGTGTTCACTAGTTAACAATGTAGAGTATGTACACCTTCATAAACTTTAGCAAGCAAATCATTGCGAGGGGATCCCTTGTCGCAAAAACAAGGAGGTCTCATACACCAATTTGATGTTTAAATTGGTGGTGACCTTAAAATTAAATTATTATTATTATTATTATTATTATTTTAGTCATTAATTCCAACAATTAATCCACTGGCTTATGATAAAATAAAATGGACCTTTAAATAATTTATAGGAAAGAAAAGCTAGAGTGAAAGCAAAAAGTATGTATCCATGACTAAACAATGCAAATGAGTAATTTTAAATCAAACATAACAAGCACCGCAAGCTCCAAGTGATTTCAAGTATTTGACATAATATTCAATCAAATAGTAAAGCATAAGGCGTATACATCCATGAACTAAAACATGCACATGCCTGGTCAACCACTTTACTATATTGAAGAAACAATATAATGTTTGTTTATTGATTACATTCTAAATGTATTTGGTTTAGTACAAGCAGATATTGAAATTAGCCAATTGTGGCAATCATTGTCAGTAGGGGCTGAAGGTCTTCATAATCACTTCAAGAGACAATTAGACCTGCCCTGCATCACAAAACTATTAGTTCACTCGGAAATGTAAAAAAAAACTCAATTTATTAAAGGGTTAAAAGGCCATACCTGCAGGGACTGGCTCCAACAAGCTTACCCCAACATGCTCGTTGCCTTCAAAGGATGGAATCGAGGCAATAAATGTGAATGACGAAGCATAAGAATGGGCTTTCTGTAGTCCCTCTTCATTCTCTTTGACTAGACTTTCATGCATAATAGGTGAAGGTTACGTTGGTTGGGTTGGTTGGAAGTTGAGTAGTAGTTTAAGGTAGGTAGAGTAGTTTTGAGAAATTAATAGGTGGTTTAAATATGAGTTGAGGGGCGGTATGGGCTCTTGGTAATGGAGTTCCCAAATTAAAAAATTATGGTTGATATCCTCGGCTCATTCTATTCTTCCAAATAGGCATGGACTATACCGATTTCTTGGTTTTGTCTTACGTGTACTGCCATGGGTGATTTACTGGAGTCATCCTTGTTTGGTTTAATATTTTTTCAATTCTCTCTTATATCTTGATTTCTGTCTTTATCATTGTAAGTTGTAACAGGTTGTTTTGGATCTGTCAATTTTATCTATTGAATTTCTTATGGAGAAGGTATAATCAAGAACATTACTTTTAAACCAACATTCAACTTGATTTTCAACATCATGCAACTGCTTTTGCTATGATTTTTTTCTCCAGAGTAAATAACAATGAAACAAACATAAATGAAGACAGTTTCAGACGCACTTTTATCTATTGAATTTCTTATAGAGAAGGTATAATGAAGAACATTGCTTTTAAACAAGCATTCAACTTGATTTTCCAACACCATGCAATACCTCTTGCTTCGATTCTTTTCTCCAAACAAAATAACAATGAAACAAACATAAATGAAGACTGGGTAGTATTTGTCATGCAGCCAAAAACATTATACTTCCATCATTCGTGAATTCATAAAAGAACAAAGTTCACGCTTGGGCTTGTTACCAGCCTCATTCTTTCAGCGTGCCCATTGCTTCTATGTAAGTGCCTTTTCGGTAGTAATGCCAACAACATATAAAGGGACTCGTCACCTTACCTGTGGATATGGATCCTTAACCACAAGACCAAAGTGGGGTCTTTGAACCATGGAGCCCTGAAGCTTAGAAGCCTATTAGCTTGCTGGCTTCCATTGTATCTGTAAAATTTTCTACAATGGAGATTATTATCTTAGATTTTAATGCAAAACAGAAATTTCACCTCTTTCACTAGAGGTTTCCTGGATCTTAACCTTGTGAATTTTCAGCCTTAGCTTTGTTTCACTTCACTTGAATTTTCAGCCTTAGCTTTGAAGGTTAAAGTGAAAGAGTACAATATTTCACTTCCAAAGAGTCCAAACTTCTAGACAATTCAAGGAGAAAAGATACCAAACAACTTGGATAAGTTCCAGCGTAAATCATCCAACTTGGATCTCACATAAACCAGATCGGTAAATTATCTTTTACAGCAGTACAACAGTAAATTTAGCAGCAACAAAACAACCTTTTAGATTTGTCAATGAAAGATGCTATATCACTTAAACAAGTGTTCTCTTAATTATGTCAAATCATCAAGACATATATAGCTGTAAATAACAATACATGAAGAACATATATGGCTGAAAATCAAATCTGGAACATGCACAAATTTTCGGCTGCTGAAAACTTCATTTATATGGTCATGATGAAGTACATGTACATACCATAGCCTTCTCTCAAAGATACTACAGGTCCACTAGCTCTCTAAAACACTAGCTAAGGAAAATATTAAAACCCTAGCTCAACCAAGGAACTCCAATACGCAAGAATGATCCATAAACAGTAGGCCTATGGTATGTCCATTTCACCAACACATACTCTGCAGAACAAAATTAAATGAGGTCTCTGCAATTAAAAATAGGCTGAGATCATGCCTCTTCAATTGTCGTTTGTTAACTGGTTACAGTGCTTAGTTAAAAAATCTAGCAAACAAAATCTGAGGCAGTTGAATGCCAACGAATTGAAAGCAAATCTACTCTATTTTAGATTTGGTTCAGTGCTCAGTGGCTTGCAATCCCAATTTCACATAGCATTCTACAACTCTGTCAATGCCAAAATGAAGTAGGACTCTGGTCTTCATTCAATGTGCAAATATGGCACTTGATTAACCACCTGCATCTTCCCATGAATAATGCAATCACACAATAATATCAACACCTCATTTATACACAATTTTCTTTAACTCTGTTACACCAACACATATCTCTGTTTGCAACAAAAGTTATATGTGGCTCTTTCAATAATACACATCTGCCCAATCGTGATCCAATGCAGGATATGCAATTAATGGATCTTATATCTATATATACATGCCCAAGCAAATAAAGAGACACCCAAATGTATGGTTGGAGGTCATTAATTGGTTGGAATTGAGCAAAATTAAAACCATCCACCTCATCACTATCCAAAACGCATTTACAAAGTATTTTGCAGCCAACCACGCAGAGGTTTAAGGAATTGGCATCCCGATTATACAAGCAATGAACCAGCGAACAACAGAGGGACAACAGGGTTGTTGTAAGGGATACTTACAACACGTTGTTGGAGATGCATACAGTCCTGGTGCAACTTCATAAATTAGAACTGGTTCAGGGGATACACACAGGCTCTTGGACAGCCAAGGCTAACCACAAATTCACCAAACAGAAATTAACAAAAAGAAAAAAACATTGCTCAGAGGAGAGGAGAGGAGAATGACCCAGGAAAAAAGAAAAATGTCCAATAGTCCACTAGACTCAATTAAACCAATTTGGAAACCTCCTACAGAAGTGCAATTGCTCTAAGATGACTATGATCGATATTCAATCTCTCAGTATAATGGATGGAGGAGAATAGAGAGTTGTTAGCATTGATTAAATACTAATGGAAACTGGTTTCTAAGTGAATTAAGAGAATTACAAGATGGAACTCTTCATCATAACCATGTGTGCAACCTGCGATAAAAATACACCATAAATTACAACAATAATCTCACCCATAGCACTCTACATAACATTAAAATGCACAGAGAGATACCGAGATGTTCTTGGAAACTCAACTGCAAAGAAAACTAGGTTGATTGGGGATTTTATTAAGCAGGAAATTGATTACAAAAGGGTGAGCTATACACAGGTTTAGTGTATTGTTACTCACTAGCAAGAAATTTGCAAATGGCCATGGCTCAACAACAATCTTCATTCATTGTGAGATAGAGTAGATGTCTTCTTCTCCTCCAATCATCAAGAAGACTACTTCTTTGAGTTCTCATCTCTGCTACTGCCCTTCATTTCCTCCCTATTCCATTCAATGTTCTTCCTCATCACAACCTTCACTTTTCATGGGTTGCCTTGGAAGGCCAACCATCACAATGGATTGTTTCAACTTCCAAGGGAATTTTGAACATTTTCTCAACTTTGCCAAAAACAATTAAATGCTTATTACAAAGTTTACAAACAAAAAAAATTGGGTGAGGATCCAATTCCGATCGAAGAATCACTTCAACACATCCTTCAAGCCAAGACTTCCTATTCTCTTCTTCTTCTCCAACAAAGGTACCCTCGGATTTATCACAAAACCCTAATCTCCAAGGGATAAACCCTAACCCTAGATCTCCAAGATACTCCAAAAAGACCAAGAAACCCTAGCGATGAGAGAGAAAGAGGACTAGTGCACACTTCTCTATAGGTCACATCTCATCACAAGAGTAAATACAAGTGAATGAATGAATAATTAAATGAGGACTCTCTCCTTCCTCTATTTATATGAGGTAAGGGAGGCCAACAATACAATGTGGGCCCAATCCCTTATAAGAAACCGACAATAAACTCATATAAGCCAACACAAGTGAGACATTACACTCCAAAGTACATGTGTCATGCTCCATACTGATGTCCTACACAACAAGGGTCCAAGATGATGTAGTAACACAAGGTAAGTCCACATGCCTTTGTCACAATCCTCCACGGACTCCACCGATCCTCCTAAGCAATGTACTCCACTAGGTCAACTGCCCCATGCAGGAACATTTGCACACCCAAGCATCCCCGAGCCAACTTCACGCCTCTGAACAAGAATCCAAGCAACCCCATGCCATCTAGGGCCTAAAACCCTCCTCCAAGATGCACAACGCTCCTCCTCCCAAGTAGGGCATATTCCAAGCAAGTGAACTCTCCATGTGGCCATCATAAAGGGTGTCCACTAAACTATCAAGAGAACTCTAATACCCCAGGGAAGGATACCAAGCCATCACCTATCTAAGGTCAAGCAATCATTGAACAAGCTATCTCAACTATGTAAATCCATCACGAACCATCTCTCATGTGCCAATCCATCTCACACCATCCAAGGGATGAACATACACCACATACATCAAATATCATGAATCACCCCAAACATGATGTAAACACTTCCAAAGTAACCCAAAAATTAATGCTCCCTTTTTACGAGGAAAGTGTTTACACCAGAACTTGTCAACTCCCTTTACAACTCCACCAAACCTGCTACTTGCAAATCTGTTATGGTTGTAGTCCTAGAATCAACCACTATCACCTATAAAGAACCAATCACCCATGATATCACAACATCTCAATCCTCCAAAGAATAATAACCACCTATGAATATGAAGGAATGTAACCCTGGAACAAAAGAAACTTGCCAAACTCCATCATCCTCTAAGCCAACGTCAGGGGCCAAAATCAGTAGACACGACATCATGAACTGTACAAGACATCCTATGGAGAAGAGCATATCTCCATGCACGATCAAGACAAGTGCATCACATCTATCCAAGTCACAAAGGAAAAAATATACACAAGTCAACTCCTCGCTCCTAGAATACATAGCTTGTGGTATAGGTAACAACGTATGCAAGGCCATCAATTCCCTATACCTCCAATCGTATTACAACTAAAACAACCTAAACTAGGTCAACTCCCTCATTCTGAGAGAATCATGTAACAAGAGTAACATCATGGGAAACTCCATTTATTTGAGAGATTCCATCAACTCTATCCGTGTACTCTACAATACTCTTGTCAACTGCAAATTTGGAATCAATCTTAGCATCATCCTCCATCAAGATAGCACACCTCTCCTCCAATGAACAACTGGAAGTCTCACATATGGAAGAAACCAATGCAACACGACTAGAATATCTCCAAGGAGGTACACCCACCCTCACTAAATATCTAGGTATTCCTACATGCTCTCAAGCCTCCTACAATATCTAACTGAGCCATCTCAATCTCCTACATGCTAGAGTAGAAGGTGAGGGCATATCTGAGACTAACCTCACCTCATGCACACCTTGAGTCTAAGTCATGAACAATCTTAGGATCAATCTTTGGAACGACAATCTCCTCCCTCTCCTCAATCACTGATGTAGAGTCCTGTGAACATGAAGACCTCACATCCTCATCAAAATTCATGTCTCTACTTATTATTGTCTTCTTATGTGCTGGAATGTAGATACCTAATCCTTGGTATTGTGGCACTGTAAATATTAGTGTGAATATTTAATCTAGGAGAAAATGAAGAGTCACAGGAGAATAGAAACAACCATCCGACCTGTGGGAAGATGAAACCAAAGGTCATATGTTTGTACATATATTTGGCCTTCTTCAATACAACTTTTTTAATGTGTGGAGTTATAGATCCTTGACCTAACAGTGCTATTAGAGCTTTGTTATTTTTTTATGATAATATTTCAAAATGCCTAACATGTGAATGCTCAAAAACCCTAAACCTAATCCACATCTAGTTCTTCTATAGTGAATTCTGTTACATTTTCTACCTGACAGTAAAATCTAGAGCCAACTGTGCTTGTTGCATAACACCATCAGTTGCAAAAATAGATATTATGTTCATCATCCATTATCAGTAATGAAAACCTAAGCGCCTCCTCAAGATTATCGCGGTCCCATTCTAGTAGAAGAAATTTTGTTTTTATATTTTTAACATAAACTTTCTCCTTCTAACACTAGAATTTTGAACGATTTAGAGTTTTCTTTCTGTTTGGATGACAATGGTGGTCGTTGCATCCATTAGAACACGTCCTCGCCCTATGCTTTCGACACTGTGGAGAGCTCCGGTCGATGGCAGCATTGGGTCTTCTATACATGAGCAGCAACCAGGTGGTGGCATGGTTTTGCACACGGGCGAAAACAATAGAGGTGGAAGATTGGGCAATGACTGCCATTCTAATGCTAATAAAGTTTCCATAGCCATAAAAGGGCAGCACAAGCTTGCAACCATTCCCATCATGAGAAATCGATGGTCACAGCAGCAGCAACAAAAGCATATGATGTCGGGAATGAACTCATATGTTCTACCTGGATTTGGTAATGGTTCCAATGTACCAATTGGTCTTGGTCCACGCCAAGTAGTGGATCCGTATAAGTATGTTCGAAACGGAACCAATTACATGAATCCCAATGCCAAACCGACTCCAAGAATAAAAGGAAATGATGAACTTCCAAGTTTCACAGTAGTAGATGCCTATCAAAGACAACATGAGGTTTCAACCCTGGGAGATAATGTTCTTGCTACATTTATGACATTTGACCAAATTGGTTTTCCATCGAAAATTCTTCAAGAGCTACAAAGTGCAGGCTTATCGTCCCTCACTCCAATACAAGCACAATAATGGCCTATTGCTATGCAAAATCAAGACATAGTAGTCATTGCAAAAATAGGTTATGGGAAAACATTAGGCTATCTTTTGCTTACATTTGGGTCAACAAGTGCACTTTCCTTTGTAGTTTCCAGTACTCCTGAGTTTGGTAGCAACACAACATTTGGAAGCACTCCTTTAGGTCAGAGTTTAGCTTTTGGAACTCAGACAACTACTCCAACATTTGGAAGCTCGGGATTTGGATAAACTTCCTTTGGTGGACAACTTGGAGGTAGTAGGAGTAGATGTGGAAAGAAGAATTTCAGAGGCAGGGGAGCTAGGCACAATCATGGTCTTCACTATGTACGTTGTGGAAAGAATTGACATGAGGCAAAAACTTGTAGGATCCCATAAGATAAGATCAAAGAACATCGAGAACAAAAAGAAGAAAAAGCTGAAGCTCTTGAACCTACTCATTCTATCATTGTTCATTGCAATATTGGTATAAATGAAGATTTGTTCAAAACTCCATTTACTTCTTGGAGAGATGCATGGTTGCTTAACACTCGTGCAATATGCCACATGACTTTTCGAAGAGACTTCTTTGAAGAATTGAATGACAATGTAGATGGTGCAGTAAGCTTTGTAGATGATTCCAATCTTAAACCTATGGGAGTTGGCACAATCAAGCTCAAATTCCCTCGATTCCTAGATTTTCTTTTGCATAATGTTCTCTATCTTCCTGAGTAGCTGAGGAACTTTTTGTCTCTTGTGCACATTCATCAGCAAGGCCATTCCATTCACATGTTTGATGAAAAAGTTGAAATAAGGTCTTCACATTTCTTAAGCTTTTTGGAGATAAACTTTGTATAAAATATTGAAACGTCCAACATTTTGAGTGGACACTCCACCCATCTTCAGGGACAAATAAAGGTCTTGCAACAACATGGTCATCATGACAAGATGGGAGGATGACAAATTGTTGATGATGAAAGGGACATTCGCATGGGCACAGAATTCTACATGCCTTTCTCACCATGATGAAGGTACATTGTCTTCCAGTTTTTTGTGGCAAGCTAGATTTGGGCACATCAACTATGATAGTCTTCGTATGTTGAAGAAATATGGTGTTTTCAATTTGCCTACCATTCCAAGGAATTTTAAACAATGTGAGGCTTGTATCCTTGGGAAACACAACAAGAAGGCTTTTCATGATTCCGCTTCGAGAGCACGTAGAAAGCTAGAGTTGACACACTTTGATTTGTGTGGCCCCATGCGTGTTCCATCTGCCTATGGTAATAGATATATAATGACTTTTATTGATGACTACACCAAGATGTGTTGGGTTTATTTGTTGAAACCAATGTTATCAGAATTGGACCGGTCATCAAATCGATAGACCCCAAAAACCTGAACCAGACCGGAATAAAAAAAAAAATACCCGACTAAAAAATTGGTCGACCAAAAATACACAAAATATTCAAAATTTGAAAAAAAAAACATATATGATATTCATGTGCATCCATATTAATCCAAACCATTATACACAAATATGCAAAGTTTCTCATGTATATAGCAAGGGTTCATATAACCAAAATAGCACCAAGTGCAATCCATCTCTAAACCAAAATACAACAACAAAGAGGCTCTAAATGGCCTCTTAGTCCAAAAAAAATAATGCTACAATAGATAACTACATATCATTAAAACCATTGTCTACAATGGGATCTTCATCATCAGTGTTACTCTCTAGGCATTAAAATAAGACAGAAAAAGCTTAACATGCCTAATCAGTGATTTTGATTGAGTGAAGGGTACATTTTTACTAAGGTCATGATGGAGGAGTTCAACAATCAATGCCACCAACATCGAGGTACATAGAGGGCTTGGTGCTCTTGATTAAATGCTATTTCCATACCCTCTTACATGACTAAATACAATGGAAACGCTGCAATCCTACCAATCCTGAAAACTGTTAAATCAACTGAATTTTGAATGGTATCTAAAATTCTACTTTTTCCATATGAAATCCAATGAGGTTAGAACCACTCTCAAACATCCTTAAACAATTAATGGTGTTGTTCCTGAGTCTGTACTTGAGGCTTAAAAGTACAGTGTCAAGGCATTCGAAAGTAGGTGAAAGATGGGTAAGAGGGTAACGTCAACCCTCGGTAAAGGAAACTAGGGAAGATTTCTACGTTGGCGTTGTCTAGCTTCCAACTGTTCCTGAGTAGTTATATCTTGTTTAATGGCTGCCCATGAACGTTCAAGTTCGTCCCGGTTGTGAGCGGTTTTAAGGATTATGTCAAAAAGGTTTAAAGCAATATGTGTTTGGTTCGATAGTCCAGGTTCGATATTAGGTTGTGTTGCTGCAGGGACAGTCATGGAGGAACAGTAAGAGTAAGAAAGGATTTAAAGGGGGATTTAATGTTGTCTCGATTTGGTCGAAATAAAGAGAATTTTAAGTTTTAAGAATAAAATAGGAATGCAAATTTGAAGGCTCTTTTCCGTAACTGTATTATATTTTAAATAAAGGTGTGAGGTGAAAGAAAAACATTTAGCGGCATATAACGCAAGATTCCTGTCAAAGGGAAAACTCACATATAAATAGGAGAGGAAATTAGTAAGGAAATAACTGACATAGCACAGAATATATATAGAATCCTGAAAGTACAGATTGGTCTTACACCCGTTGATAGCTGGTGCAGAGGAAAGACAATAAATACTTACAGAAAACAGAAATCCTTTTGTTATAGTAGTGGTCGTACTAAATTACAACAAAGCACATCAATTATGAATAATGGAATGAAAAGAAACATGAAATACGAAGAAACAAACTTGTAACACAGTCTGGACGGAATCGAGAATCTCCAGATTTGCTTATATTAACTTCTCGAATGCAAAAACTCTATTACAATCAATACCAAAAAGGTCCAGCCCCCTTTATTTCGTTCTGTGATATATTTATACAACTTTACAGATTAGTTAGAATCTCAACGGTTACAACAAATTCGGTTACAACTGAGAGGAGCGCAATCGCTTCCTTTCTCTTACTATATCTTTACTTGGTGCCAGGTGCTCGTCTTCACGCGGATTCGGTGCAGGCGATACATTTTTCTACAAACTGAGATACGAGCCGCGAAGGCTCTGCTTGACAGCTGGCCTCGGCGAAGTAACATTCTCGGGATAACTGTTGTATCTTGTCTCCCATTTGTGCATCGACGATATCGAGGGCGCTTAGTTGCGCGCTGGGTTGGATTAAGTGCTTGTCAACTTGAGCCATGTCTACCCTGTCCATCTGAGAGATATCGGCCGAATTTCTTTCATCCTTTTCCTTCAGATCGATTGAGATCTGTTCCACATTTATTTGCATCAATGCTTCTGCATCGCCTCGGCTGTCAATATCTAACAGCTCGCCATCTATGGAGTTAAAAGCTTCTTCTAAAGAGTGGGTTACCTTTTGGACTTGTTCCTTTCCCAAGGCAATGTTATGTTCCCAATCTTTCAATAGAATATTGCCTCTGGTTTGTTCAGGGATGGCAAGCCCAGGGGCACCTGCCGAAACCCTGTTATTTGTGGCGATTACCGCGTCCTGGAAAGCGACCCGAGCCACTTCGGCCTCCCTTTTTCTGGCAGTCAGGTTCTTGGACACCTGGTCCACCAACAGACAGTTCTCCCGGATCTCTCCTA
Source organism: Picea engelmannii (assembly GCA_009831015.1). Lineage (NCBI taxonomy): Eukaryota > Viridiplantae > Streptophyta > Pinopsida > Pinales > Pinaceae > Picea > Picea engelmannii. The sequence goes on along the minus strand of ML805931.1, from coordinate 18,790 downwards.
TCTTGGTAAGCAAATTCTGCTGTGCCGAAAAGATTTTGCTTCGAATCTCGCTGGCTCGGGATTTAAATATGCTGATGTCTATTTCTCTGCTCTCGGCGATTTCTGCTCGAGCCTGCAATCGTTCAATAAGATTTCTCTGTTGGCTCGCCTGCGCTCTACCATCTCGGACCACCAACTGTGCTTGCTCAAGCTTGGTCTTGAGCATTTCTATTTCGTTTTTGTCGGCCACTCTGGCCTGTTCCATCTCCATGCTGGCTTGACCTTTAGCATTCTCTGCGGCTGTAGCCAATCTAGCCTCGAGGGTCCTGATTAGACGATTTTTCCTTTTTAGTTGGTTATTCAATTGTCCAACTGAGAATTGATTTGCCGAAGCATATGCCCCCAGCGTTCCCGCGATTTCAGTGGCGAGTTGGTCACTTTTCTTATTTTTTCCATCGGTCATGATTTTATATTTTTTCGCAGTGGATTCTCCTTCTTGATAGAACTCTCTTTTCAATACCGCCTTCCTCTTTTTATCAAAGAAGAACTCATTTGGAGGGAGTTCTTCTGATCTTATGGGCCTCAATTCTTCATTAAATATCCACCCCTCGCCGACATTTCCCTGTGCTGACTGTAAGGGTGTGACCGAGGTGATAGGCTCTCCTATTTGTTTTGCTGAATCTCTTGGAGTACCGACAGGATTCTGCTCCTTTGGCGTACCTAGAGCCTCTGTTTCAGTCTCCAGCTTTTGTTGACCTGGTGGGCCTGGAGTTTTTATTTCAGCCTCCGAACTCTGTTCCTTTGGTGGGTCTGGAGTCTTCTCTTCTGCTTCGGGATTCTTCATTTGTTCACCTTCCTGGTGTTTTCCGAGGTTAGAAATTGCGTCCTCAGAACCTTCAGCATCCTTTTGTTTCGTCTCGGAAACATCCGGGCTCACTCCTCGTAACACCGCAGGAAGACAACTTCGTCTGTTTTCCTGAAATTTTAATACAGAGGCCGTGTCTTCGGGTGCTAAAGATCGGATCCGAACTAGCACTTCCCCATAAGACTTTGCCCCTCGGAAAATGTCATCCGAGGGTGAACACTCGTGTTCAAACCTCTTCAGCCCACAATTAGCTAAATGGTTGCTTACAATTTTCTGAGGATCATGTTTTTTATACTCAATGGAGACTAAACTCAGGTTTTCCAGGGCTGCAGCCTCAGCTTTGGCGTGCCCGAAATCCAATAAAGAATAAGAATTTAGCCGAACGGGGAAAAACGGCCATACCTTCTTCGAAGATGCTTTGAGTTCTTTGCTCACTCCGCCAATCACTGTTTGTCGGGCGATCTCGCGACAAGCCAGCTTGTCGGGGATGAACAGTGGTAGTGCAAGCGGGGGAACAGCAGCTCCGAACACTCTGAAATAGGAAAACTCTGCTTCTACGTACCAGTCTGCTATACCACTCAGATTTGCAGCAATGCTGTCTGAGATACGAGGTGGCGAGCGACCAAAAATGGCGATGTGCAGGGGCACCATCACCCAGTTGAAAATTTCGTAAATAAATTTGTCCGCTTTATTCTCCCACAGTTTGTCGTGATACTCATGTACAAGTTTTTCTTGGGCTGGATTCCAAGCCCAGCTCATCAAAGGGAATGGTGTCATGGTACATACCGCGTCCATGATATACGCAGACATGAAAAATGAGGATGGTCTCCTGCTTGCCTTCTGCTCCCAATACTCTGTGACCCGGTTGGCCAAACTGTCCGAGAGTATCTTTGCCCAATTAAACGAGCAACCTTCTGCGACCCTAAACATGAGAGGCACCCATGCAATATAGAAATGTGTTGTGTCCTACCTTCCGAATAATCGGCATGTCATCATTGCCACATACTTATACTGTGGCTCCAGCGAAGCGATAGAATATACGCCCTGGTCATTTGCTCTGAATTTCGCGGCGCGCGAAACCCAATCTTTAATCAAACCGGGCATGGTTTTGTCGTACTGGGTGCACTCTTTCTCTTTGAATTCCTCCAGGAACTCGGCACCATATGTATATTCAGATGTTGTCGGAAGCTTATATATGGTTTGGATGTGCTCCGGTTTAAAAGTCCCGATTGTGACCTGTCGTTCGTTCATGATGGTTCTAGTGGGTAGGTCTATGTGATCCAACGCCCATCGGATCATATCATAATATGGGAGCAACTGTGGTCTGGTTGTTACCTTGTGCATTCCAGATTGAACAACGATCTTGTATTTAGTGTTCAAATCGTCCTTTTCATTGCCATCGGAGTCTGAATAATTCACCAAGTCAAATTGCAGAATATCTGAAACGAACGACCAGCTAGGGACCGAGTCGACACTCCGGGGTGAAGTGTCGGAGATATTATCCATGCCTTGCGCTGCAATCTCGACATTCGCCTTTGCTTCTTTCCGTGGAGCCATAGCTGAAACTTGCGTTTTTGCCCTTCTGTGATAAACCTGTGTATACATGCAGAAATTTGTTCACTCGGGAAATGAAGAGCTCTGCGTGCTTATGAAAAATGTATAATGAAACGTAGCTCTTGCATATATTTGAAAAAACAATACCTTTCGAAACCAACCTGTCAATTCGAAATTAGAAATAAATTTATGCCGTAAAAATCCGATCTTACACATAGATTTACCTTATCTTCCCATTAATGTCATAAATTTTGACGGTTTGACAGTCAGTCGGAGTATGGAGAGCAAATAGCTACCTCGAGAAACGTGCGAGCCTCGATGCGCGGGACATACTTTGCCTTATTTTAAATTATCGAAATTTAGCAAGGTTCATAACTTTCTCGCTGTTCGCTGCATCGTGGATTTTCCTATGATAATTTGAGTCTTCAACTCGCGAGATTGCGGGGTCCGATTTTGGCTTAATTAACAGTAATCGTGATTTGGAGCGTTATTAATTTTATAATCAATTTATTCGCTATATCGCGACTCGGAACTTCGAAGACAAGTTTCTGGGAGATTGGTGCGCTGAGTCGCGAAACCGCAAGATGGCGATAATTAAGGCTCAAATTAGGGGAAGAAAATCTTAGATTAGGCGACTAATTAATCTTGCTATAATTACGTCGTGACTTCGTGAGTCGGGGTTTTAGACGCCGTAACGTTTGAAAAGATATTGCCGAATGGCGAGACGCCGAGAACAGATTTAACCATGGTGAGCTTTTCGCCTTTAATCCTTGACCAGGGTTATCCCAAAAGTACCTCGTTTTCTCGGCTATCGGGGCTGTAAAAATAAAAACTTGTGTTTAGCGAACGTCGAGGCGCGAAACCCCGACGACGTCAAATCATGAGTTAAAAGATTTTATCCTAGTTAGTGTCTCGGGCGAAAAAAATGAAAACGGCTTCGCCGCTTCGTGACTCGGGAGGTGTGAACTCAAGGATTAAAGTATCCGACTTGCAAGATCCCGAAATAAAACAAAAAGAGCTAACGTTCTTACGAAAGTGGACTTGTTTTGAGGGTAGAAAAAGCATCGCTGCTTACTTGGCCGATTGCAGAGTTTTTTTCAAATTTTCGAGGGGGAAAAATCAAAAGGCCATCTTTAGAATTTTACGTATCCAAAATGAAAATTGTGAAAGGTTAACAAAAAACAAGGGCGGCTCCAACAAATGGTAATGTTAAAAATTTAACTAAAAGTGACATTCTCCTTTATCTTTCATGAAAATGAAAGATAAAAGAGAATGTCACTTCTACTTTAAGAATTTGAATGAAAAATAAAGGAGAATGTCACTTTTACTTTAAGAATTTAGTATTACCATTAATTACTAGGGTAGGTGAAATGGAGGGTGGAGGGACATCTTTAAATAGCGATTGCAAAGCCCCAGGGTTAGGTATTGTGCTTGCAAATAACTTAATTTATTGTTTTGTTTTTTTTAAATTAGGTTTTGGTGGTCCCTAACCCCTCCATACCACATCGTACAAAACCAACCGATTCTGTCTGGAACCAACCAGTTTGATATGGAACTAGCCAAAAATGGTTTGAAACCTCGAACCGAACCAAAATAGTCGTGAAACTAGTTGGACTGACCAATTTTGTTGGTGTTGCCGCCTTTATACACACCTCGGGTAACGTGGAAAAACCTTTAATCCACTGGGTGTGTCCTTGGGGGCAAGTCTCAAGTCAAGGTGCTGTCACCTGATCCTCAACTCCTCTGTCTAAGCCATCCAACTCCTAGCGAAGACAAGGGGGGTAGTCCCTAATAAAATAATCTAAGGCTTGAACTAAGCCAGGTAAAAAAAAAGATATCTAAGAGTTTTTTGCAAACAAGAGCAAGATATAAATAACTCTACACTAGCAACTTATATGACACTTCAAGGGAAAAATGCTTATGTTGGAAAGTAAAACATTCAAGATACTTGCATATATATGATATAACTTAAAAGAAAATACAAGTTCTTGAAAGGATATGATAAACAAATGTTGAAACGTAGACCAGTGCCGAATATAAAAGATATTGCGAGTATGTCGAAGGATATCATGATCCTTAATATAATGTTGCTATCGAGATGTGTTAAGAAATGCTCTTGGTAAATTTTAATTTATTTATGAGTTTCTTAAGTTGTTAGGTTTATTGTGAAGCGGCTCTCAAGTTTGCAAGCCAACTTTTGAGTGTGAAGTATGTGCAAAGAGTGATATAAGAAAGCAAATCTAATCTAGGTTTGGCCCTTTAGAGCCTATCCCTCAGATTGGATGCAAAACATCCCGGAGGTCCAACAGGGAGAGTACCCCTCTAACTTCACACACACGTTCAGGAGTCTGTCAGAGATCCAACACGAAGAGAACCAAAGTCCTGAGAGGGCCCGCATGACTTCACACACAAATTCCCTGCGTTTCCAACCAAGCAATAGCAATTAATGGATTGTCCTATTAAACTACTTCACACCGACCAACCCCTGTTCTGATGAGTTACCCAGATCAAGCTAGGATCACAAGGGTTCAGATCAATACTAGGGGGAGTTGAGGGATTGGTTTATTTCCAAATTGAAATGATAGAAAATAAATCCTGAAAATAAAAATAAAAACTAATCTAGAAATTGAAATTTAATCTACAAAATCAAATCTAAATAAAGCTAATCTATGAAATTGAAACTAACTAATGTTATGCGATGTTGTGGGTTAATTTTAAGGTTTGTTTTAGCTTAGATGAAATTTTGAAAGTATGAGAGACTTGAAGCAAAATGAACAATCACGCCACAAGACACCAATCCCGTAGGGGGGATGAAAATTGAGTTATGTATAGCCCAATGATTTTATTACTTTGGTTACACTTTTTTCTTTGGGTATGACTTTTGATCATCCGTTAGGGGGATCACAAGTCTTTACAAGGTTTCCAGATGAGTTTATTAAGAAATAGGGTGCTCTCGGGGGTCCCAGATGTTCCAAATCTTCCAAAATTGGACAGAGTCTCCCCTTGGTTGTTTGTAAACCTACAAAAAACAACAAGCTTATTGGGGCAAAAGGTGCCCAAAATGCTATTGGAAAACCCTGCCAAAAAAGTGCTAGTCAATGTACAAAAATTATGGAAAACATGTCTAAGTAAACTCTACACTAAACTAAGCTTAACTAAGCAAGAAAAGAAGGCCTTTTCTTAATGATATTACTTGTTGTCCTAAAACAGAAAGCAATATCAAAAAGTTTACCCAAATTTAAATTTTAAACTCTTTAAAAAGAAGCTATCTTTAGCCTTAAGATTTAACTTGTAAAACTAGCTAAATGATAGATTGCAAGCTAGATCTATTCAAAGAAATGGAACTTTTATAAATAGAGATCTATTCTACTTGCTTTTGATATGCAAAGAGATGATTCTATAGACATAACTTTAAAAAAATGAAAATCAAGCCTTGCATGTATATGTAACCAATGAGCAATTGATTGAGAAGGTTTTGAGAAAGAGAGAGAAAGTCTTGCTCAAGAATTGAATCCTTGGGCTATGGGGTCTCTTGGTGGAAGGTGGAGGGATTTTGTTCTTGCAAAGGCTTGAAGTTTGTGGAAGATTGCACTCAAATGCTCCACGTCTTCAAGCTTGAGAACCTGAAAGACTTGGCCACACTTGCCAACAAACTTGTCAAATATGGAAATCCCTACACATGAAATCTAGATAGTATGCCACTAAACAAAGTTAACATACAAATCTTTAACCGCATGTATGAAGAATAATGAAATCTAAATAACAAACAAGTTAAAAAGATACATTACTCAAGGGCCAATTAAACAAGAGAGAAAGCAAAGGAAACTAATCTACGATTACCTCAAATAATTAGCCAATGAACATCAAACATCCACACATGTAGCACCATACACCATTTGACCTCCAAAGTCTTCTTTATTCATTCTTGAAAGAGTATACAAAATAGCATTGCAATAGCATCAAGTCCTTTCCCCAAGCTCTAACTAGTTCTAAGGAGGGGGGTCGCCTCTCTTATGTAGTTTGGGAGAGTGTGATGTTTCCCAAGAAGGAAGGTGAGTTAACACAAGCATGAAAGCAAGATGTTTTCCAAGAACAAGGGTGAGTCATCTTAAGCATGAAAGCGTGATGTTTCTAAAGCATGGAAGAGATGTTTTCTTCCACAAACGTGAAAGGAGATGTTTCCCATCTAGAAGGGCAACTTAACTCAAGGATGAGGATGATGTTTCCAAAGAGAAAAAGCGTGACCAAATAAGAAAGCACGCCTTTCCTTCTTGGGATGTCCAACTCATGACAACTCACTTCCAATCAAGTCGCCTTCCACTTGAGACAACTTGCCTTCACTCAAGAAGACTATATACACAAGGAAAACATGTTCCAGACATTTTTCCTTAATTTAAGGATCGCTTATTTTTCCTTTTATTTGTTTTTTATTAGACATTTATTAGAGAAAATGATTTCAAGTGATTAAATAATCACTATTTTTCCTCAAAAAGGTAACACTTATGAAAAGTGGGTATTCTGAGTGTGAAAACAAATACCCCCAAGGCATGTCTCCTAGTACTACTTATTCAACTTATCCATCTATTACAAATAAAATATCTTGATTTGTGGGGAATATTTATTAACTGAAAACATTAAAAAATCCTAGGGGGGGCTTAGCACAATTTCCATATGACTCAATATTGATGGCTAGCATGGTAATATACATTAGACACTAGACTTAGATGACCAAGCTATGACCTAACCATCAATACACACTCCAACTTTGGAGGAGATTAGTGGAAAAACTCAAAAATTATAACTCACTTAAAACTTAATTCAAGCAAGGAATAATTAATAAGTAAAAAAAAACACTCTAGAGTAATGCACTCGTGATTAAGTCTTAGGAGGCTAAGACTTTTACAAATTCATCATGCTAGATTCATCTTATTACAATCCCTAAGGGGGGGATGGAAATGTAATATAGAGAAGGAAAAAAAGAAAGGTGGCCATATTGGCCGACTGGACTTTTGAACTCTGATTTTGAACAAATTCTTGTTCAATCTTTGGCAGCTCAACTGCAAGTCCATCCTAGTGCAACTTGGTGGGTAACAGTCAGTTTGGGTCCGATTCTGATAACATTTGTTGAAACAAAAATCTCAAGCATTTGAAACATTTAAAAATTTTCATCTATGGATTGAAAATGAAGCTCAATCTTGTATTGGCATTCTCCGTACTAATAATGGAATGGAATACACTTCAAATGAATTTAAAAGCTATCTTCACCAACATGGGATCAAGCATCAAACCACTATTCCATACAATCCTCAACAAAATGGTGTAGTAGAAAGAATGAACAAGACATTCTTGAATATGGCACGTTCAGTGTTATTTTTGAAGAATGTGAAGTTGGCTGCATCAAAATCAAAATGTATTACAATGTATAGATACTAGATAGTAATATTGAGTCATAGTCACTAATACTATAGGTGGGAATGCCAATGGAAAATACAAAATAGCCATAGGGTACCAATAGAGACTAGAACTGTAGATGGAAGAACTGTCAGTAGTACTAGTCCTCCATGACATAATTATCAAAACCAGCATCACCACCACTGCTCTCTCCTCCATCCTCCTCCTCCTCTATATCCAATGCAGTTCGTGCATCTGTTGGTGTGGAGGATGACCCCTCAAGTGGATCACCATCATCAAAAGTGATTGGCTCTAGCACTGGTTCATTAAGATCCAAGTTGGCTAATGCCAACTCAACACTAATGTCCAAACCCATATCATCAGGAAACACATCCCACATCTTTGTCTTTCCCTTCATCTACTCTTCTCTCTGCCTGTAAATAAGATGAAGGTTGGTGTGCACATACACCATTGTCTTTTCCTTGGACTGCTCATGCCTACTCTTCTTCAAACAGTATAAATTCCCATATGTGCTCCAATTCCTCTCGCAACAAGAGGATGAAGTAACATGAGAGATGAGCCTCATGGATAACTGTGGTAGAAGAGGGCATGTTGCCCCATGAGTTGTCCACCAAGCATAGGGATTCTTAGCCCCCTTGTCTCTGAGCACATCATAGCCTCCAAATCTCCCAGTGCCAATGGAAAACTCTACGAAGCCCTCCTCCACCTCATCAAGGGATGCCCTGTCCTGATATATTCATCTAAATGCATCCTTCCTCCCCTGTAAAATATCACCATCCATGTGAGAAGGGAATCTGCGTGAAGGCCCACAATTGAGCCAATCATTACTATAGTATTTGGAATTCAATGAGTGAGCCAAGCAATGCAAAGGTGTGCAATTCTTATCCCACCTGCTGACAAGAATATCTTGGATGGTAGTGAATAAGATCTTTCTTGATGTCCCATAATTAGGGCACTCATGCTGTAAAACAACGATCTTCATGGACTCAATCATGGAATTCCACCCCTCATAAACCTATCCTAAGATGGGTTGGTCCGTGTCTGCAAACCGCAACAAAGAGATGATAGGGTCCATAATCTTACTGGTAAAATCTACCCTCTCCCACCAACCATCATCTAAAATTGTATCCTTGGCCCTTTTTGAAGAAACTTGATCTATCTTTCTCCAAAAAGACCAATACTATGAAATAACCATGGCCCCAAGAGCACTCTTGACCTCCCTCAACCTCTTAAGCATGATAAATGAGGAGGCAAACCGAGTCTCTTCAATCTTCAATAATGATAGATGTTTGTATGCTTTGTAGATTGTGAGGGCATTGGTATGGTTTTGTACAAAATTGTGGATATGGTGTGCATCCTCAATAAGACTTCCCATCCATGTCACATCTGCAGCAATAGATTTAAGTGCTAAATTCAAACAATGAACAATGCAAGGTGTCCAAAATATTTGTGGATATTTAGTTTCCATAATCATTCCAACAACGTTGCAAACAAGTGCATTATCTATAATAATTTGCACACAAGAATCGACACCTACATCTTCAATAACCTTAATGAACAAGTCACCTATATATTGTGCATCCTTGTATTTTCCAAGAGCATCAACCGCTTTTAAGAAAATTGCTCCATTCAAGGAAGACACCATGAAATTGATGAGTGGATGGCGTGTTGCATCTGTCTAGCCATCGGAAACGATACTAACACCTATTGAGGGCCATGATGATTTTATCCACCTCCTTCTTTGCCTTAACCAACAATGTAGTTCTAAGCTTTTCAGAATTAGGAGGCACATATCTGATTGGAGCCTAATCAATTAGAGCTCTACACATCTCAAGAAACAAAGGAGACCGTGCAACATTGAAGGAAGTGAAGTTGAGATAGAAAAAATAAACAATGGTAAGATCAACCTCTTCTCACTTCTCTCTATAAAATATCTTCTCCGATGGACCAGTTGCCCCCCTCTTTCTTGTTTGTTGAGTTGCACTCCCACTCCCAAATTTAAAATTGCTAGATGACTTCTTCAAGAATGGAAGAGGATCATCATTTTGGCTTTTCTTAGATGTTGTTGCCACCTTTCCCAAGCCAACAACGTCCTCTTTTTCCATTTCTCTTCATTTGGATGCACTCATCGATTTACATGGTCCAAGTCCACAAGCCTGCCCCAACATATGGTCCTTAAATCATTAATAGGTGCTTGTAAATTCATTATGGCAAAAACCACATGTCCAAAAAATATTCCCCCTCTTTAATTTGGCCCCGACTCCTTGTTTCCTTGTAACATACTTCCACAATGGATATTTGTTATCCTAACCATGTTGTTTTGCTGCATGAGTGATTTTTTCAACATTAGAAGCTTCACTTGCAGCTCCACTTGCAACAGATGGGACACTAAAAGAGGGTGTTGAGGTTGTAGGAGGGGGGGCAACACCAACATTAGGATTCTTCCCTTTCCTTTGTCCTTTTCCTACCGCCTTTGATGATTGAGCCATGATTTTTATTGGAGGAAAAAAAATCACAAATGTAGGAAATATCCTACAGTCTGGTAGTCAAATCCACTTACCAACACTTGGAATCACTTCAAACCTGCACAAAACCCTCTAACCAGCTCATTAAAATTGCCCACAGCACCAACTTGTTCAAGAAATAATGACAAATGAATGAAAAAATCACTTTTTAGAGGGCGCAAACCACTTAAAACCCATGACATGTGTCCCAAAATCATAACATGTGTGAGGCATGTGCCAGACACAAATTTGGGTCATGTCCCGTGCACAGGACACAACCCAAATTCGTGTCAGACACGAATCCTCATGAATTTGTGTCCTCACATCGAATACGCGACACAGAGGCCTAAATGGATGTGCCATATTTCATAGGCTCTTGGAACAAGACTCCTTATGAAATGTGGTATGGCCGCATTCCTTTGGTGAGGCATCTCAGGTTTTTTGGTTTCGCCTGCTATGCCTTAATTCCTAAGAAACAAAGAAACAAGCTTGGTGCAAGGAGTCGAAAGTGCATCTTCTTGGGGTACTTAAATACCACCAAGGCATATTGTCTTTACAATGAGGTAAACAAAAAGTTCATTGTTTCTAGAGATGTGTTTTTTCTTGAATCCACTAAGAATGACAAGACTGGTGAGCAATAGCTTGATCATCTAGATAGATTCACCCATGTAAAGACATCACGAGTTTGACGATGAGATTCCAAATCTTGAAGGGAGGATCCTTATCTTGGATCAAAATCTAGAATCTCCTTTTGAAGTGCCATTTCCCCCAAGAAGATCCAGTCACTTCATTAGAACAGAAAGTTCAATTGGACAATGGGATTGAGAGGATTGAAAGGTTGAACCTTGATGGGAATGCAACACCATCTCAATCAGTGGAGCAACCTAGACCATCATAGAAAGGTCCAAAGTGGCTCATAAAGACACTTGAAAGTGTTCATCCAAATGAAGTTGGAAAGATAAGAACCAGATGTTCTACAAGACAAGTTGGAGGTGATGTAGATAATTCAGATTCAGGGGATGTAAATGATATGGATATTTCATTTGATTGTGAATTTGAATTTATCTACAGACATTGAACCAACTTCCTTTGAAGAAGTTGTTTCTCATGATGAATGGAAAGAAGCCATGCAAAAGGAGTATGATGCTCTAATCAAGAATGGGACATGGAAGCTAGTGGATCCTCCATTTGGAACCAAACCAATTGTTGTAGGTGGGTCTACAAGAACAGGTACAAATCAAATGGCTCACTTGACAAGCATAAGGCAAGGCTTATGGCGAAATGATATGCACAAAAAGAAGGCATAGACTATGAGGAGACTTTGGCCCCCATAGCAAAATGGGCAACCATTCGTGCATTGTTGGCTTTGGCAACACAAAATAGGTGGAAGATTCATCACATGATGGATGTGAAGACAACCTTCTTGAAGGAGAATGTCTACATGTCTCAACCAAAAGAATTTGTTGTGAAGAGTCAAGAACATAAGGTATGCAAGCTCATCAAGTTTCTGTATGGCCTAAAGCAAGCACCTCATGCATGGTATGAAAAGCTAAATAAGCATCTTTTGAAGATTAATTTCAATCATTTTAATCTTGATGATGCAATTTTGTTTGTCAAGAAAGTTAGAAAATTTGTTCTATATCTTGTGGTGTATGTAGATGATCTTTTGATGACAAGGAACAACAAAGCATAAAGAAAGAATTAAAGGGTTTTGAGACAACAAACATGGGATATCTTCACTACTACTTGGGTATTCAAGTAACTCATAATCCAAAGTACATATTCATCTCCCAAAACAAGTACATTGGAGAATTGTTGAACAAATTTGGCATGGTTGATTGTAATCCTCTCTCTACTCCAATGGGAAAAAATCTAAAGCTAACATCAAAAGAAGGGAATAAATTTGAGGATGCAACTAAATATAGACAACATGTGTGGAAACTTATCTACCTTACTACTACCAGACTAGATATTTCATTTGCAGTTGGAATTATTTCCTAGTTCATGCAAAAACCTTGTGAAAGACGTTGGTGTGCTACAAAGAGAGTTATAAAGTATTTGAAAGGAACTCAAGACTTTGGGACTCAAATACTCTAAGGTGGAAGACTTCAGACTAGTTGGACATACAGATTGACTTTGATGGGGATAAGAAGAATGGAGTGTCTACTTCATGATACCTCATGAGTCTTGGATCAGTAGCTATATCTCGGAGATCACACAAACAGTCTATTCCAACAGATTTCGCTAGAGAGGCAGAATATGTGGTTGTGGCAGAGGCAACAAGGGAGATTGTGTGGCTCAAGAAGATATTAAATGATTTGCAGGAGAAATAAGTAAATGCTACTCCACTTTTGATTGACAACACTTCTGCAATCAAGTTGGCCAAGAATCCTAGATTTTGTGATCGAACCAAACACATCAACTGATACACAAGTAAGCAAATTGCAGACATCTTCACCAAAGCACTTAGAAAAAAAAAGTTTGAAAAGTTTAGAAAAATGCTTGGACTTACAAACACCCCTCCGAATTAAGGGGGGGGAATGTTAGATACCTAATCCTTGGTATTATGGCATTGTAAATATTTAATGTAGGAGAAAATGAAGGATCATAGGTGAATAGCAACAACCATCTAACCTGTTGGAAGATGAAACCAAAGGTCATCTGTTTGTATATATGTTTGGCCTTCTTCAATACAATTTTTTAATTAGTGGAGTTACA